>OZ023210.1:15780842-15924332 GCA_963995525.1 Escarpia spicata
TACCTTCCAATTTTTTGTTTAATCCGGGAGATTTTCATCAGCGATTCAGCACGCTTACCGTGTCGCGCTGTGTCATCGCGCTGTCTCAGATATTGACAATGGAAGACGGGAGAGGGGCCCCGTGATGTTGAATATTTTTAGCAGCCGCGCCGCCGTAACTTCAGTTTTTGAGCTTCTCGGCTGTCTCGGCTCGACTCATGACATCGGAAGACGAGTGGGGGTGCTGTTCCGGTAGACTTAGCAAATATATAAGAATATGATACAGGGGAAACTCCCCGGACACGACGGCGTGGAAGACCAAAGACATTATACACTGACAACATCACGAAGTGGATGGGCAGAAAAGGGTCATGAATTACACGAGACACGACAGATCGAAATCGATGGAGGAAATTTATGCGAGTTGCTGCGCGGGCATATGTCAATAGCGGAATTAATTTATATATTATATAACCATGCACGGATATATATATATATATATATATATATATATATATCCGTATATATATATATATATATATCCGTGCATGGTGAATTGTTTGACTTGTGAAAACGGGATATGCATATTAATTATCAATTGATAATCTCTAATATTATACACATCAAAATAATTGTATAACATAATGCTGTGGAATAATACATGCTCCTTAATTAATGATCTGTCGAAACGTTTCGTTTACTCACCCTGTTCCATAAACTTGTATTTTATATTTGTTTAATAACGACAACAACGTGTTTGGGAAATATATATGCGATGCATTGATATTAGTGTCCATTATACAATAAATTTGCATGAATATACAAAACAGACCTTTAGAAGATTACGTGAAGTTCGCATGCACATGTGCCACCCGCCAGATGTCGCAGTTTAGTCAAAGTTATTCGGACCGCGCGGATAATGCTTCGGAGTGTGTCGCGTGAATCTTTATGAAACTTGGTGGCAGTACTGTGTGTAGAGTCTTAAAGTTAAAGTCGACGCGGTAAAGACGAACGACACAGTTCAAAACCGCCAATATTTCATTGAACTTGAAAACATAAACCAAAGGTGAGGAGACATTTTTACCTCCTCGGCTCAGGCTCGGCTCCTGTCACTATCATTACATTATTACTTAATATTAGTCCTCAAACACTATTCTACTATTTCTACTTCTAGTATTCACCCACTGTCACTGTCACTGTCACTGTCAGTTAAACAGATAGTCTAGACTAGGGCGGAAAAGACGGCCACGACCTACGGCCAAATTGGCCTAGACCTGATATACAGGTATATTTAATATACAGATACAGAGAGAGTTACAAACCTATTACCCTATAATATGGCTATATTATATATAGTATATTACTATATATAATATAGGCAAGAGCAAGACCCATGCTAAGTCTAAGCCTAAGACTATGTCTATGACTATGCCATGGCCATTGGCTACAATATATTTATATAATAATATTATGGACACTGTGACTGTGCCTAGCCGTCTGGTGTTAGGGCTTAGCCTTAGGCAAATATTCGCGAGCCCATGGAAATGGCCCATGCCATGGTCATGCAGGTACGGCGTAAGCGTAGTCTGTAACCATACAATTATGTATTATGTAAAGTTAAAGTAATCTTATTTAAATGGCCCAAACTATGTTTGTCCTCATGACCATGACCCTATCCCCACGATTCAACCCAGGGAATGCGGCTAATAATTTAGGCTAATTAAGTAAGATTGCCATAAATTCATTATCCCCCTCTACTCTCTAGTTTAGGCTTTAGCCTAGGAAAATATTTATGCGAAGAAGCACACGAGGTGTCAGCACTGTTGTTCACACTGATAATATTATGTTCTGTCTGAACCCATCACTCCACCCAGTAAGAAATACACTGAAGTTTGGAATTGATGTTGATTGGGACAATTTGTGTACACGATCATCATGCACTAAGTAGACTAGCCAGTAAATAAATACTATCAGTAATATCGGACTAGGCATACTTTTGGTGAGAGATGTCACAATATTAAATCAGTTACAACTTACAATCAAGCAAAATTGTGTGGTGGCTATAACTATTTGAAAAAATTTAGACTACTATTAATAAATTGTCTCAATGTTCACTTTTGCCAAAGGCAAGGGTGCAATTTCTGGTACCGGGTATGTTTTAAAATTAAAGTGCATGCCAGTAGTTTGTAGAGCATTTCTCGGGAGTCCAAAATAATCTAAATGTATTTAAATATTATATGACACTACCAATCTCAGAATATAAAATAAACTATAGTATAAGTATATAAACTATTGTGTTACCTTTAATGATAGCCTTAAAATGGGAGCTGAACTGCAGTTGTATAGGTGACTCTACGTTGTAGTGTAAGTGTAGTGTAAGTCATGGGAAAAACTTGTGCATTTTGAGTCCTATCCAACCCAAATAACCAGAGTTGCCAAGCATAATAAACTATTACAGTTTTAATTAAATATATTAAACTATTATAAATTTGAATGTATATATATATGACCACGTGACCTCTACATTTTGACAGTGCATCTCCAAGGTTACCCTGTCACCACCAGCATTACTAATTGTTACCCTGTTGCCACCAGCAGTTATTATTACTAATTGACAGATATGTACAACTCGTGATTCCAGTGTCATGTAATGTGAATCCTGGTTGGGCAAATTGAAAAGAAAGGTGACTTGTCAGACATTAGCTAGGTGCACCTGTTACAGTGTTAGCAATACTTCTTTTTCTGGCCCAGTAGTACTAATACACAGATATGCGCCATTGCTGGTTCCAGCTGCTTCCTTGTCTCATCGTTAGCATAGCTTTGAGAAGTATATTTATCTGTCGCCACTGCGACTGTTCTGTGGCCAGTAAACATGCTGGAGTGCACGCGGCAGTATCTTTAACATGGTATTGCTTGCAACTTCACGATTCCTTTGGGCTTTTTTGTGAAGGTTATCTACCACAGCTCAGGAATGAAGTCAGGCATAAATTGAAGCTATGTATGATGGAGTTGGCATGCACTTTGGTTTTCTTGTTTTACTACTAAAATTTGCTGTAAGATGTGTAAGTGAAAACAGGTACGTGGTACATAACTTGCTTCTCTGATATTAAAGATACCCTTATAATGGCTTATTGTCATAATTGGGTTCATTCAGTGAACTCGACACCTAAAATGTAGAACATAAGAACAATTTAAATGACAATACTTACTGTTGTAAATTACATAATTTATAATATAAGCTCCTGCATACGACGAGACCACATAGTTACATCATTAATAATGTCCCTATAGACTAGCGTGTTCTATTTATATCTGTGGATGAGACAGTTCTGTTGAGAAATTATGTTGTATAAAAAGATGCATTTCACTGACAGTGACAAACACAGGATTCTATAATGGTGTGTATGATAGGCAAACATGTTTTTGCTTTATCCATGCATGCATACATTTTTTATGTCATCCCAATGTTTTATTTATAGTGTATTCACATTTTATGGACCCATTATGACTACATTTTTTCAAGTGAATAAATTAAAATCAAAGTTTACAACCAATTCCAATAAACTACATTATCTAGATTCATATCCACCTGTTCATGTTAAGACAACAAATTCTGATGTCATGATATCATTTACTAGTGCTTATGTACTATTCTTAGATTGTTAACTTTACCCCAATAATGCCTAGCCAGGAACAATCTGGAAAAAAGACATGCATTTCGTGTGGTACTTTCGCTCGGTACCCCCTCACCTCCAGTGTATATATGATGACATGTTACAAAATCACCCAGTTAAATTAGCCCAATTAAATTATACTATACAGTCAGACTATTACAAAATTACATGTAAGACCATAGAACATAGCATTGTCTTTTTTCTAAAGTTCATGACCCTGCATGACGGGGCCATTTGTAATGAATGTACTATTTGTGAGCCATGGTGACGGAGGCATGATTTATAAACATGCTTTTTAAAATGTTTAGTTTTTGTTTATAATGTACTTCCATTGTAATATTTAGCAAACATACATGAATTTTAAAATGTGCATATAGTGTACATGTATGGATGGATATTATTTGTATAGATATGAATGGATTGCACTTTGTTCGGTAAGAGTTGAATGTAGATAATGGGCGATAATACGGTGTCAGGGGCAACAAACGCTGTTCACTGTGCTCGACTAAAGCTTATGAACAATGTCAATGACAGGCAAGGGGTAGGCAAGGGGAAGGGTATTGGTTAGACTGTTCTCAGTGTCTAGTCATCAATGTAAGATATGATTTAAATAACTCCATTTAGGCCATTGTTCATGGAACAAACTGGAGCGCTATTTGGGCCTCAAAATGCGCTAAGCCTAAGACGCAGTATTTGTATAGCGTAAATGTGCCTGGGATGATGTGGAATGATTTAATTATTGCATCAACGTGTCAAATATAGGCAAAACTATAGTTAATAACGGCAATTGAGGTGGGTCCGGATTCTGCACAAGTGCCCCTCAATTTTCTCAGTTTTCTCAGACACGTTTTTGTATGCGTCTTTTGGGCACATGCGACAAAAAAGTATGCAGCATAGCAGTGTACAACTACAAAGCATCATTCATTGACACATTTCTGCACTCCCAAGGGAATCCCTACCTAGCTAAAGGTTACCCAGTAATAACAACAATTATGTTTATGTGGCTCTAAATATAGTACTGCCCTAATTGATAGGCCTGACAGCTCACTCTTTCTGTGTTTGACTAATCACATGTACATGAATACAAACAAATATTACAGTTATTGAGGTGATAAACAGCGCTTAAGTGTTACTATTATACAGTGCAGGTGATGTGTTGTACATGGGCCATCTAGTGGCAGTTGTCTAAGCTGAGTAAACAACTTAGCACGTAATCCACCACAGTCAGCTTGGCAGCAAACTGTTGTATGTAGAGCCGCAGAGCTGTGACATCGTTGGAAGGTAGAATCAGTTGGTGTAGTTGGCTCGATTGGTGCACTGCATTGCAGACGGCCTACACTCGGTCAACTTCAACAATGTGAGTACATCTGTCTGAGTTAATCTGTTTGACCATTGTAGCTGTGGTGTATATATATGTATATATATATATAATCAGCCATTCCAAGCATACTATTTTTTTTCAAATGTTACTAGAAGTTGAAAACTGAGACTTTTACATATATATATTTGAGGGTAGTAAATATGAAATATTCCGTGGATATATAACTTCCTTCCTATCCCATGGTCCAGGACGACACATTCCTATGAATGCCCTAAAATACAGCAAATGCACATAGTTTTTTGGACAGTGAATTTCCCATGGAAACTTTATCTGGCAAGGATGAAATTGGTAGCGAAAAAGCTAACTGGCAACACCATTGCAGCAGAATGCATTTGGTCTGACAGTTGCTCACAGTTTCTTGAGCTGAGAAGATACAATCTACCTCATTATTAAGTCACAGAAGTTATAAAAGTTAGGATTTTGTTTCATTTCCTTAAGTCCAAGCAAGGCTACGGGCAAATCTGTATTTAAGAAAATGTTGTACTCTCTGTGTTACACGTGCCCATTATATTTATTGGGCAGAAGTTTAGTTGTTGACAGAAATCAATTGTTGCATCTCTCATGGTACACAGAAGAAAGGATAAGAATAACTATCAGCAATGTTGATTTGATACTGAACAGGAAACTCTCCACAGTCAGTTTTGTAGATTCATACAGGCTGTATCTAAACGTGTGCATTTCTTGTTATGTCATATGTTGGATGTGATTTGTCTATTCAGGCTTCATTGTTTTATCAAAAGGTTTGGACAGGGAGATTAACTCATTCCTTTGAGGTAGTCGGTGATATGCTCTTGACAATGATAAACTATTCCCCAGCAGCACTGTATTGACAGCCTGCTTTGTGTGATCCAGTTAGCTATGTTGATGTGAATTAATCGTAGAATTAAACAAACATATCTTTTAGCCAACATTGATCTTTCTGACATCAACTTATTCGTGTGCTTGGCTTCATGGAATAAACAAGCAAACATGTTTGGCCTGAATTCATCCTTTATGCAGATAAAAACAGTTCCCAACACTGAAACAATGCTACTAATGCTCCTGATGTGTATTGAGGTTTACCCCCAGGTTGTCGGTATGTGACCCAGGTTGTGTGTTCAACAATTGATAGAGGCAGTGTGCATGCCCTATCTTTGGAGCACAAACCCCACTGAATAGGTAGGAGGAGGAGGCACGAAAGTAAACGTTAATGTTCACTAGGTTTTTCAAAACTCACAATGCTGCTGTTTACTTTGTAAAGCTGTAATTATTGACACAAGCGACTGTATAATAGAGATCAGGCATCACAGCCACAGTTTAATTATCGAGGGTATGGTGATATCACAGGGATCAGGAAAGGCTGATTGTAGTATGTGTGGCCACAGAGAGACAAGGTGGATAACTACACAAAGGAAATTGGTCTGGGAGTAAGCTGTTGTTTTGAGTTGTATTACCTGGCATATAAGACACAGTGTTTGGTATAAATGTTGTAAGTGCTTCACTTTTAAAGTTTGGTATTTCATACAAATATTTTGGCCATAGTCTATGTTACAATGTACTGTCTTCTCAAAATGGTTCGTAACGATATTAGCCAATGGTTCATAACCATATTAGCCAATGGTTCATAACCATATATATTATTACCCAATGGTTCATAACCATATTAGCCAATGGTTCATAACCATATTAGCCAATAGTTCATAACCACATTAGCCAATGGTTCATAACCATATTAGCCAATGGTTCATAACCATATTAGCCAATGGTTCATAACCATATTAGCCAATGGTTCATAACCACATTAGCGAATGGTTCATAACCATATTAGCCAATGGTTCATAACCATATATATTAGCCAATGGTTCATAACCATATATATTAGCCAATGGTTCATAACCATATTAGCAAATGGTTCATAACCACATTAGCCAATGGTTCATAACCATATTATCCAATGGTTCATAACCATATAACCAATGGTTCATAACCATACTAGCCAATGGTTCATAACCACATTAGCCAATGGTTCATAACCACATTAGCCAATGGTTCATAACCACATTAGCCAATGGTTCATAACCATATTACCCAATGGTTCATAACCATATTAGACAATGGTTCATAACCATATTGGCCAATGGTTCACAACCATATTAGCCAGTGGTTCATAACCATATATATTAGCCAATGGTTCATAACCATATTAGCCAATGGTTCATAACCATATTAGCCAATGGTTCATAACCACATTAGCCAATGGTTCATAACCACATTAGCCAATGGTTCATAACCATATTAGCCAATGGTTCATAACCATATAACCAATGGTTCATAACCATACTGGCCAATGGTTCATAACCATACTAGCCAATGGTTCATAACCACATTAGCCAATGGTTCATAACCACATTAGCCAATGGTTCATAACCAACCATAGTCAACAAATAGTGTTCTGTATGCTCAGTTGGTGGCATGTCAGTCAGCAACATGCTCAGTGGGTGGCATGTCAGTCAGCAACATGCTCAGTGGGTGGCATGTCATTCAACAACATGCTCAGTGGGTGGCATGTCAGTCAACAACATGCTCAGTGGGTGGCATATCAGTCAGCAACATGCTCAGTGGGTGGCATGTCATTCAACAACATGCTCAGTGGGTGGCATGTCAGTCAACAACATGCTCAGTGGGTGGCATGTCAGTCAGCAACATGCTCAGTGGGTGGCATGTCAGTCAACAACATGCTCAGTGGGTGGCATGTCAGTCAACAACATGCTCAGTGGGTGGCATGCCAGTCAACAATATGCTCAGTGGGTGGCATGTCACTGTCAGTCAACAACATGCTTATTGGGGGGGCACTGTGTTAACAACATGCTCAATAAAGAAGAAAGAAAGAACATTTATTTAACCCCCAGGTACATAATATCATTCTTCTTGGTTGTACACACGTAATGCGCACTGGAAAACATGAGCACACATAATTTATTACATTACATCATGCATATAAATGTTCTAGCACAAGTTCCTTTCTCAACATGTGTTAGAACCAACCAGGGGAGAGAATGTGTCAGACATAGTTTTGTCCTCACAGAATGAATTAGTTGACAATGTCAAGATATGTGAGCCACTGTGTTAGAACCAACCAGATACATTTTACCATCAAAGTAAAATCAGAAATGAATAGTAAAAAGCAGTACAGGAGACATTTCCACAAAGGAAAATATAAGGACATAAGGCAATATTTAGCAAAGATAGACTGGAATAACACACTGAAGAATAAGACAGCAACAGAATGCTGGAATATCTTAGAGTGAAATTGAATGCATCATCGTCAAATTTGTTCCCTTAAAAAAACACAGGAAACGGTCCAAAAAGAAACACTTATCGAAAGAAGCCATTAGAAAAATTAAGTATAAACAAATGATGTGGAAGTCATATAGACGTACTGGAATTGACGAAGACTACAACATTTATAAAGAAGCACTAAACCAAGCTACAGCTAAAATTAGAAATTCAAAGAGAAGCTATGAACATAAATTAGCTTGTAATATAAAACATGACAGCAAGAGTTTTTATGCGTATGTTTGAAGCAAACAGAAAGTTCAGGATAAGGTCGGTCCTCTAGAAGATAGTGCTGGAAATATAATATCAGAAGGATTCTTAATGGCAGAAGATCTGAATGAGTATTTTAGTTCAGTGTTTACCAGAGAAGACACTAGTTCACTGCCAGTACCAGAGGCTAAGTTCAAGAGGGCAGAATCAGACTATTTAAGACAGTTAATTGTAACCCCAGAAATGGTAGCTAAGAAAATTAGGGCTGTGAAGGATAATAAATCACCTGGAGTGGATGGTATTCCACCCAAACTACTATTGGAAATTGTAGAACAAATTAGCATACCGCTTGCAACAGTTTTCAACTTGTCATTAGAAGAGGGAGTGGTTCCTTTAGAATGGAAAGAAGCAAACATTATACCATTATTTAAAAAAGGTCGAGAAACAAGTCAAATAATTATAGACCAGTTAGTTTAACATCAGTGATTTGTAAATTATTAGAAAGACTAATTAAAGATCACATGGTGGATTTTCTTGTTAAACATAACTTGATAAACCCATCTCAAAATGGTTTCTAAAAGTGAGGTCATGCTTAACAAATATGTTATGTTTTTTGGAAGATATCACTAAGTGGGTAGATGATGGATCACCAGTAGATATCATCTACTTAGATTTTCAAAAAGCTTTTGACAAAGTGCCACATCAAAGATTACTGCTTAAACTAAAGGCCCATGGCATAGGAAATGGTATAATTAACTGGATAGAAAAATGGCTGGTTGACAGAAGACAATGGGTAGTTGTTGATGGGGAGGCTTCAAACTGGAAATCAGTTTTGAGTGGGGATCCACAGGGATCAGTACTGGGACCTATATTATTCTTAATATATATATAAATGATTTGAATGATGATATAGCCAGCAAGGTGTTGAAATTTGCAGATGATAAAAAATGTTTAGAAGAATTAAAAGTGATGGAGATAGACAGCATTTACAAGATGATCTGGACACTTTGATCAAATGGTTTGAAAAGTGGCAAATGTTGTTCAATTTTGGGAAATGTAAATGCCTTCACACAGGACATGGGTACGAATATGTAGAATATACAATTGGATTGATTAGGCGAAATATAGCATATAAAGAAAAAGAACTAATAATACCGCTGTACAAAACAATAGTTAGACCTCATTTAGAATATTGTATACAAACGTGGAGGCCATACTGCAAGAAGGACATAGATATGCTAGAAAGAGTACAGAGGAGAGCGACTAAAATGATACCAAAACTGAGAGATCTTAGTTATGAAAAACGCCTAAAAGAATGTGGTTTAACAACACTAGAGACCAGGAGATTGAGAGGAGATCAGATAGAAGTGTTTAAAATATTGAATGGTTATGAAAATATTGATAGAAATATGTTTTTTTCAGTTAAGAAAGATAGAAAGACTAGAGGACATGAAGTTACATTAGTAAAGGAGCAGTGTAGATTAGACGTAAGAAAGTTCTCATTTTCACAAATGTGAATGAATGGAACAGATTATCTGATGATTGTGTGGGTGCTAGTAGTGTGAATATGTTTAAAAATAAAATCGACACATACCTCAGAAGGGCTGGATATATGTAGATAAAAGGGTTGAACTCTCGATAAGCCAAAGGGCTTCCTTGTCCACCTGCCATCTAGAGTTAATTCTCTGGATGGCAATCTTGTTAAATCTTGTTAAAATGTAAGGTAGCAGAAGGTAATCATCCACTGGTTACGTTGTAATACGTGTTGACATGCTAATTAAAAGATGGGATACAACTTAATTTACATTCTAATGTCGCTACCAGCCACAATGTGGCAGCACCATATGCTAAGTAGATGATGGATATTGTTACATTCTTTATTTTATAAAACTACATTTTTTTGATTTAATTGCCAAGGTGTTGATTATAGTTATATTTAGGTAATTAATTAGTATTATCCAATTGCTTGAAGTGGTATGAGATAAACTATCTCCAGAGACGCTGGTTTTGACCAAGCATTGGTACAGCAGCTGTGGGCTAGGCTGGCTCAGGTTTCACACAACAAGCAGGAGACATTTAATTTTGGTGAGTCAACTTGTTCAATAATACTTTTAAAGTATTATTTCCATTTATACCACATTGTGAAGTGGAAGATTGTCCATTATTTGACGTAAACTTGGATGGATGTTTTAAAGCAATTATTATTACCCTTGTAGTTATAATTGCTTGAAAACATTCATCCAAGTTTACATCAAATAATGGACAATCTTCCACTTCACAGTGTGGTATAATTAGAAAATGGAAATAATAATTATTTAGTTATAAGGGTTTTCACTATATGGAAAATTGCTTTGAGTGGACATCCCAGGATGCTGTGGATGACCCCCACTGGCTGGCTTTAAACTGTAGTGGTCTTAATGGGTTTTAGAATACTTGCATCCTGCTGCTGTTTTGTATTATGATGCTTAATCTACGCTATTAAGTTAATATATTGCCATATTATGCATTTAGCAACAGTATGTGTTCTATGAAGCTATGCAGTCAGTATCAGAAACTGCCCAGTGGCCACTAATGTCCTCAGGCTGGATAGGGTATTCCCTAGAGACTGACACTTGAAAACAAGTTGGGAGCCACCCTGGATAGTGTGGCTAGATTGTAAACACTGGCCAAGTGTTGGTTCAGTCATTTAACAAGTCATAGAATATGTATACTGTGTAGTAAATTGGAACTGAATATGGTAACACAAAGTAGTATAGATATATGGAATTGAAATACTTGTTTAAATAATGATCTGTATTCTGCTATAACTGAAATGTTGCACCATTCCATTGCAGGAGGGAGCCAGGCCTCGAATGAATGTTGTGAGATTCATTAATGAGCCTCAGGAGCAGTGTTGGGGTGAGCATCATACACACCAACTCTTACAAATCACCCGTAAGTCTTACGGATTTTCTAAGATTTAATGGTCTTACATGTGTAGGACAAATTAATTACGGCTAGCTCTTGTTTTCATGTATTTAATTGTTTTATTATTATTTGATCGTCTAAACGATCCTTCCTGAATCGAGAAACGACCATTTGTCCCGATCATTTTAGCAGAGTTTAGTGCGCTAATGAAAATCTAGTGAGATGAGAAGAATTGATCTCAGATTGCACTGCTGCACTTTTTGAGCATACGCGGCAAACCAACTGGCTAAAATTCATCAGTAAAAGCAAGTTAGGGAGCAACCACGCATGGTGTACTGTCTGTTGTCGAGATATTAAAGTGGCCGCCTTCGGCGTGTACGATGTGCACGAGCAAATCAAATCCAAGACGCATGTGCAACTATTGAAGTTTTCGCAAGTAACCAGCTTTTTCAAGCCCAAGTCTACGAACGAACAATACTGCACCACTCAGCCTACCCCACAGCAATGCTGACTCGGAATGAACATTCTCAATGCTAAAAAAAATACACACAGACTCTCGCAGCAACCTACATCCAGACATAATCACACTGAGGCAGTGATTGAGGGGGCAATGAGGAAAGAGAGGGTGTTTATGGGCGATTCGATTATGAGAAAGACAGATAAGACTCTAAGCGAGGGGGAGGACGTCGTTGTTTGTCTACCGGGGGCTAGGATAGAACATGTAACTGAAAGGGTAGAGAAGGTACTGGGGCATGGCAAGGGAGGGTCTATACTAGTACATGTAGGGACAAATAACGCAGAGAGGGAGGGAACAACTGGGATAGTTCAGAAGTACAGACAGTTAGTGAAGAAGTTAAAGAAGACAAGAGTAGAACAGATTATCCTCTCAGGAATGTTGCCAGTAATGGGAGGAAGGGGGCCGACATATAGAAACTGCAAGAGGATGGCGATCAACCCACTAGTTGAGCAGATGTGTAAAGAAGAGGGGGTGGGATTCGTAGATTTATGGGGATACTTTGTTGGGAGGGAAGATATGTACATGAGAGATGGCCTACATCTAAGTGAAAAGGGGGCAGCAGTTTTCTCAGAGAACTTGCTGCAATCTGTTGACAGTGGGACAGGCTGCATCTATTTAAACTAGATTCGCAGGGGGGATTCACAGAGAAGCCTGAAACTGGAGGCATAGATAAAGACAGCAGAAATAAATCGGCAAAGAACAGCCTGGAAAACTGTTCTGAATCAGGATATAAATGCATTTGTTTAAATGCAAGGAGCATAGTAAACAAAAGAAGTGAACTAAACATTATGGTAGAAGATATTGACCCTCACATAATAGGTATAACCGAATCGTGGGCCACCACTGATATATCAGATGCCGAATTGGGACTAACAGGATATGTAATGTTTAGGAAAGATAGAATAGGAAGAAAGGGAGGTGGAGTTATTTTATATATTAAAGAATCTATCCAGGCTTATGAAATAAAATTAGAAAGAGAAGCAGATTGCGAAGAAGCTGTTTGGTGTAACATAGTTACAGGAAACTCAACGTTAACAGTTGGGTTAGTTTATCGAAGTCCAAACATAAGCATAGAAGAGAATGAAAAAATACAAAACGCTATAAGGGAATTAAGCAAACGGAACTGTATTATTATGGGGGACTTTAACCATGGGCATATACAATGGAAATCTCTACAGAGTATGGGGAGTGAGGACCACAAGTTTTTAGTTTTACTACAAGATAGTTTCCTTTCTCAACATGTGCTAGAACCAACCAGGGGAGAGAATGTGTTAGACTTAGTTTTGTCCTCACAGAAAGAATTAGTTGACAATGTCAAGATATGTGAGCCACTGGGGAGTAGTGATCACAACCAGATACATTTTACCATCAAAGTAAAATCAGAAAGGAATAGTAAAAAGCAGTATAGGAGAAATTTCCACAAAGGAAGGTATAAGGACATGAGGAAATATTTTGCAAAGATAGACTGGAATAACACACTGAAGAATAAGACAGCAACCGAATGCTGGAATATCTTAAATAGTGAAATTAAGTGCATAGTCGATAAATTTGTACCTTTCAAAAAACAAGGGAAACGGTCTAAAAAGAAACACTTATCGAAAGAAGCCATTAGAAAAATTAAGTATAAACAAATGATGTGGAAGTCATATAGATGTACTGGAAATGATGAAGACTACAACATTTATAAAGAAGCACTTAATCAAGCTACAGCTGAAATTAGAAATTCAAAGAGAAGCTATGAAAAAAAATTAGCTAGTAATATAAAACATGACAGTAAGAGTTTTTATGCGTATATTCGAAGCAAACAGAAAGTTCAGGATAAGGTCGGTCCTCTAGAAGATAGTGCTGGAAATACAATATCAGAGGGATTCTTAATGGCAGAAGACCTGAATGAGTATTTTAGTTCAGTGTTTACCAGGGAAGATATTAGTTCACTGCCAGTACCAGAGGCTAAGTTCAAGGGGGCAGATTCAGACTATTTAGGACAGTTAGTTGTAACCTCGGAAATGGTAGCTAAGAAAATAAGGGCTATGAAGGATAATAAATCACCTGGAGTGGACGGGATTCCGCCCAAACTACTATTGGAAATTGTAGAACAAATTAGCGCACCGCTTGCAACAGTTTTCAATTTGTCATTAGAAGAGGGAGTGGTTCCTTTAGAATGGAAAGAGGCAAAAATTATACCGTTATTTAAAAAAGGTTCGAGAAACAAGTCAGAGAACTATAGACCAGTGAGTTTAACATCAGTGATTTGCAAATTATTAGAAAGACTAATTAAAGATCACATGGTGGATTTTCTTGTTAAACATAACTTGATAAACCCATCTCAACATGGGTTTTTAAAAGCGAGGTCATGCTTAACAAATATGTTATGTTTTTTGGAAGACATCACTAGGTGGGTAGATGAGGGATCACCAGTAGATATCATCTATTTAGATTTTCAAAAAGCTTTCGACAAAGTACCACATCAAAGATTACTCCTTAAGCTAAAGGCCCATGGCATAGGAAATGGTATAATAAACTGGATAGAAAAATGGCTGAATGACAGAAGACAACGTGTAGTAGTTGATGGGGAGGCTTCAAACTGGAAATCGGTATTGAGTGGGGTACCACAGGGATCAGTACTAGGACCTATATTATTCTTAATATATATCAACGATTTGGACGATGATATAACAAGCAAGGTGTTGAAATTTGCGGATGATACAAAAGTGTTTAGAAGGATTAAAAGTGATGGAGACAGACAGCATTTACAAGATGATCTTGATAGGTTGATCAAATGGTCTGAAAAGTGGCAAATGCTGTTCAATTTTGGGAAATGTAAATGCCTCCACACAGGTCATGGGAATGAAGAGGTAAAATATAAAATGGGGGGTACTGTTCTAAGTACTACTGTAAAAGAAAAGGACTTAGGGTTAACCATTAGTGCTAATATGAAGGTTTCAGAGCAGTGCGGAATTGCAGCGTCAAAGGGAAATCAAATCCTTGGATTAATTAGGCGAAATATAGCGTATAAGAAAAAAGAATTAATAGTACCGCTGTACAAAACAATAGTGAGGCCTCATTTAGAATATTGTATACAAGCATGGAGGCCATATCGCAAGAAGGACATAGATATGCTAGAAAGAGTACAGAGGAGAGCGACTAAAATGATACCAAATCTGAGGGATCTTAGTTACGAAATACGCCTAAAAGAATGTGGTTTAACAACACTAGAGACCAGGAGATTGAGAGGAGATCACATAGAAGTGTTTAAAATATTGAATGGTTATGAAAATATTGATAGAAACATTTTTTTCTCAGTTAAGAAAGATAGAAGGACCAGAGGACATGAAGCTACAGTAGTAAAGGAGCAGTGTAGATTAGATATAAGAAAGTTCTCATTCTCACAAAGGACTGTAAATGAATGGAACAGATTATCTCCTGATTGTGTTGGTGCTAGTAGCGTGAATATGTTTAAAAATAAAATCGACACACACCTTAAAAAGGCGGGATACATGTAGATAAAAAGTATTGGACTCTCGATAAGCCAAAAGGCTTCCTTGTCCACCTGCCATCCAGAGTAATTTTCTGGATGGCAATCTTGTTAAATCTACCTACAATGCAAACTTAACATTGAAAGCTGCTGTCACCAGTTAGAGGTGTCGCCAGCAATGCTGCATGTGCTATGAGAATAAGCTCAAGCACCTGTCTGACAAATGAATATCAATAAAGAGAGTTGTGTTGTTAAAGGGAATAAAAACATCTATTGCTTGAATTCATGTTATATTACATCCTGCTATCTATTTCCACGTCCACCAAACAAACAAAATCCTAAAAATTCAATGAATTAAAAATTCCACATTTTATTCTGTGCATCCGGACATTTTCGAATATGCATATTTTTGGCGCGCTTATCGGGATGCCGATATGTGACGTCATTTATGACTCAAACTCGCATCAGGCCGCCCCTTTCCATGCATTCAGAGCATGTTTACAAGTATAGCTTTTGGGTCGAAACGAGTGTCAGAACGAGTTATTGTGCAATATTCCGACGTAATACAAACAACAGTGGTCATAGAGGAACAAGCAGTTATCTTACGGTTCCACATGAATCGAATTTTATTCAAAACAACGAATGTGAATGGGCCTATAAGTCGACTAGGTTTCGCCGAGCTTAAGCTCGTTTTCAGTATAATTATTTTTTTAGTAATTATTTATTCGCCACAAAAATGAAAATATGGTCATTATATAACAATGTAATAGATATATAATTTATTAATTGTAAATATATTGTACGGTAATATATTGTAATTGTATATGTGAAAACAGATTGAGATCTGTCTGGATAAATACAATTTAGAAACATCGTTATATATAATGACCATATTTTCATTTACGCAATGCAACAAGTCAACACAGATATGGTAGAATATGGCCAGAATAACCTTCTGACAGTTATTTATTACTCACTGGATTATTGGATGAGTTATAACATGCAATATTTACAAACAAATGTGGGCCATTTGAGGTCTTAAACATTGCCCTGTTTACTTAGCCTATACATTCTAAATAAAGGCCCACATTATAAAGCACTACCTTAAAATAGTGGTAGATAATACATAAAACCTCAAAAAGATGTTTCACAAACATTTTGACAACTAAAACTACTACTTATTAAAACATACTAAAGAGAGGTGGGGCCATTCCGCCCCACGTGTAATCTATCCTACTTTATTTACCGCCCTAAAAACCCTGCGTACACTGTTACTGTATTATCAGTAAGGAGGAGAAACGCCTTCAGGCAAAACCTCGTGTATAATAGAGCAGGGAAAAGCGTCACAGAAAAAGTACATATACCATATCACACACCTGTATTCACTAATCATGCCAAGAACAAGGAATCACACACTAATTACTGGTAGGAGGGGAGGGAGGTGGACAAAAATTGACGCTGAATTCTGACGAGTTCGTACAACCGATAAATTCGAATATGGCCGCCGCCGGGACCGCTCTGGCCTTTTATACCCTGCGCGGCGGGACTTCTTTTCACTGTATTCATACGCTAAAGCACCGGAAAACCTGTTACTATTCAAATGCTGGACTCTTGACCTCTTCGGTACCGTGTCCCCTGTTTACCTAGCATGACTTAAATGTTGACTTGATTGCCTCGCGCAAAAATTATTATGCAATGTATTTGCATAACCCCATTTTTGTAGCGAATAAATAATTACTACAAAAATCAAAAAAATATTTACAAACAGTACATTATAATATAAAATGATTTTGTTTATATTACTTCGTGAAAACATAAACAAAAAAAGTGTTAAAAAATCAAAGGTTTGCATGCTGTCAGGGTTGAACCGGCGTCACCCGATTGTTAAATAAATGACAAGTAACCAACGCGCCTACCCACTGAGCTATTGGGACCAGCGGAAACTCTGACTGATTTCAGTTGTTATGATAAATTGTATAACTCCTTCATATATCGATATTCTAGTGAAATTATGAGATTATACACGTTACTTTATGTAGCTGGATACAATATATGTTTGCTATGTATGTTTATTGGTGTAGATTATCTCTCGTTGGTTGCATTCGATATAATTATTCTGAAAACGAGCCCAAGCTCGGCGAAACCTAGTCGACTTGTAGGCCCATTCGCATTCGTTGTTTTGAATAAAATTCGATTCATGTGGAACCGTAAGATAAATGTTTGTTCCTCTATGGTGACTAGTGTTTGTATTACGTCGGAATGTTGCACAATAACTCATTCTGACGCTCATTTCGATCCAAAAGCTATCCTTGTAAACATGCTCTGAATGCATGGAAAGGGTCAGCCTGATGCGAGTGTGTGTCATAAGTGATGTCACGATACCACGTGATCGCCTAGCTCATTAAAATTTTATTTTCCGCGGGATTCGCTTCACAGACGGGCTTAAAATCGAATTGATGCTACAAATGTATTTTTCTGTATTTGTTTAATGTTGTCAGATGTTACATACAATGTTAAATTTTGTGTACACATGAAAAAAGGATTTTAGCTAATGCCTTATTTTTATTTCCTTTAATGCCGTTGTATTAGATATAAGCTGTATTGTCCTTTCACTGTACTTGCAGCTCGCTTATGAATGTCTTATGGATGTTTGCCCATAGTCTTACAGGTGTGGATCATTAGAAGTTAGCATGTGAGGTGAGCATGGTCATTACAGTCATGGTAGATTATGTAATTACTGCATATGTGAGATGCATATACTTATGTTGTTGATTTACATACAAATTGTATTCCTGGTATAACTTGTATGACAATTATATATCTTTAGATTACTTTACATTATACTGGATTCATTATGTTGCGCATGCGTGCTGTGCGACACGTGTCCACACATCATAATCATTATTGTATCTACGTATATTTGTATTGTTAGTACTGTATTGACAAACTGTTTACTTTGCTTAGGTTTCTTTTTGTATCCGGAAGTAAGACCACAAATAAAGAACTTGATGGGAAAGATTGGAGCCGACTTGTTGGTTGTACAAATTGGCCCCGTCACATAGATAATGTATGAATAATAAGAAAATAAATCAAAAGTTTCCAGATGGGGCCGATGACTTCTGTCAAGGCAAAATGTCGCCACCCCATTTACATTAATAATTACAGAATTCTTCTTAACAGCAATAGTGTCTGTCTCGTGTGTGTATGTTTGTATGTATGTTAACGTGTACATGTGCGTGTGCTTGTGTGAGCGTCACTGCGTGTGTGTGTGTTTGTTAATGTTTCCTGTACATATGGATGTACTTGTTTTGTACGGTTGCATCAGGTCATATTTATTTGTTTTGTTGGCATATATATAACAATTTGATATTCTGCATTTATCATCATATTTTTGTAAGAAATAATTGCTTACATAGAATGTGAAACCTTGTAAACTGTATGTGTATGTTTTTCTTTGATTAAGTCGGGAGTGTTATTTATAGCGTGTAGCAAGTTATATTTCAGATGTTTTGTTGCAAACTCGTGTTTAGTTCTAAAGGTGTATAGTTCTTAATCTTCGAGTGTTGTAATTGTGTATGTTAGCATTTGAAACAATGGGCCAGTTTAGTAAATAAACCTTTAGATTGTTGTGAATATATCTAAAGTAAAATTTTTATTCTTGTAGCTTTAATATTTCATAAATCTTTAATAGGTTAAGTTGTTTTTTAAAGTGATTCAGTATGCGCATTATATCTGCTTAGGGTTATTACCCGTATAGCTTTTTTTCTAGATTTTCTTGATTCTATTTCCCTGGTACCCCATGCCAAAATACAATAATTAATGTATGATAAAAGTAATGAGTTATATAACAAAACAGTTAATTGTAAGGGTTATACATGTTTTAATATATTTAATATAAAAAAAAAATTTTGAACATTTATTTGATACTTTTTCAGTATGCTTTTTCCAATTGGTATTTGTGTCCAAGGTTAATCCTAAGTAGTTAAATTCTTCTACTTGAACAATATTTATATAATCTATTTTGAGCATACCTCTATGCGTTTATTGGGCAAATGAAAAATCTTGTACCCACTTATATTTTGATTTGGTTTTATATAGCGATAATTGATTAAAATTAATGTTTAGCCATTCAATAACTTTAGAGAGTTCTTCAGTAATTAAGGATTGAATGTTTTTATTGTGCGTATTATTACTAAAAGATTTTATAGTACTAAATACTGTTGTATCATCGGCATACATAATGAAATAAAATATGTAACTAGCTTGTGAGAAATCATTTATGCATAATGATATAATAAACAGCATTTATTTCTTCTGTTCAAACGTACTGCTTTCTATTTTGTAAATAACTTTAAATAGTTGCAGAGTTGAACCTTCAAGGCCACAGTAGTTTAATTTATTTAATATAATAATGGTTAATAGGTGGCATGCCAGTCAGCAACATGCTCAGTAGGTGGCATGTAAGTCAGCAACATGCTCAGTGGGTGGCATAGAAGTCAACAACGTAATCAGTGGGTGGCATGCAAGTTGACAACATGCTCTGTGGGTGGCATACCAGTCAACAACATGCTCAGTGGGTGGCATGCCAATTAACAGCATGTTCAGTGGGTGGCACAGCAGTCAACAACATGCTCAGTGGATGGCATGCCAGTCAACAACATGCTCAATGGTTGGTATGCCAGTCAACAACATGCTCAATGGTTGGCATGCCAGTCTACAACATGTTCAGTGAGTGGCATGTCAGTCAGCAAAATGCTCAATGGGTGGCATATCAGTCAACAACATGCTTAATGGATGACATGCTAGTCAACAACATGCTCAGTGGGTGGCATGCCAGACAACAAAACGCTCAATGGGTGGCATGCCAGTCAACAATATACTTAGTGGGTGGCATGCCAGTCAACAACATACTCAGTGGCTGGCATGCCAGTCAACAACATACTCAGTGGCTGGCGTGTCAGTTAACAACATGCTCAGTGAAGCATGACCCAGACTTTGCTGATGGCATATAGCTATGTTGGCCACTCTAACTGATGAGCATTGTGGAAAGGCAGCTTAAAAAGTCTCCTATTATGAACGGTTCCATCTTGTCACCAACGAAACAGGAACTGTGCAGATGATGAGAGTTGACTACAGTACTGGTTGCATGATTACTCACTCTCAACAAAGGTGCTGCCCCAGGGATTTGTTGGTTCTTGTACTCCACGGTCTTTCCGTCGGCTGTCGTTGCTGGCTGCTAAGGAAGGGACAGGGTGGAAGAAGCTCTATAGATAGTGTGTGCACTTGTTTCCTTCAGATCAGCTATTTCTGTGCCAGGCGATGGACAACGACAGCAGGTGTTAGCGTGGGCACTGTATAGTTTTGTTGGGCATCACCTGAGTGAGTCATATAGAGCGTGTAGGCGGATCTGGTTAGGATGCTTCCTGCAAGATTGTAATTGCCACGAGTCTGTGTGTCTCTGCAATGGAGGCCATTACAGAGTTCTCAGTGGGGTCGGTTCTGTTGTTGTAAATCGTTTCATTTGTGTAACAGTGAGGGGGTGAGTGACTGTTGTAATTGTATGTAATTACAATTAACAATGTAATTGAAGTTTGAAGCTGTGTAACTATGAAGGATGCTATTATTGCTAAATGCGATCTTATCCATTCTGTCATCCGGAATCATCATTTCACGTTTCAGACGGATGGGAGTTATTAGTAGGATATTCACTGAATCAGTTGTACTTGTCCCACTTTCAGTTTTCATCATGAATGGAAACCAGGCTAGGTACAACCTTCATTTTGCAAACGGTGTTTGGATATTGATTTAAGATTATTACTGACATTACATATTCATATCATATTTATGAATTTAAATTATATCAATTTGTGACACCTGTGTTTACAGATCTTATATTTTTGATCTAAAGTGTTGATATGAAACACATGGAAAGAAAATAGATATATATCACAAAGATAGACTCTACGGACGACCTTTAGGTGGAAGCCTGATAGGCAGTCTGAAGTGTTGACTGTGACACAAATAAGTCCATCCAGGGTGTTTCCAGGTGGGCATGCCATAATAGGTTCGCCGTTACATCATTAGTTACGTTGAAGGGTAAAGGTGGGATGAGCCATTCATTACCACCTGTGGAACATAGACCCCTGACGACAGTGCAGTGTTTAGCACTGAAATAGGCCAGGGATTGAACAGAGGAGACAAGGTGCAGATGAAGGGGTGCTGGGGAGGGGGGGATCATACAGCCATTTGTCATGCGCAAATATAGAGCACTGTGCCTCCCTCTGCTTGTCGGTAGTCGATGGTCGAGCAGGTGGCATTACTGTCGAGAGGGACTGCTACGGGAACATGTCAGGCAAGGAGGTAGGTCTACTATCACTGTGAGTGTTGTTGTTTTTGTTTGCGTTAAAGTGACCTCGTCTGTTCCGTTCCCCGCAATCACCAGTGTAAACCAGGTGATAATTATTAGCAAGAAGTTCACTGAATCGTTCGATTGTCATGAATGTGGGTACCACGCTAACGTGCTGAACATCAAAGGGTTACCTTCCTCTGCAGTACCTCCAGTGTACCCCCAGGTAGATGGTGTTTAGGATTTTACCGTTTTGTTTACAATTCAAATATTTTGTCAACAACTGTTAAATTCGCAAGCAATATTTCTGCCCACTAAACGCTATTTATTCTACTTTTAAGAACATTTTATTTTTTAAATGAGGAACAGACTAGGTTGGTTTAAAGGTGGCGTCAGTTTGTCTAACCTGGTGCTGTAATTTATTGTGTTCTGCTACGCAGTTGTGCAATCTTTTGTACCTACACTTTCAGGTGTGATACATTTGTCTGTTTTCATTTTCCTCAGTTTTTCTGCATCGTATTAGATAAGTGTGTGATGATTGGTATTCATAATAATATTATGGTGTACATAAGGTGTACGTAATAATATTATGGTGTACTTATGGTGTACGTAATAATATTATGTACACCATTATTATGTATATATTATATAAAAGGAAACAGATTACCAGTATTGGATTGAACGTGTTTTATAAAGTTATTACAAAGAATTTATTAATTAAAACTAAAGCTTCTCATACTAGTTAAGCAATCAACCATCAACCATCAACGTCTTGTAACATGTGATGTGAAATAATAGGAAACAATACAGCATTTAATAATAATTTTGAATTTATGATAATTTTATCTAAAAAAAATTTCACAAATAAAAAAGAACATGAAGTATATCGGCTATTTTGAAATGTTTACAATTTCATCGATTCAGATTTGTGACTGCAATTATGCAATTTATATGTCACATACTTGTAATCTTGTGTGCTGTACACATGCCTGGATGGGTGCCATCTGGGGCGGGTGTTGTCTGGTTGGGTATTGTCTAGGTGGGTCCAACCAGACAAGTTAAATATAGGCTGAATGTCTGAATATTTGTTCAACGTTCAGACTGTGCTGTGTGTTAAACAATCTAGTTTTCAGTAATAATGAAATATTTTTGTGGGAATCATGTGAAGGTTTTAACTGGCACTACTGTGCAACTTGTACATGCATAATAATAATAAACTTTGTTTATTCATGGTAACCTTAACAAATATACGTTTTATCTTCCTAAGGGTCATGATTGTAAAATATTAGAGTACAGATAAATTGTATAGAAATGCTAAACAAATTATTTAAATAAAATATTATATTGCATAATGTAGTTAAGATACACTTAAATACATTTAAATAAAAAAAAATAAAAAAATTAGAATTGCACAATTAATATTTGTAAAATATGTAACATCAATTAATAGAATAACAAACGTTGTGTTAAAATGTTCATTACGTTGTTTGTCCCCGTTGTCTAATTAAACACGTTCTGCAAATATGCTCTCTTAAACGCACTTAGAGAGCTGCATTTTCTTATTTCTGGATTTAAAGTATTCCATATTTGTGCGCCATTAACAGCTATAGAGTTCTTGAAGATGTTGGTCCATGCTCTTGGAACATACAAGTCCCTTCTCGCATTTGACCTTGTTCTTGTCGAAACATTCTAGACAGATTTGAATAGCGCACACATGTAGTCAGGAGCCAATCCCTTTATTGCCTTGAACACCAATTGAGATTGGCTGTATTTCATGCGCTCTGGTAGTGGCAGCCAGTTTAGTTGTTTCAATAGTGATTCTGGCAGCACGTCTTTGTAGTATGTAGATGCATTCTGATGAATTTGCATTGCCCCAGAGTGTGCTGCAATAGTCCATGTGTGGAAACATGGTGGCAACAGGATTAACAGCATGCATGTACAGAGAGAAACATGGTGGCAACAGGATTAACAGCATGCGTGTACAGAGAGAAACATGGTGGCAATAGGATTAACAGCATGCGTGTACAGAGAGAAACATGGTGGCAATAGGATTAACAGCATGCTTGTACAGAGAGAAACATGGTGGCAACAGGATTAACAACATGCGTGTACAGAGAGAAACATGGTGGCAATAGGATTGACAGCATGCGTGTACAGAGAGAAACATGGTGGCAATAGGATTAACAGCATGCGTGTACAGAGAGAAACATGGTGGCAATAGGATTAACAGCATGCTTGTACAGAGAGAAACATGGTGGCAACAGGATTAACAGCATGCGTGTACAGAGAGAAACATGGTGGCAATAGGATTGACAGCATGTGTGTACAGAGCGAAACATGGTGGCAATAGGATTAACAGCATGCGTGTACAGAGAGAAACATGGTGGCAATAGGATTAACAGCATGCGTGTACAGAGAGAAACACAGTGGCAATAGGATTAACAGCATGCGTGTACAGAGGGAAACAGGGTGCAATAGGATTAACAGCATGCGTGTACAGAGAGAAACAGGGTGGCAATAGGATTAACAGCATGCTTGTACAGAGAGAAACATGGTGGCAATAGGATTAACAGCATGCTTGTACAGAGAGAAACATGGTGGCAATAGGATTAACAGCATGCGTGTACAGAGGGAAACATGGTGGCAATAGGATTGACAGCATGCGTGTGCAGAGAGAAACATGGTGGCAATAGGATTAACAGCATGCGTGTGCAGAGGGAAACATGGTGGCAATAGGATTAACAGCATGCGTGTGCAGAGAGAAACATGGTGGCAATAGGATTAACAGCATGCGTGTGCAGAGAGAAACATGGTGACAAAAGGATTAACAGCATGTGTGTACAGAGAGAAACATGGTGGCAATAGGATTGACAGCATGTGTGTACAGAGAGAAACATGGTGGCAATAGGATTGACATCATGCGTGTACAGAGGGAAACATGGTGGCAATAGGATTGACAGCATGCATGTACAGAGAGAAACATGGTGGCAATAGGATTAACAGCATGCGTGTACAGAGAGAAACATGGTGGCAAAAGGATTAACAGCATGCGTGTACAGAGAGAAACATGGTGGCAATAGGATTGACAGCATGCGTGTACAGAGGGAAACATGGTGGCAATAGGATTAACAGCATGCGTGTACAGAGAGAAACATGGTGGCAAAAGGATTAACAGCATTGCGTGTACAGAGAGAAACATGGTGACAATAGGATTGACAGCATGCGTGTACAGAGGGAAACATGGTGGCAATAGGATTAACAGCATGCGTTTACAGAGAGAAACATGGTGGCAATAGGATTGACAGCATGCGTGTACAGAGGGAAACATGGTGGCAACAGGATTGACAGCATGCGTGTACAGAGAGAAACATGGTGGCAATAGGATTGACAGCATGTGTATACAGAGGGAAACATGGTGGCAATAGGATTAACAGCATGCGTGTACAGAGGGAAACATGTTGGCAATAGGATTGACAGCATGCGTGTACAGAGGGAAACATGTTGGCAATAGGATTGACAGCATGCGTGTACAGAGAGAAACATGGTGGCAATAGGATTAACAGCATGTGTATACAGAGGGAAACATGGTGGCAATAGGATTAACAGCATGCGTGTACAGAGGGAAACATGTTGGCAATAGGATTGACAGCATGCGTGTACAGAGGGAAACATGGTGGCAATAGGATTGACAGCATGCGTGTACAGAGGGAAACATGTTGGCAATAGGATTGACAGCATGCGTGTACAGAGGGAAACATGGTGGCAATGGGATTAACAGCATGCGTGTACAGAGAGAAACATGGTGGCAATGGGATTAACAGCATGCGTGTACAGAGAGAAACATGGTGGCAATGGGATTAACAGCATGCATGTACAGAGAGAAACATGGTGGCAATGGGATTAACAGCATGCGTGTACAGAGAGAAACCTTAACTTTTGACCATTCTTTACAAGTCACTAATGGCTGAGAGAAGCTTTGGCTGAGAGAAGCTTTGGTAACAGCGATCTGAAAGTGTAAAACTGCAACAATTGTACCAAATGACACTAAACCAGAGCCAACCTGGAGGAAGTTGTCTTGTGTTCGCCTTCGGGGCGTGACTAGCTACAGGAGAGCTTCAAACAAGACAAATGGCATAACAGGGAAGTAACAGGTGTGTGGGTGTGGCAAGTTATTTTATTGACAATTGAGATCAAACGTGTTCTGTGGTTCTGAGTGAATTTGCTGTAGAGTGGATGGGTGTGTTGGTGTTTCAGGTATGTTTGCCTTAATTACATATGTTCATTTATGTTGTTGGGTCCAACAAAATCTTGCAAAACTGTGAGTGAGATCAAATATACTTGTAAATGAAATAAGATACAAGTGTAAATTATATTTGCTACAACTGTAAATGAGATAAGATACAAATGTAAATGAGATCAGACACAACTGTAAATTAAATAAGATACAACTGTAAATGAGATTTTTTTAATATACTAATGTCATTGAGATAATATACAAATGTAAATGAGATAAGATACAACTATAAATGAGATAATATACAACTGAATATGAGATTAGATAGTAGATACAAATGTAAATTAGATCAGATACAACTGTAAGTGAGATAAGATACAAATGTAAATGAGATAAGATATAAATGTAAATGAGATCAGATACAACTGTAAATGAGATAAGATATAAATGTAAATGAGATCAGATACAACTGTAAATGAGATTAAATACAAGTGTAAATGCATATATAAGATACAGGTGTAAATGAAATAAGAAACAACACAGGGTCACATTGACACCTGTATATATTTATTAACATTTGCTAAACGTTCTTCGGGATAATACATTTTTATTCACTAGAATTTGTTTTAAATTGCATTTAGCATACCCAAAATTTATATTTTTTTCACTATTATATTATTATTAGTGCTGATGAAGCCATTTTGATAATTAAGATCGTGACATACTCTATATACATACAGTACACATACTGATAAAACAGTTATTTTGGATATACGTTAATAAGATTTCTAGTGAATAGCTATTAACATAATTTACATTTTTATTTCAAACAAACATTGTTAACCGTCTCATACAATAACATTATCAATAAGTGACACTACAGTGAGCACAAAACAGGCAGATTGAGTGGATAATTCCGATGATGTCCCATGCGCTTTATGCAGTCAGAAACACTGTTAGTTAATTCCTATTTCTAGCCCACTACCTGTACCGGCCTGTATGGGCTAGTATACCAGTAGTCCGCTCTAAATAGAGGGCCATCTGCTGGGGGGGGGGTTTACTTCTAAAGTTAGACCACTGTTTATATATGTACACTCTCATCACTTAGGCCTGACAGAGAGGATCACCTGCCCTCAGTGTAGGTCAATGGTACATTTTAATAACAATATTCATGATTAAATGCATTATTATGTGTGGAAATAACATTAATGTGATAGAATTTTAATTAAGTCATAAAAAGACAAATCGTATCATGAATATATTTTTTATTAATTTTAATTTGTATCTGCTTGATTTAGATATGTCGTTTGTCAAATACAAAAATATAGCAGTACTGAATATTATTATAAATAAGAGATTAGTAACATTTATATACATAATGGTGAATTATGTATGTAGAGTGGATGCTTGCTATAAAAGATTCCTGATGTAAGGAACATCTATTTTAAAATTTGGGACGTAAAAGAACCACTGAGGACGACAAGCACCCTGGCAGTGACCACCCTCAGTGCCAGCATAGAAAGGTCGGCTTGGCGATAATGTTCTGAAAAGGCTGACTAGTTGAATGAGACCTCATAAGACCATAACACTGTAACCACAAAAATATACAGACTAGTCAGTTAATAGAACGTTGCCGAGTGCTGGAAACAACTAGAACTAGAAAAGCAACAACTTTACCCATTGTGGCCTGCAGTGTATGCTATCCTCATGGAACAAGGAACGAACTAAAGAAAAGTTTGGCCAAGTCCCAATGTGTTCCTATCTAGCAAGCATTCACTGTGTGATATCCTCATGGAACAAGGAACAAACTAAAGAAAGGTTTGACCAAGTCCCAATGTGTTCCTCTCTAGCAAGCATTCACTGTATGACATCCTTGTGGAACAAGGAACAAACTAAAGAAAGGTTTAACCAAGTCCCAGTGTGTTCCTATCTAGCAAGCATTCACTGTATGACATCCTCGTGGAACAAGGAACAAACTAAAGAAAGGTTTAACCAAGTCCCAGTGTGTTCCTATCTAGCAAGCATTCACTGTATGACATCCTCGTGGAACAAGGAACAAACTAAAGAAAGGTTTGACCAAGTCCCAGTGTGTTCCTATCTAGCAAGCATTCACTGTATGACATCCTCGTGGAACAAGGAACAAACTAAAGAAAGGTTTGACCAAGTCCCAGTGTGTTCCTATCTAGCAAGCATTCACTGTATGACATCCTCGTGGAACAAGGAACAAACTAAAGAAAGGTTTAACCAAGTCCCAGTGTGTTCCTATCTAGCAAGCATTCACTGTATGACATCCTCGTGGAACAAGGAACAAACTAAAGAAAGGTTTAACCAAGTCCCAGTGTGTTCCTATCTAGCAAGCATTCACTGTATGACATCCTCGTGGAACAAGGAACAAACTAAAGAAAGGTTTAACCAAGTCCCAGTGTGTTCCTATCTAGCAAGCATTCACTGTATGACATCCTCGTGGAACAAGGAACAAACTAAAGAAAGGTTTAACCAAGTCCCAGTGTGTTCCTATCTAGCAAGCATTCACTGTATGACATCCTCATGGAACAAGGAACAAACTAAAGAAAGGTTTGACCAAGTCCCAGTGTGTTCCTATCTAGCAAGCATTCACTGTATGATATCCTCGTGGAACAAGGAACAAACTAAAGAAAGGTTTAACCAAGTCCCAGTGTGTTCCTATCTAGCAAGCATTCACTGTATGACATCCTCGTGGAACAAGGAACAAACTAAAGAAAGGTTTAACCAAGTCCCAGTGTGTTCCTATCTAGCAAGCATTCACTGTATGACATCCTCGTGGAACAAGGAACAAACTAAAGAAAGGTTTAACCAAGTCCCAGTGTGTTCCTATCTAGCAAGCATTCACTGTATGTCTTTGTTAAAAAACACGTCACACCAATTTTATTTTGAACAGTAATTTTGTTAAAATTTGTTTCATAATAACGACTATTATTAAAGAACTTTTGTCAGTGTTGTAGTAAGACATTGCTCTGTATTTGAAATGCCACGATTTAGTCATTATATCTGACTTCTTCAAATAACAATTAATCACTGTAGATAATTTGACAAATTACCACCAAGTGTACCAAGTCTGTGATTAACAAGATTTAACAAGATTACCATCCAGAGAATTAACTCTAGATGGCAGGTGGACAAGGAAGCCCTTTGGCTTATCGAGAGTCCAACCCTTTTATCTACATATATCCAGCCCTTCTGAGGTATGTGCCCACACAATCATCAGATAATATGTTCCATTCATTCACATTCCTTTGTAAAAATAGAACTTTCTTACGTCTAATCTACACTGCTCCTTTACTAATGTAACTTCATGTCCTCTAGTCTTTCTATCTTTCTTAACTGAAAAAAACATTTCTATCAATATTTTCATAACCATTCAATATTTTAAACACTTCTATCTGATCTCCTCTCAATCTCCTGATCTCTAGTGTTAAACCACATTCTTTTAGGCATTTTTCATAACCAAGATCCCTCAGTTTTGGTATCATTTTAGTCGCTCTCCTCTGTACCCTTTCTAGCATGTCTATGTCCTTCTTGCGGTATGGCCTCCACGCTTGTATACAATATTCTAAATGAGGCCTAACTATTGTTAAAGCAAGTTATCTTCCTCCATCTGAGATCCTTAACAACCTTTAAAATAAACATTCTAAGCATCTAGAATGTTAGAATATCAAAGAAAACTTGTGCAGCATCTGTTCCTTTACGGCTTTGTTCCTGCAAAAAGAAGCATGCATAGCAAAGCATGTCTTCCAGCTATGATTCTCACCACAGATATCCGGGGAGCAGTAAGCAGGCGACCATGTTATGTAGAGATGCAAGCATGAGTCTTGTCCTTGTAGACACAGTGACATGTACTGCGGACAAACTGTCGGGCTAACTGTCGCATCGATTGTAAGAGTGAGCAGGCAGGTAATGAACCTTGACGTAAGATGTCTCGCAGGTCTGTGACATCTTCAAGATGTAATAACAGGTGTCACCTGTGACGCATGGTTCATGCTCACTAACATGTCACCTTTGACATATGATTCATGCACAATGACATGTCTTATCTGTGACACATGATTCATGCTTGATAACATGTCTCTCCTGTGTCACATGATTCATGCATGATGACATGTCTTATTTCTGACACATGATTCATGCTTGGTAACATGTCTTATCTGTGATGCATGATTCATGCTCTACAACTTGTCTCACCTGTGACGTGTGATTCGTGCCCAGTAACATGTCTCGCCTGTGTCACATGATTCATGCTTGATAACATGTCTTATCTGTGATGCATGATTCATGATCTACAACTTGTCTCACCTGTAGCGTGTGATTCATGCACAGTAACACGTCTCACCTGCGTCACATGATTCATGCTTGATAACATGTATCACATGTGACACCATATTCTCATGCTCAATAACATGCCTCACCTGTATGAAATGATTAATATATAATGAGATGTCTAACCAATGTCACATGATTCATGCATGATGACATGTCACACCTGTCACACATGATTCATGTGCAGTTGATTGCATGATTCGTGTTTACAAACATTGATTTACAATCACTACTGTTATGCAACCAACATTTTTATAATTAGTAGCAAACTTTTACCTCTCATTAATTTCATTGTCTGTATATGAATAGGTAAATGTTGACAATGTTTATTGACCTCTTCTATGGTTTCTTAGGTAGGTGTAACATGGTGGTTGTGTTTACTGGGTTTACTTAGGAAATAATTTAAAGTCAAAAATTTTAGTTTTCTAATACCAAAAATGATGGATGATGTATACATATTATGAATGATTCTTATAAACTAAGTAACATCTATAATAATTTTTAAATAACTTCACCTACAATTATATATTATTATGTTGTGTGTTGCTACTGATTGTTGATGTTTGGACATATATTGTGTTTTTGTACATATAAAATGCCTTGGATATCCGAAGTGATGATGATATCCTAAATTTTTGAGTACCCCAAATCCTTATACTCATTGATAAACATTTTGTTATAATTACTTTTGTTTGGTTCTATTCGTTGTGTGTGTACAATTAGTTATGTTTCTTCTGTTACCGTTATGTTTGCACAGGTACAGTTTCGTTGGTTTGAATTGCATGTTACAAATTATGTTGCATAAAGGACATAAAAATACACAACAATTGCTGTGCTGGAGCATAACTCTCTAAATATGCAACATTTCATATTAGAACGATATACGGGTACATACCAAGTTAAATTTGGAAAGAAAAGTAGACATGTCTATTTTGTAGTAATACTTTTAGGTAATCTCCAATTTTCCTGTAGAAATTATGACCCGTTTGAGTAATGACGCACTTGACGATAACAATGCCGTTGGGAGATCTGAACTTGTAAAATTTAAAACAGTGAAACATGTTTCTTATCTTTGTACTGGTTCGGGGATGACATGCTCCCACTATGGGAGAAGAGTGATAACGTTTGGCCAAAGGGGAATATGTTGCAGCAGTCCAGTAAGATGTATCGCAGCCGGCGGCCCTCTAGCGACCGGTGTGCACAACTCATCAGTCCAAAAACCAAAAAAACCACATGGAATTTCATGAATGAATGCTTATAACGGCGACCGACCTGGGTGGAATGCAGCTATCCATTTACTGCCATTTACACATGGTTCACAGTGTATTCTGATCTTAATATACCTGGAGAAGACGTCAGCTTTTGACATAGATCTCCTGTTGCTTGAAATGGTGTCGTGTTACTCGTGTACATAGAAGACGTCTTTGTAGGATGAATACAACTTGGCCCTGGTTTAGATGAAGAAATATTACGGGATGTATCCGGAACAGTTGGCGTTGTATTATCCAGCATGCATCAACCGAGTTCTCACATAGTGCAAGGCAGTATTTTTTGTCAAAGACTTGTGAAATGGCACCAGGAGTCAGATGAAATAGCATGGACCGGTACAAGTTAATCTATCAAAAACTGAAGGTTGCTTACTTGCTATCTAAGTTGGCGGTTTTATGGTATAAATTCGCACGGTCAGCTGATCTTAGCTTCAGGTCAATCACAGGTATGTCGGCTTAGATGATAATCAATGCAGTACTAGGTTTTGTCAGGGCCCCACTAAAGTCTGAGTCTTCTGTCATCTTGTTGGTTTTGCCTTCATCAGTCAACTCATCTTCCTTCTATTTCCTTCTATTTTACATATGTTGCCAGTTTCAGTTTAGTAATGAACCTGTTGTAATGTCATGAACTTTCGCATAAGATTCATGGTAATTAAACAAACTAATGGTTTATGGCCAAATTGCCATTCCTTATAATAGTGCCCCTCAAATTTGAGTCAAAAGTCGACGCTTACTAGCAGCGTTGCTCTCAAGTTTGCAAAATTCAAACCCTGTCATTGTATCATTTTTTGTATGTGTATAAGAAGTGCAGTGCTTGTTGATCCTAGAGTAAAATAAAACTGATATCCGTACCATCGACCACTGAGATATGACAACTGGAATCTTGTCATTCTGGTTGTTAGTGATTTGGTTGTGACTGTGCATTTATACATGTCTGATTGACCTGTGGTCAGATAGTGGAATATGTGGATGATACTGTTAGGAAAACCACTTATATTAAATATGGAAAAAATGTTAGCAAATAATGATTACACTTTACAACAAACATTCTACATAATTCTCATTAAAGTTACCTGGTATATATTTCTGGGCTTAGTAACTGAGTTGATTCAAACTTAAAAGGCTATGGCTTAACTGTATTCCAACACTGAATTTTTTTTTTAATCAGCTAGTGGAAAACAGATGCTACACTTGCTTAAAGGTCGAGAATCAACCATGGCTCACTAAATGTTTCTCTCTGGTATTGCAGTTTTAATTTGTTCTTTTTCCAAACCTGTCCCACTTCAGCTATTCACTCTGTGTTAAGGAGAAGAGGTCTGCGACTCACTAACATATCCTTCTCTCTGATCGTTACTGAGAGTTTTTGGCAAATCATTACACAGCCTAAACATTCTGGAGTAGCATTTCTTTGCCATGTTTAAAAAATACCGCCGGTACATTGTTATTGTACAGTCGAACCTCGATAATACAGCCACCTCGCAATTAAAATCACCGGGGATAGTCCCAAATTATATTTTGTAACAGTAAAGTATATAGGAAATTAGTCCTGTTAATATGGCCACCTGGCTATTCAGGTCACTTTTGTACAGTCCGAAGCGTGACCTTAATAGTGAGGTTATATTGCAGTAAATTTTATCCTCTTGTGGAGAACTACGTTTGTGTGCATGTGCTGCCACCTGATGGGTACTTCAATGCTCGTGTTTACACTTGTAAGCACACACACACAGCCCTGCCATAATTTAATCCGTGTATTGGTATAATTACCCACACCCTGTTGATCAGAGTATTTAATTGCTACAATTAAAGTAGAAAAGACTGATTTCCGTACGACATTAACACGTGTTGTAGATTTCTGGAACAGCTAACGCAGTACTGACATAAATGACGTAAACCACAATGATATTGCAGGTCAGGCTTATCTGGGACAGAGAAATCTTACCAGCAAGTGTGTGGGGTTGCTTTCCTAGTTATGCGCCCAGACCATCAGACAATGATTATTTGTGTAATGAGTCAGTCAGTTATGGAAATCAATATGCCAGATGTCGGATTGAGTTGTGTGGGAAAAGCAAAAGGTTGTCTGTGCTGTAAATAACTGCGGTTGTCCGCCAGCTATTGCAGAGGGCACCACTGTAAACCGGGTCTGTATAACATATATCACAAGAACTGTGTGTGTGGTCTGTGGTGGGGCACAGAGCACTGTTGACTTTCACATTGGTGGCCTTGGTAACATATTTTCAGATTATGAGAAAAACATACCTGAGAAAAATCTGAAATTTCTTCACAGCATCGTGTCATTGATATTTAACAAGATTTAACAAGATTGCCATCCAGAAAATTACTCTGGATGGCAGTTGGACAAGGAAGCCTTTTGGCTTATCGAGAGTCCAATACTTTTTATCTACATGTATCCCGCCTTTTTAAGGTGTGTGTCGATTTTATTTTTAAACATATTCACGCTACTAGCACCAACACAATCAGGAGATAATCTGTTCCATTCATTTACAGTCCTTTGTGAGAATGAGAACTTTCTTATATATAATCTACACTGCTCCTTTACTAATGTAGCTTCATGTCCTCTGGTCCTTCTATCTTTCTTAACTGAGAAAAAAATGTTTCTATCAATATTTTCATAACCATTCAATATTTTAAACACTTCTATGTGATCTCCTCTCAATCTCCTGGTCTCTAGTGTTGTTAAACCACATATGCTGATCAATTTTTTTTAAATCCCTTACCTTCAGCTTTTCTAAAATGCATGCATGCCCGGTGCCTATAAGTATTTACCAAAATAACCTTTTTTCTGCAACCACGTGTGTTATGTGAAAATATGGCAAAAAATCACTGTTTCAAATATGCATAATTTCACTGCCAGTATCTGCTAGCACTGAACCTACTAATATGCTGATCTAATGCACTCGGTTCATGTAAAAAATTTGGTGGGACTATAAATGCAGACACACTGTGTGCTAATAGCTAAGTGAGATCCACAAATGGATACTCTGTTGCAATGTTCAGAGCTGGCACTGAATATGAACTTAATTGTCTGTTCCGATATGTCAGTCGGCAGTGGTAATTATATTAGCAGGAAGTTCACTTGATCAGTTCTTAGCGTGACATGGGGTTTAGTGTGTGGGAATCAGAAACTTCAAAGGCGTTTGCATGTAGAGATGCATACCTCTGCAATAAGTGTAATTACAATGTCCGTTTGGTACTTTATTTTTGTGTTTACAATTTGAACATTTCACAGGTGTAATTTTCAAATTGCAGACACTGTTTTAGGCTTGTTAAATACAATAAAAAGAGGCGAATGGATGTTGTCAGCTGGGAGAAGATACTGCCTGACTGGCCCTTTGGTGCATCCTACTTAAATTCAGAATGACAATTGTCAATAAATTTGAGGAAATGTCTGTTTATCAGTCCCAATTCCCTCCAGATGATAGCATACATTAATATAGTTAGATGAAGAATTGACAACACTCATAATAAAATACTTAAAAGTGTCCTGAACAGCTCGTCTCATAACATTTTTTGAAAGAAAAACAAAGCTATCTCTTATCCACTAAAGGCCGCAGCACACTAGCCAAATTTTTGACGTCCAGCAAATAATCTTGACTTGTCGGCTAGTGTGCTGCGGATTCCAACAAGATCTGAGCTTGTAAAATAATATCTGACAGTGCTAGACCTTAGGACGTCCTGACGGGCCTTGTCGGCTAGTATGCTGCGGACCCCAACAAATTGTCGGGGCTCACGCGATAAGTGACCAATAGGAAGCGTGACTGTAGTGACGCGCACAAACGTCATTGGTAAACATGGCAGCCTCCAGTGTGATGCCAACTGAAACAACGTCCGAGGGCGAGTGGACGATTGAAAAAGAAGACCTCCTAGTCATGAAATGGGAGTCAGTAGGAAATGGGAGCAACAGAGTTCTTAAATACAGAGCGTGGCAGGAAATGTCGGCAGAACTGAATATGCCTGATATGGTTTTAATAATACTAATTACACTGGTGAAAGTAATAATAATGTGCCTTGATGTTTGATGTCGTTTTAGCAAAAAACAAAACACATTCCTCAAATAGGCCAAATTTTTAATATTTAGCACTTGTCCCCCGTAGCATAATCAAGACAAACAAAGCTAACTTCTGTCTTCTTCTCTGCATCGCAGAAGCAAGTGGTATGAGCGTCGCCATATTTTGCTTAATTCTAAATTTGCCACTAGTGACGTGCCAGTCACGACAAAATATCGGCTAGTGTGCTGCGAGCTGATGGCCTGACATATTTAACTCCGATAAATAATCGGCAGTCCCCGATGAAAAATTGATTAGTGTGCTGCGGGAGTAAGACATGCTAACGTAACTTTGAATGCAATTTTGAATAAACTATTTTATCAACATGTAGAATCAATTAATGTTATTATCGACATTGGAATCTTCACATGAATGCGCAATATGATTACTGTATGCTCTCGTTTCTGTGTTGATGTTTTTGACTTTACTTGTTCTCTCAAAAAACATACAGGTGACCTTCAAATTCAGTGAGTTGAAGATCAGATGTTGGCCTAGCTATTAGCTTAGGCAAATTATAATATATTATATATAACGTCCCCTAGTAGTGTTTGTATATACCCGCTGAATGCAGACAATGTAAAATATTGCATCTACTGAATGCATGAAACATGAGTATCCATGACGACTTGTCACCACCGAAATGCAAAGCAATTAACTGTGCAAAGATGTAGTGCCCATGTTCGCAAATGCCGCATGTGACAAGAGCTCTCCAGAGCTTAACAAGGCTAGCGAGACAATGGCAAAAACCAGGAATCATTATAAGATGCTGATCTTTCCTTGCTGCATCATGAGAAACACCATTCCAGGTGAGATAATGCAAATATAATAATAATGCCCTAACTCCGGGGCCAGTCTGGCAGTATCTCCTCCCTGGCGACAAAGTCCATTCGCCTTTTTCATTGTTCATTTGCGTCCATAAATCATTGGCCTCTGATCTACCAATTGGTGATGCATTTCAGAAAACACAGAAGTAGTTATTTGAAGTTATTGACTTACTACATGTGTGTTTAATGTTGCTTGTGAGCCATACACCAGATGGCACCACTGCAGTCTTGTTTATTCAACATGGGAATATTTAGCATGCGCCATAATTAGCGACTAGAAATTAAATGGTCAGCAAAAACCAATTTAAGATGATGAGCACCTGACGGAAGGTTTACTGAATAAAAGTACTCGTTTCATTTCAAAACCAAATAAAAGTATCAGTGCTCCAGAATACCACGATCTGGTATGTAGCATGATGCTTGGGCAGCAACTGTGGGTTTCAGAATTTCGGCAAAGCTGTACTTGAATATCAAGAAGCTTCTTCTGCCAAGCACCTACTTCTACGACAATTTATCTGCAGAGTAGTTTGTAGACTAATGCCATCACTCTGCGTCCGCCGTCCATTGAGCGCCGTGCCCTGCCTTATCTCAGTCACCGTTCAGCTCCTTTTCTAAAATTTTGCATAGACATATCTTATGGTACAGCCACTATGCATAAGAAACCTGTGTTAGATTTAATCATTCTAAGGGCCTGCCAGGGCCCCGAAACGTAAATTTTCACATTTTGCCTATTTTTTTCCAAAACTCTTCAGTAACTTTTTGTCTGATTTTGCATAGACATTTCATGTGGTAGTGTGACTATACACAAGAACTCTGTATTTGATTGAATCATTCTAAGGGCACATCAGGCCCCCCAAGGCTAAATTTCCCTACTGCTGTAAGCCTACTGCAGTTGATCTACACTGATCTCTAATTATAACTGGATAGTGGACTTTGCCCTGGTCACTGGGGTGGCTGAGTGGAGCGGCCTTGTGTCAGTGCTGTAAGCCTGTGTATTGGACTAGCCTCAGCTCACTGCCTGCTATTGTCCCAGTGTTAAACAGAATGCCTCCATGTGGGTTGTAACTAATACATGTGTAATGGGAATCGCTACTGCACTGGCAGAACCTGATCAACTTCAAAACAGCAATAGACATAATTAGCAATCCGATATAAAGATATGATCTAGGATTAAAATAAAATAACTTAGGTATCCTTGAAAAGGTTAAAGCATATTTAGCCGAAATTATAAGGAATACTATTAAGATGTTTTACTATACATGTTGCAGCTATTACTTCACTCCAGTTCAATCAGTATTATGTCATTAATTGCTACTGTTTTTAAGTCAAAATGCACTATGTATATGTACCTTGTGAACAAATAAAGTTTTATCATAGTTCATCTCGTTCTTCTTTCCATTCTGGGGGAGGGTGGTAGGGGCAAAATGAGAACAGAAAATGTATGCACATTTTCTTAAACAACCTTTAACTGTGCTACATGTAAGATTGCAGCTCACCAACTCTCCAGCAAGGTTTCTACAACCACCAGAAATTGGCCTAAATAGCAGAGTATCGGGATCAAATTCTACAGTATTTTTAATAACACATTAATTAATATATACAATCTTCACGAAACGGTCTACTAGAATATTTTATTTCCAGGTGTATCTTCACTGGCATGCATATAGTCTCCACTAAACATATCAATATTTTACTTCCATCATACCCATTAATGATCTGTAACTATGATTCACCAAAAAACATTTCATTAATAACTACAAACTCACAATATAGTCCAAAGGACTTCAGGGCCTCTGCCCATTTTTTTATAATATGTTTTGGATTGGTTAGTAAAGTACTAATCTTTACCACTACATGTTTGACTGGAAAGATAAATCATTCATTAACCCTGACTTGTTAAGTGAAATAAATGTGTAGGCTGTGACTGTAAAACGTGATCACTTTCAATCATGCTGGGTTCTTGGAATCATAGGCTTTGCTAACTGAAGTTGTGGAGTACACATGCTGACAGTAATCTGTGAATAATATGCAATGTTTGAATAGTACAATCCCGTGGGTGATTGTATGGGTGACTGGGTGACTGGGTGACTGGGTGTATACCCTTCTAGATGGGACACAATGGTAAAATATTTCAAGCTATTGCTGTTTTAAAGTCGTCTTTTTATTTTCATCTGCCATACTGTGAATATAAATTTGAGTTAAATAACTAGAAAATTACAGCACAGATTCCTGGGATATACATGTATATGAATAACAATGTGCAAAGAAAATTGTAGAGCAACTATAGAACACAGTTTAGTGCGAACAAGTTAAAAGTTACACTAAAATGAATGACACAGCATCTGTTTTTTCTGGAATCATCCGGTATCAACTACCAAGTTCTAGATGCTCATCATTCCATAGGTGTAACAAGGTGTATTCCGGCTATGCTATTTTTTGATTGCCCGTCCCCCCACGGTAACAACCTGATCATTAATCAATTCGGTCCAACACCTGCCTAGAAATAAGGTTGACATTTGCATGTGGAGGTTGGCCTGTGAGTCAGTAGACTGACTTTGGACCCAGGCCCACTTCTGCTGCCAGAGTCCCTTCTGCAGGTGCAGCCGTTTGTCATTCCTCGTATTCCTGTTGATATTTGTGGAATCTATTGAAGCCTGGGTTATTGACAGCTCTCCCACTGGGGCAGAGAAATGAGGATAGAACAACTGGGAACATGACGGCTTCGAGTACTGTTAGGTGTCGTCTGTTTGACTCTGGTAGGTACATATGCGAATATTTTTATGTTGTTATATTTTTATTATGTTTATATTTATTTCAAACGTGCATGATTGAAAATTAAATAAGTTTATAATGTAAATGAGGTGAATATATCAATAAGTTAGAAATAAAAAAGAAATAAATCAGTATAAGTGATAACTCGCATTACAGTTTTGCCCAGTTCAGAAACTATATTTTGGCATATGTGCTATAATAATGCATTTCAAAATTCCATCTTCTGTGAATAGGAACCTATTGGCATAGTGTATTAAATGATATCGGCAAATAATAATTTGGTTACATAATATGGTTTTAATTGTATCTAATTATAGCGTGACTTGCGTTACTGAAAAAGGAAAACACAAAAACCTACCTTAATTCATGTCAAATTTCTCCTCAAAGTATTAATGACAGAAACCAATGAATACCCTTGAATGAATCACAAATAAATATGGTTTAAAAAAACACAATTAGTAAATTGAAGTGTTACCAACAACATACACAAATATTACATAATCAGTGTGACTCGCGTTACCGTGACTCGCGATATGTGATGTCGGCTATGATTTAGTAATTGATCAGGCACACTTTAGGTTGAGGGAAATGGATTTTTCTGTTTGTGTTATGTTGTGAAGACAATGTAATAGAGAAAGGAGACAGCAATAGTTAAAAAACTGTGCATTAACCCTTTCATCATCATGTTACACATGCAAAGAAATGCCAACTTAAACATGGTTCAATTAAAGAAATGTGTAATGCACAAAAAAGTATTGAAAAACACTAGCTCACTTTTCCCATAAAAATGATGACCTTATAATTATCTTTGCAAATACACTTGCAACCAAATATAATTATCCAAACAAACCTCCTTGTTTAGTATTACATCGACCTATAATCCTAATAAATTTTGAAGCAATACATTTGTAATTAATTACAGATTTAGAAAACAACGGTGGTCACAGTAGTTTACAGTAATCGGTGGCTTCAGTCCGTTTTACCAATATTGGTATTCTTAAAAATAACCTATTAAATGTTGCACAAAAAGTACCAGAAATGTTTTTAAGGAGTTCCTCTTTTCATCACCAAAATGTGTTGATTATAATGATAATTAATCTGGGTACAGATATATGGCTCAGCACATTAATATGTTTCTGTAATTACTACCTGGCAACCTATAATTCTGTATTTTAGTCTGTAAAAGAATTGATTTAAACATAGAAGCACATTATGTGAATAGCCTGGCATGCACTGAGTACATTATTATTAATTAATACATGCATAATTTGCATCCTTTTTTAATAAATGTTCTTTTTCTATTGAATATAGGTGTTGTCTTATATAGTATAGTTTCTAGTTATGTATTATAGTACTATTTTCCAAGAGGGCTGGTTGAATTGATGATGGATGATGTCGGATCAACAAATATTTTTGAGTGAGCATGTTTTTTCATCAACATGTTGGGAAATAAGAATGATTATGGGATATAATAATACCAATGCTGCCTCTATGTGAAGTCTTTGCAACTAACTTATCCATAGAACAGAAACAACAAGTCACTGCCATAAAAGATTTGACTCAGGTACGCTACCCAATTTTCCGTCACTCGCGTTACACATATTCAGTGCCCAATATGATAACCTGTGTAGACTAGATATGGATGTTGTTCATATCATTTAGTTAGGTACCTCCTATAGGAGGAGATTTATAATTGGCAGTTTCAGGCTATCAGGGCGTTCTGTGTCAAATGAAAAATCCCAAATTTTGTGACTCACATTACATAAATTTCACCACCCGAGTCTAGAACTTAGTAGAAGCCTTTCCCGAAAAAATCAGAATAGACTTGCAATTTTAGCTTTCAAAATACATGAGACTAAGGCTTCGAGAAATAGTATCAATTAGTCAAACCCAGATTGAATTAGACAATATAGCTGCAAGGGGCACCTAATTATTGATATGTTGGATGAGCGAATTTTGCATATAATGTTTGAATGGTGCGTTTTCACATAATGCAGTGAAAATTGTTTTTCTCCAACTTTAAGTTATGTCCCACCATAAACATACTATTCTTTGGAAATTCAATAAAAAATATTTTAAGACCATTTTCCCTGTTTTCATGGAAATGCCCATAAGATGTAAAATCACTATTGTACAATGTCACCTTGTCAGTCTCGACAGAGCAGGACACTACTGTAACTGCTCTTGTTAAGTAGCTGCGTGCCACTTTAGATCCTAAGGCATGAAGACAAGGTATTGATTGACATTAGAAGCTCTGCCCCATTGGATCATGACATTCCTCAGAATTATCCGAGCTAATTATTCGCGGATTTGTGTGACAGCGTGGACATTTCTAAAAACACAGAACTGTTCAATTCAAATATTGTTTCTGGTTCGTTAACACATATTTGGGCAATCAGAACACATGCTTAGTTTATACAGTGTTTATTAGTTATAACAATAAATGATTTTACAATAAATACGAATAGAAGAACTCCATTTAAACAACCTGTTTCCTACGTACCATAATTTAAAAAACAATACTGATTCATTAAAACACATTACGGTGGTCGGTATATATTAATATTATAATATAAATACTTTATACTGTATATCAGGATTTTATGGTAACAATGACAAGAAAAGCTCCATCTAGAAGAAGGCAGCCAGTTCCTAGTTTTTCATGTATTAATTAATAATTATAATGTTTTAAGACTAATAGCTAGGTTGAAGGTATACTGCCCACCAAATTGTGTTTAGTAAGCCCGTAAAACAACTATTTGGAAGATACGCCCCGGGAGCATGTTCAAATGGTAAACAAACCATCCAGTTTCAAAACAAGCTTTACTGACAATAATGCAGAGCTGGGCTTTGATGTCAGTGGCGTAGCCAGAGGGGGTTTCAAGGGGCCATGGCCCCCCAATCCCGGAAAATGAGGAGGGTAGGGGACTGAGGACCTGTAACTGGTTGCCTGATTCATAGAGTGACAAGGACTTCCCAGTCCTACCCTTTGACAAAGAAATTTGTCATCTTTCAAATGGGATTAAGTTACCGGATGTGGAGGAATCTGTGCTTCTGTCGTGCTTCTGTGGTAGGCAATAAACATCCAGCAGGCTGCAGCCCAAGAGGTGACAGGGCAATGCAATGTACTTGATGGCTAATGCCTATTAATATAATTATCAACACAAGGATGCAAAATGCATTATTGTACACTACATATATGTATATATATATAGTGTACAAATACCATATATATATAATTGCTCATCGCTTGCTTGGAAGCCGGATGGTCATCTCCAATACAAAATCCCGCCTACGCTTTCAGCATGGCAGACTTCTTGTTACAAATTACTATGCTGACTATTTCTGGGTATAGAAGAACAGATTGTCTCCCTTTAATGTCCAGTTGGAATAGCAATAAGTAAAATAACTCAGACTGACCAGTCTCCAGCTCTTGATGCCTTAATTAGACCATGACATTTTGCTGAACATAGAGAACTGTTCTGGGAGTTGTCCTCTTATCTGCAATCAAGATTGCAGTGTGTCACCATTAACGCTTCCTTGTTCGTCTCAGCCAGGCACAACTGCAATAATCATGTCTGAGATCTGTTGATTTCACCGGTACTCTAGCCCCATCTAACTGAAAGCATAGACATGTCAAAGCAGTCAGGGTTGGGGGACAAGTACGTTTGATGAAGGATAAGTATACTACCGGGGACCCCATGGTAGATCAAGTACTTCCGGTACTTCAAAATGTAAACTGATCGAGTACAATCCCAAGTACATTCAAGTACAAGTCAAGGGACATTTCAGTTGTGATGATAAACAATAATATTCAGGGGCCACTTGTGATCTATTTTGAAAATATATATCTTACCAGGGTTGATGTCAAGTACGTTTGGTTAAATATAGGTACAAGTACTTTGAAACAAACTGATCAAGTACAATTCCAAGTACATTAGGTCAAAACCAAGTACATTTCAAACTATAGAATTCATTAAGTATCGATCAGGCATACCCTTGCCATTCTAATTTCATATAATATTATGTGTATGTATGAATGTAACTTACAGTACCATTTTGGATAAAAACTACCATTTTAATTAGTTAATTAACTAATAAATTAACTAATGAATTAGTTAATTAATTTTTTGTTCTGTTGTGATCTGTTTTGAAAATAGATATCTTACCAGGGTTGTTGTCAAGTACATTTGATTACAATTTTAATACAGGTACAAGTACTTTGAAACAAACTTTTCAAGTCCAAGTATAAAAACTACAATTTTAATTAATTAACTAATTAATAAAACTAATTAATTAGTTAACAAATTTTTTGTTTCAGACAGATGTTTTAGTATGCAGATTTTCCTACATATTTATCTCACGTTGCCATTAATGTCAGGACTATTTTAATGGCAACAGCCAATATTTGTTCTAGATCTTAGCCCAGGATGTTGTGTTACTGATATTTCAGCAGTGTGACTTTTTCTCAAAAGCCCCGTGTTAAATGAAATGACTCCGACATGAATTGGATGCTTTACATACCTTGGCACCTGGCAGGAGCAGTTCCTACCTAGGGGCCAGGTGCTTCACACGTCAGCAGTTTGTACCCAGTTTTTATTAATCATCTTGGGTCAGTCACTGATCTGAACCAAGTATGTTCTACAGGCGAGGTTAGGATCATACCATCGAACCACAACCTAGCAGTGGGAATGAAGCTATGACGGCTGGAAACGTGAGTTTTCTTTCAGATGTGGTCTGTCCACTTGTTTGCGACAGCTGTGCAGGAAACGGCCGTACTTTCAATAATTCATGGCGCCAGTTGAATGAAATGTCAGTGCCCGGCACTGGCCAGTAGCCGGGATCGTGATATTTTGATGATTTAATATTAACCCGCGGGGTTTGTCATCACTCTTTATTGTGATGGCACCCTCGAGCGATGAAAGGCAGGTGTCGCTTATGAAGAGTGTAGCATAGCGGTTAGTCGCCCCGAGTCTCAGAGAGTTCCCGCCCTGGTGACAACTTCATGCACTCGCCCCTCTGGATAAATATTACTCGTGGAATTTTGTGCGGTTGTGTATACTGTCTTAGGAGATTTAGGGTGTATGAAATACATGTATACAAACTTTGGCAGTATATAATAATTATCAAAGGAATATAAAATTAGTTGAGTCATTGTTATGAAGCACTTAAATCAATATTAGCACTAATTATTACATTTGATGGTCAGATCCTAATCATAGAGATTTCAGGCAAAATTAATGTACCTCTGAGTGCTACGCATTACTTGGACATTTTAACTAAGATTGACATTTTTAAATACAGGTATTTAATTTAATTTAAATAATTGATAATCATTGATTTAAATCATGATTTAGACTACTGGAAAAAGTCATTGATTTATGATTTTTTTAAATTAATTTAACACAAGTATAAATTGTACAAGCATCTGAATAAGTTGTGCATGTTTTGAGTACAAGATCATGCTCTGTATCCTCTGTGGACACGAAATATAAACACTCTGATTGGAATTAACCGAGAAGGCCAATGGTGGACGTTGTGTCAATGAACCTAACAAATATCATCATAAAATCAAATTTCTCACTAAAATCATGTATACTCTGTAGTACAGTACACAACTCGTTTTTTTATTGATTTAACACATTTAAAGATATAATTTGAAAGGGTTTGTAGATATAAACATCTGTATAAATTCCCATATAACATACTTTTAAGCTATTAATCTATCAAATAAATCTGATTGAAATCAAATAAATCTGATTTTTTTTTTTTTTTCTTACTTTAGCATTAGCCATTGAACTGCAGTGCAGTTACCGCTGCTTGTCACCGATCCATTAAGGGTTTATTGTTTGTCATGGAAAAAATCTGATTAATTCTAGTTAAAACCTCCCAAAATAGACACCACCCAGGGTCGAGCTGATCCCACACGACCCTGGCGCTGTGATAGCATCATACCTTAAGTGGAATTACCTAATGAAGTTGTGCTATGTCTTCATTTAGTGCAGCACCTGTCGGCTGTCAGATGTGATTACAAGTGTATGAACAATCAAAATAGCCCAGAGAGAATGCTAGCTAAAAGACCTGCCACCAGACATCACAAGTGGGCACGGCCCCAACTTGGACAGGTGTTTCGTTCGTATTACACGTATATGTGTGCGTGTACGGCCTCAAACCAGCTTGTCTGTACGCACATGTACGCACGCATGCACGCACGCACGCACACACGTGGCCTGTCGACTCTATATTAATGTGAGCACGTCCGTCGGGCAGACTGATGATGTCACAGGGCTGCTAATTCTATTGTGGCGATGCGAGGTAACCACCTGCATACTCTCGGCTTAGCAGTGCTATTGATAGAGGCACGGTCGATGTAGACGAATCATCACGACGAGTTTGTCGCAGATGGCTGACCCACTCAAATTAAGTTGTGTAATCGGCGGGATTCCTTTGGTGAGTGCCGAAGCTCATGCGATGTCCGCCACTCTCTGGTTTCGAGTTATTTGCAGGAGGAATCGTGCGATACGACAGGTCCGCCATGGCAAGGAAGTGGGTGGAGTACTTGTGTGTTTTCTCATCTTCTCTCTTGTGTGTCTACATGTCACACGGGTTTATATATATATCTATAATTATGTGTGTGCATGTGTGGACGGGTGGGTGTGTCAGCTGGGTTGGAATTGTGTTTCTGTTTTGTTTGGATTGAGAAGATATCTTGTTTCAGAAAAAATTACAAATTAAGGTTTGTTGTGACCGTTTTCATTATGGCAAGAACTTGTGTGGATTTGGCAGCCAGTGCTTTGTGAAAACAATATTTAAATGCTGCCTGATGTTTAAGTTGCTTGCGTTGATGTTTAACACATTTTTCTGTTGGCAAAATGTATATATAGACCTGTGTTTGAAGGTAATAACACAGTATTTTAACTTTTTAATGTGTGTGGACAAGTTTATGTTCACAACTATGTTGTTTTAAAATAACGACTCATATTTTTCTTTTCTTAAAACAATAACGCAGATCCTACTGTGATATACCTTGGGTTCTTAACCATGTACATTTCAGTTTCAAGCCTTTTTAAAATTACAACTTTCTGTTCTTTATGCTTTATTCGTATCTAATGTTTCATTCAGTAAACTCCAGATAAGAAGTGTCAGTATATATACTGTAAACTCTAGATAAGAAGTGTCAGTATATATACTGTAAACTCCAGATAAGAAGTGTCAGTATATATACTGTAAACTCCAGATAAGAAGAAGTGTCAGTATATATACTGTAAACTCCAGAGCAGAAGTAATGTATAAATACATGCACAGTAAAATTGACAGTTTTGACCAGTTTTAACCAGGTTTGACCAGCAATCTCTGTGTCAAGACCTGTTTTGACTGGCTAGAGATCAACCCTGGCTTCTAGGGACTGCGTATGGTGAGGCAATCAGTCAAGCAGATATGTATGCAGGGCTTCAGTCATGAAATATGTTCTTTTTTTAGGACATGAACAATGTTCATGTAGGTAAGGTTATAAAATATATCTTTCACAAGTGTTTTTTTTCTTTTGAGTTTTTCTTACTTTTGCAATTAACCTTGGAAAGAATAAACAGATAATGATGATCATATTCCTGAAATGGCTGATAATTAGGGACAAACTAATTAGAGACATTTACAATTGTTATACTACCAGACATCCTGCCTATCGGTAGTTACGTGTTTGTACAGTACAACCTTACTTTATGGTTACCCCGGTAATACAGCCACCTTGCAATTAAGGTCACCCTGGGACAGTCCCGGATTATTTTTTGTAACAGTAAAGTATAGGAAAGTAGTCCCACTAATACGGTCACCTCGTTAGTCAGGTGACTTTTGTCCAGTCCCGAGTGACCTTAATAGCGAGGTTTTACTGTAGATAGATGTGCATGCAATGGTTGTAGCTGTAGCTGTGAGGTTCTGTCAGCCCTACAAATAGACGCCACCAAGGGCAGTCGTGTGGCTGGTGGGTGAAATATTAGAGGAGTCTAACAATACACATGCCGCAAGAGGTATAACCAGGACATTCTCGTGAGAGACACGTAATTGCAGGACAAACACATCAGCACAGCAAGAGGGTAGTGAAATGATGTCCAACAGGGCATCACTGGACAACAAGTTGGTGGACAAACACTCGGTGGACACGACGTTACCAAACAAAGGAATGTACGTGGCATGCCCACAATTAGGACTTCTACGCAGTTCTGCCCATTAATTTTGTTTGCGCAGCTTCTGTTATGATACTTGCCATTTTACTTCAGGTTGTGATTGCTTCAGTCGTATTTACAAGTAGGGCAATTTAAGAACTGCACTGAATGTAGCTGTGGGCTGCTGTCACCCCTATTGACATGTAGACCACCCCCTTGTGTGTGTATATATATAAGTCTGGGTTCAGCTGTGTCGCAGTTGCAAAGATGTTGTAGCATTACTCTGGTCCTGTGTTGTAGGCCTATGGATGTGACTAAGCTGAAGCTGCCACTAAAAACTCGCAAGTCGTCGTCACAGCTAGAACTGATGAAGAACCAGCCTCCCAAGTCGCCGACGTCCTTCAACAGCAGCGCCTTCAGCTTCGGCGACACGTTCACCGAGTACTCGTCCAAGCTCAGCGAGGCGTCTCGAAACCTCTCGGCAAAGTTCAGCGGCAGCCGGGAGCGGCGGAAGTCGTGCCGCGCGCGTCAACGCATCGTGCACAAGAATGGCGACTACAACATATCGCACGCGAACATCAGTAAGCGACACCAGCGCTACCTCGCGGATATCTTCACAACGCTGGTCGATATTAAATGGCGCTGGAACCTGTTGGTGTTTGTTCTCGCGTTCATGCTCAGTTGGCACGTGTTCGCGTTCGTCTGGTGGCTCATCTGTTTCGTGCACGGTGACTTTGAGAACTACGGTGTGGTGGACTGGCAGCCATGCGTAGAGGAGGTGCACGACTTCACAACGGCGCTACTGTTCTCCATCGAGACACAGCACACTATCGGGTATGGCAGTCGACACATGACGCAATACTGCCCGCAGGCGATACTCACCATGATGCTGCAGTCGTGCTTTGGCGTCATTATCCAGGCCCTCATGACGGGGCTCGTCTTCGCGAAGCTGTCACGCCCGAAGAAACGTGCCGAGACGCTCATGTTCAGTAAGAACGCAGTCGTGTGTCGGCGCGACGGCCAGCTCTGCCTGCTGTTCAGGGTCGGCGACATGCGCAAGTCGCACATTGTCGAAGCGCACGTGCACGCGGTCCTCGTGAAGATGCGCACGACGCAGGAGGGCGAGGTGATGCCGTTGTGTCAACAACCTCTGCAGATCTCCGACGGCGGTGGCGATGTTGAGCTGGACAGTCGCGTCTTTCTCGTGTGGCCGATCATCGTGGAGCACCCGATCGACGAGTCGAGTCCGTTCTGGAACATGTCAGCGGAGGAGCTCCAGCATGAACAGTTCGAGTTGATCATCATTCTCGAGGGTGTTGTCGAGTGCACGGGGATGACGACGCAGGCACGAACGTCTTACCTTCCCGAGGAGATACTCTGGGGGCACCGCTTCGAGAAACTGGTCAACTATAAGCGACACAACGGACACTTTGAGATTGACTACTCACGATTCCACGCAACCGTCGCCGTCGACACCCCAGAATGCAGTGCAAAGACGCTGGTGACGCTACAGGAGACGTCCACGTACATGGACGGCATCTGTGAGAAGTTAGAGGAGGAGGAGGATGACACAGCCTCCGTGACGTCTTCTTCGACCTCCGAGGAACCGCTGACGGTCGTTGCCGAGGCCGCGTTCGACCTCGAAAACGACACCCTTGCATCGACTATGAACTCCGATGAAATTGAAACATATCCCCAGGATTGTATGGAGAACATGCGAACTGTATGAAAGACATTTGGTGCTTTCATTCACCTGTACCAAGGTCTTTCTCACTCTTATTCGATACTCAGCTTTTTGTACTGTATATTCACTGGCTGTTACCAGACGTTCCTCATCACTTGAAACGGTTGAACTTAGTTTTATGGTTTTGCGATGACGGTTCATGATATATATACTGTTATCTAAGATAGACGTGGACTTAGTGCTGAAATGTTATTAGTTTTTAACCGTGTTACGAAGGTTATGACAGGCACGCGATATGTCAAGTCATCGTAGGTAGCATTTTAATGAATTGTATGATATGCAAAATATTGCTGTCTTATTGTAATAATTTATTTCCAGTTGGTTTTAGTTAATAAAATACTGCATATGAGTAAATATTGATAGACATTTTTTTATTTTGTATAACAAATTTAAACATGGTCAAAAGAATGTTAAATTAAAATGTGAAGCAGGCTGGCTGTATTCCAAGGATAACATTATGACAATGAAAGCATCTGGCTAATAATAGTAATAGTTCTATTGTATATAATACCTAGGGTGATTCAGGTTTTGTTACAAAGATACTTTCATTCGCACTAGTTATCGATAGGCAGCACTCGTAACATCGATGCCAACTGCTGTATGATAATGTAACTATTGCTCGCACAAAACTGTAAATGTTATTAGTTAATAGCAAGCATTTGTCTGCATAAGGTATTACGTAATAAAATATATCGTTCACCTTCACTGTTCCTACTGGGTTTTAGATACTAATCGTTGTCGTCAGAGTTATGAAGGATTTTAGTCAATAGTTAACCGTTTTTAAGTAATCAAACCTGTACTTTCTTATGCATATTTGTGTTGCCGAAGTTACAACCACTCGTTTCGACTTGGGCCAGTTACGTAAACAAATCTGATTTGTTTGCATCTGTGCCAACAATTAGTGTCTTAACCGGTACATGGTAACAACCACAGATGTACAAACAATGGTAAACAATGTACGTAAACAGACAAAACTGCTAAGCCATTGATTGAAATCATGATTACATGCAGATGCAATCAAGATCAGTTATTAATTATCTAAGTAATCATAATTATGCTCATTCATTTTGAAGAGTAATAATAATTGTAATCGATTACTATTGCTGTTTAATCTTCTACCTCTGGCTTTCATCATGCTAAAACAAAAGTAATAGTTTAAAAGGCTATTTAGTTTTGACAATGCGTAAGTGTAGGATAACGTTAGCAGCTGTCAAATCCATCATTAATGCGCCAAAACATTCAGCAGCTGTGAAGTACCCAACAGTTCCTGTCTGTGCATCTGGCTTTGTTCTTTAATATATAATGAAGCCTATATGAAGAAACCCGTATTATAATCCGGTATAGAATTATAGATGGTTAACTCATGCTGACACGTTTATACGCAGTAGTTTTGATTCTGATCTCCAATGCCTGCACAGATTCGCTTTTGCACGTCAGGAAACACTGCAGTTCTTAGGCGGTACATGCCCCTTCCCATGTTCCAAATCCTCATGCAGTGTTTCGGTTCGTATTTAATTATTAAAAAACATTGTGTATGCTCTATTCCGCTTTCCTCTTAGACGGCTTTAACCTCGAGCGCCAAACTTCCAGGGATTAATGTACGACCCCATGGCCATGAATAGAACGTAAGACCTATATTTTTCAAAGTACCCCATATATGTCGAGATTGTCACCTTTTATGGGATAAATCGGTTGTTCTGAAAGTAAAACGTAATGTGTGCATAATACGTAAAACGTAACTTAACAATCGTACGAACTGGTCACGCGCAAGCGGCAAATACTTCGGGAAAACAGCCCCTGTATTATGGACTTGACAACATGAATTAGACGCCGACACAATAATGCTTACGTCCACCTCCATGCCAATAGTATAGCAATACGAATATTATTTGATAATTCCACATTATCACGACTAGGGTCTATCGATGGACGTGAACTTCACATTCCCTCCGACCTTCGTCATTTGAACAAACAACGAGTATCTGCGAGCGCGTTATCGTGTTTATGTAACAATGCTGTGTGTTTTCTAACATTTGGTAAATATTACTATCACGATTGTCAACTACTGAGGCATCCCGTCAGGTGACGGGCATTTTTGTAGATAATTATAATAGACGAGTGTGTAATGCATTAGCTTTTCATAAAAATCCCCGAGGCGTCGCTAAAAAACTCATCATATTAAAGACAGCTTCATGCAAAATGACGTCTCGGTTGCGGTAGCGACACCAAATACCGAATTGATTTTTTGAATTTTTACAAGGGTGAGCAACTGTCCACTTTTTCGTTTCCGTGAGAAGCAATTGTCTGGCGAGCAATATTCCGGTGGGAAGTAGTCCATGATTCATTCATGTGTGATGTATAAACGATTATCTTTGATATAGAATATGATCCATATAATTATAAAATCTTATTTCAGCCGCTACAGTAAATATAACAGTCTTCCAATCATGTCCACAGTCCCTTAATTATGAAAGTTTCGGGGTGCATTTTAGACCTCTAAGTGCACCCACTACCTTTCGGCGTCACACAAAAACCTTCATCTGCATCCCTTTTCAAGCTCACCAATCATATTAATTACACGCCCTCCAGGCTCCCGAGAAACGTCCAACTGCACTTCTCCTCGAGGCTGAAGAAAACAACCAACTGCATCTTTCACCAGGCTCAAGAAACATCCAATAGCAATTGCCTTAATGATCTGTTCTGTCCAAGTGGAACAGTTGCCCCTGTGTTGGCGACGGCACACTTCACACCCCGACCTACATATCTCAGGTGCTGTATGGTACCAGTGAAAGGGAGTGAACATTAAATGCGGCCTGTCGATTTCTCTATTCAGTCTAGCAAGCTGCGCGGTGTACTATATTATATAACTTGTCCCACTGTAGGCGAGCTAATTACGTTCCTAATTATGCAGTGTAGTTTATTAAGTAGTTTCTTTTACAACGCTGACTAACTTACATAACCCAGACGCAAACGATTAGTGAAGATTGCGTCCCCGTCGGACTAGACTGAAATAACAATAAATTATTCACGTGTCCCGGGTGGATTTCAGTTTAGTTGCTTCATAACTGAGCACATCTTTCCAGTGTGCTTCCTCACATATCACAATAGAAAATGCCATTCGCCAAGACACCAGCAATCTGGCAAAACTGTCGATTAGGATTGACGCAGTGTAATAACTATGAAATATCTGTAGGGATAAAACAACTGCCACACCGTTAGGCAACTCGAGGATGCCGTTAGGCGGAGGCATGCATTTATTATAATTATAGCTTGTAGCCAGGTTAATTCTTTGTTTCCATCATATCATCCACATTTTCAATGAACTTTATGTCCTTCACATTTTTCCACCTGACATAGTCAACTCCAGATATGATCTAATAATTAATTATTGGTATTAATTTCGATTTATTCCCAAAGATAATGAAGGGTCGTATTTTTTGTCACCCCTTATGGCAGAAAACACAGCCAACGATTTTAATGGCCAGTGACATAAGAAGTCGGAAATTGTTGGTGACGAGAAATGGTCGCAGCTGCACTCTAAATATATTATTTATTAAAAAATGTGGCGAAAAATTAATTGACATGAACACAACAATGTCCTTAATTTCATAGAGAAAGAGATTTGACATAACATGATTAGTGCGGATGGGGTAATTTACATACTGTGTAACCAAGTTATGAATAATTTCAAGATTAATATAAATCGATGTTCATTACGTATGAAACCAGGAGCAACATAACTTTGAACTACAGTATACGTGGACTTTTGCTAAAAAGAACATACATGTTGGTGGTTCCACATACACCTGATGTTCACGGAAATTAAACTGTGCTAGCTAGTACCAGAATTTCATATAATTATGTTCATTTTAAACGGATGTTTCATGTATAAAATAATCCTGATAGCGAGAGTTCACCGCATGTCCATAGGTGGTTGAACTTTAATAATAAAAAGGTTTACGATAGGGATGTGCAGCAGGAGGATTGTCGTTTCTGGGGATAATGCGAAACATCTCTTGGACACCACATAGTTAAAACAAAGAGGTACTAGGAAGACCAACCCGAGGACAGACCCTTAGCGTGGTCCATTTTGGAGAGGTGCGTTTTTTGCCTGGAAAATTTTTCTCATGTTGAGGGGATAATGTTGGAGATTTTCTCGGTCGAGCGTTAGTGTTGGACTTTTTCCCAGTCGAGGGGTAGTGTTGGAGATTTTCCCGGTCGAGGGGTAGTGTTGGAGATTTTCCCGGTCGAGGGTTAGTGTTGGAGATTTTCCCAGTCGAAGGGTAGTGTTGGGGATTTTCCCAGTCGAGGGGTAGTGTTGGAGATTTTCCCGGTCGAGGGGTAGTGTTGGAGATTTTCCCAGTCGAGGGGTAGTGTTGGAGATTTTCCCGGTCGAGGGTTAGTGTTGGAGATTTTCCCGGTCGAGGGGTAGTGTTGGAGATATTCCCGGTCGAGGGGTAGTGTTGGATATTTTCCCAGTCGAGGGGTAGTGTTGGAGATTTTTCCCTGTCGATGGGTAGTGTTGGAGATTTTCTCGGTCGAGGGGTAGTTTTGGAGATTTTCCCAGTCGAGGGGTAGTGTTGGAGATTTTCCCAGTCGAGGGGTAGTGTTGGAGATTTTCCCAGTCGAGGGTTAGTGTTGGAGATTTTCCCGGTCGAGGGTTAGTGTTGGAGATTTTCCCGGTCGCGCGATAGTGCTGGAGATGTTCCAGTTGTCGGACGTCTGTGGCAACCATTTTAGTTAACCACAACAACTTCCCTCCAAGCGCAACCTCTTTGCCTCGATGGTGGGAGGAAGTGCAAACACACCCATCGCATCATCGCCTGCGGGCATGAAGGAGAGCAAAGCAATTACTGGAAACGATTCTACAGGTTCTCCTTCTTGTCTTCCTCCCGTTTTGGGCGCTGCGAATTGGTTTTGGAAGACGGGGGTTACTTTACCTTGTGTTCGTGTTGTCGCTCGCCAAGCCACGTGCGTCATTGTGTCGTTTCATCGTGGCTAAGGGTCTATTTGTTCAGCAATATATTGAAAAAAACACGCTTTCCAGTTTCATCACGAATATATGAATTTATTCAGCCAAATGCACAGTAACTTATGTCACAATGTCCATGCAATGTCTCGCATGTACACCGGTCTTCAGTTTCTTTGACATTAAAACAAGTACGTGGTTTTAAAAGATCTAAACGTAGGGCACATTATAAACTGACATGATTTATGTTTACAGAATTGTTGTAAGTTATAAAATGTGGGGAGCATGTTAAAATTTCCCGGTGATAAAAAACAAAGTGGCTGTTGTAATGAGAAAATATAGCTTAATTGCGCACTGTCTCCAGCTATTACTAAAGCAGATAAGATCACATTTGTGTAACTATTATAATAACGTAGTATTATTCATTTATAACATTAACTTTAAGCTATTTGTAAATTGTATATGCTAGTCGTAATCATAGGCGGATCTATGGGAGCCTGGGTGGCACGTGCCCCGTAGACCAATGGAATTTGGCGTGCCCGCAGAGCTGTCTGAATGGCTACGTGTGACCGTGCCCCTAGACCAATGGAAATAGGCCCCCATTTAATGTTACAATAAGGTAAAGTTACGCCGAGCGGCGAACAATTTTTAACAGCACCCCCTCCCCGTCTTCCGATGTCACCAGTCGAGCCGAGACAGCGGAGAAGCTGAAGTTCCGGCGGCGCGCGTCAGCGACATTTTCTACACCATTTGGTTCGGCGACCAGTGGAGGCTTTTGTCCCCCCCCCCCCCAGACTACCCTCTCTGATTCCGCCTCTGTTAATGAAACACACTGTCGTAAAATCATTGTTTTAATACCCATACCACATACTCATGCAACTTATTTCAAATATAGTGTTATAGTACGGGGAACATAACGGAGGATACAGCGATGTAAAGCTGATTGATTTAACTTTAATGTGTACAGTTTAACCTCATCGTTGTCATCCTCGTCTTCCTTATCGTCCTCATCATCATTCCCGTCGCACGCTGTGTTAATCTGCTCAAACTTGCTGCGATATTCCCCATTATCTGAACAACAGCTACAAATGTCTTCGACGCAGTTGAGGTATGTCTTTCGGCCAAATTAAGGACCTGTCCGTTTGACACAGAATTGGACACCTGCACTTGAACCTGCATTTGATTAGGTGCAGCGCAGACACTGGCGATGGTAGTTCCGTTGTCATGACAGGCGACTACTTATCTTCATCTAGCGTCCAACGAAAATCGTCTGGAAATGGGATATCGGGGCATGGATGGAGTTCTAGCGTGAGTCCACACTATGGTTTGCTGGTGGGCGCGCAGGGTCCTTTGCCGCAGTGCATCAGGAGTAGATGGAAGCCGCTGTGATTCTGCCTGTATTTTTTAAAACATCCACAGACCATCTTAGCTTCTTCATCCCTGATACCTGGGCGTGCGAGAGGTAAACCTAGCAGATGAATTGTTCGGAGGCAGTCACTGTGTCATCATCGAGTTTTGTGGTTGTGCAAGTGTTGGCCATGACATCGACAACGATATTACTGGCATTTTGAAACACTCCAAAAAAACTATGTTTCCACTTTCCCGCAAAACTGCCATTGTTGTCACCGCCACTCAGCGCATGCAGTGCTGGTAGTATGGAAAACTATAAGTTTGGTTTTGTAAAACTACGAAGACTATCTTCCTCATCTATCTATCGGGTGACTGTGTGTGGATCAATCATACTGATCTGGTAGTTTTATGGCAAACTACTTGAACGAGTTGTATTAGTTGTCTTGAGTTGTTGCTATCTCTAACTTCCCCCATGACTTGTCAATCGCTTAACACTATCAGTCGTTTTACCGCCAAGTTATAAAATTCAAGTCATGTTCTACTGGTCAACATATACTGAAAAATATAAAAAAAACATGTTTGCATTAACAAAACGCATATAGTATGTATAGTAGGCAGCATTCATTAGATAAAAGTCCGTTTTGGTGGTATACAATTGGTTACATAGCATGCAGCATTTATTATATAAAAGTCTGCTGTTATGGTATAAAACGTATCTAGCAAACTATGCAAACAAGTTGTTCTAAGGAACAGAGCTTACCCAGAGAGAACATTAGGCCTAAAGTTCAACGATGTTGCGCTCTCGGCTGTCTGTACATATAAGCTAATTTAAGGCTACTGTCTTTTCAAAATGTGGCCTACGTTGTTGGCGGACATTTTAAACTCATCGTTCTTCCCATGTATTTATTTCTGAAAGGCTGACGTCGTAGATTACAAAACAACTTGTTTACTATATAAAATAGTTGTGCACGAAACATAGACGCATTTATACTGACGTGAACTATCTAAGCTCATGCCGACTTGAGAATGAACCGTAGAAGTTGTGCTGTTGCACACATCACTGACGTCAATATTCTGCGCTTGAAAGGGGTAGCTAGTGGTAAATATTGCTAGTATTACCGGTAAAACACTTACAATTAGTAGAACAATTAAATAAGAAAATAATACCCATGGTATTAAAGCTTAGTAACAAGGCGATTGATATTTCGATATGTAGGCAGTCAAATTGGTGAACGAACAGTGTGTCGATTTTCACGTTTTCGCGTTTACCACCCCTTTCGTTAAAACACAATTTCTCGGCTCCATGATGCCACACCAGGATGTGATTGGTTCCATATATTAGCAGAATAACACTACGTCTTACTGATGTGTCACTTCGACCAGTAGTTGCATCCGTGTTCTTGCCACATAAACGGAAAGGCATTCATTTGTCTTTTTTCGATCGACTTCTCGTGCATAATTTTGGTATGGTTACATACAACTTCGTAAGTCATGATACAATATAGATATAACTAATTTAAGCAATCATGCAGAACAGGCATATACCAGGCTTTCATCTGATACATCACTTATACGTATCGGTGGTGGCTACGTGCTCTTTTTGCTCATAATAATGAAACTGTTGAATACGACGCGACGCGAAACAATATAGGTGTGTTTTTGAAGCTGCCCCACTTCCGGTGCAAATTCTGAAAAATCTCCCACGCAGAATTTGGTAAGACATGGATATTCGGATTGTACGGTAATCTTACCCCAGAAACCACCTTCAGACCATTTGGCAAATAAAACGTAACTAAACCCTCCTGGCTATCACATGCTGTGGCATCAGCAGCGTGCAGAGTCAGCTTTGTGTCAGTCTCCAATAGTATGTTTAGACTAAACAAAAGTAGTAAACATATTACTGCCTCCTCCGGAACCTTAATGGGAACCTTGGCTATATTCGTTGTGTCGGTGATATGATTGACCAATGGGATCTGGTTCCCACGTCTATTGTTTCAATAACGTTGCATATAATACCTGTAAAATACGATACTGATTATATCGATGGTGCCCTATATGTATTTAGAGTGCGCGAGGGGAAGTAACTATTACAGCACGCTGCGAGCAATTGTTTATCTTGTCGGACTTTCCCGTTGCCTGAACTTCTGCCATTCTGTCAACATGTGCAAGCCGACAACAACTCTCGTCTTTTGTCGTATGTTTTCTATGTTTACTGGTGTTAGTTTCGTTTGAATGGATGCAATGCAGGGTTCGGCAACAAACGGTCCGCGGGCCAACAGCGGCCCGCGAAGCTATTTCATGCGGCCCCCGGACTAAACGCGAGATTGCACACACTGCGGCCCGCGAGATGACAATAACACGTTTGCGTGGTGCACCTTTCGTGACAGGAGGAACAAAAGGAGTTGTTGTTTCGCTGATATGAAAGATACACGATGTCGCTGCTAATGCGAATCTCTTCATTATTAACTTCAGACCCTCTGCATAATCTATCCCACAAGAAAACCTGTGTAGCAAATCAATGAAAATGCAAAAGGTACTGAACTTCGTCGTGAAGACCATGAACTACGTTCGCGATCTAAACCTCCAGCAATACAAGTGCCTAGCACAGACGAATGCGCAACAATCACGATCTACTACTGCGAAGTGCGCTGGCTGGGTTGCGTGCGCAAATTGAGACATGGAATTCAGTTCTTGCTTTTATTTATTTATTTCACATCGTGGCGTATCTCAATCTGCTTAATTGTTAACATAAAGGGCGATAATACCCAACCAAAGAACTCCTCTAGTTTGCTTCTTCGTTTCCGCTTTCCAAATCAAGTTACGATTGTGGGTGTGATGTATTTAAAACGTTTTTATTAACGACCACATGATCAAACGTGATTACAGTTAAAAGGGAACTTGGGCAGACGCGCGGGAGCAGCGATTGTTCGATACACAGCATTCCTCCCCACTTTAGTTAGACGTACACACATTACGGTAACAACATCCAAAGGTCCACGATAGGTAGCCAGCCTGATGGTACTTTAACAATTAGAAGTTCAGACGTTCAGGCGGCTTCCTGCATCGTGTCGAACGTCTAGGCTCTGCTAAGGCTACAATGTCAGTTGCCTGACTCGGTGCAGCTGCAGGCTCTTCATGAGACTCAGCCCCGATCTCAGAGAATGTCTCCATCTGCCGAATCAGCACCGATGACGCCAACGTGTGACTCGACAGTCTTCTTTGTAGTTGATCGATGTGGCATCGAACGATGGTCCATCTTCGAGACGGACGGTGTACGATACTGGTCCCGTCTGTTGTTCGATTATGTGCCAGGTACCCAGCTTGCAGCGTTGCCATGGTACCGTAGAGCTTACACAAGATCACCGGTTTTGAAGGTACGAACCTTGGCGTGCCGGTCGTGTGTCGCCTTCTGTTTGATCTGTATGGCAATGACCTTTCTACCGACATCTGGCTTAATGAGATGAAGCCGGGTCTTCAGCTGTCTATTCATCAACATTTCAGAGGAAGCTATGCCCGTCGTTGAGTGTGGAGTAATCCGGTATTCGAAGAGGAAGCGTGCTAGCTTTCCTTCCTTTACCACCCGACGGCTCGTTCGGCCAGGTCTTGACCGTTTTCTCAGTGTTCTGATCGATACCTGACCATCACGTCAGCGGTTTTCCATAAATTGACGTGTTGTGTGTTGCCGTTTGCGGGAAAGTTCGTTGCGCTTCCAAAATTGGTCTTGCATCAATGTGGCTTCGGAATTTCTAACCTTGTGCGTTCAGTGATGAAGTTACGCAGTCAAGCGAGAGTCGGTTAAGCGAGATTACATTCCTCCTACAAACGAACCAGAAAGGCTGGACACATTCGAAACTTTCGTTGAGCTGCTGATACCATCCTCGCGCGCCAGGGGTCGCTGCTGCTGATTATATCAGTGCCAGCCAGCAGTAGCCCCTGGCTGATCGTTTTGCGAAACTCTGAATTCTTCTTCTTCTTCTTCCAATACACGCCTAGCCTCAACATGCTGAGGATACAGGCGGTGCCGTGGCGTGGCAGGCGAACAGGAAATGTTTTGTTTGTTTTTAGAGTGCAATATCTAAGAACACAAATTATTGTGTAAATAAACAGAAATACGTGCAGAAGAACTTGTTAACGTCTAAAACATGGGGTAGTGCAAAGTCTGGATGTTGCTTTTAAACGCATCCAGACTGTTTTGATTTACAATATATTGAGGGAGGGAATTCCAAAGTCGAATGGTACTGGGGAAAAAAAGAATACAAATGGTAGTTGCATCTGGAGTGAGGGATAAGGTAAGATAAGGAATGTTGTTTTCTAGTGATTATGTATACAGGAATAAGGTATTGGTTTGCTGGCCACTAGGCCATTTGCTATCTTGTACATCATCCATAGTTTTGCATCGGTTCTTCTGTCTGATAGGGATCTCCATCCTAATGTCTGGAGCATGTATGTTACACTGGAGGTATTGTGGTGGCGATATAAGACATATCGGGCTGCACGGCATTGAATCATTTCTAGTTTGTTTATTTGTGTAAGGGTATAAGGATCCCAGACAGTACAGCTGTTCTCCACGATGGGTCTGACAAAGGTGAAGTAGGCCTGAGTTTTTATTTGAATTGATGGAACTTTGAGATTTCCGCGGAGGAAGCCTAGTGATCTGTTTGCTTTTAGACAAATGTTATTTATGTGGGCATTCCACCGGAGATCTGAGGTTATGGTTACACCAAGATATTTTACCTGTGAAACAGTTTCTAGTGTTTGACCATGAAGCATGTATTGATTGTTAATGACAGTTTTGTTTCTTGTTACAGGTATGACATGGCATTTTTGAAGATTGAATTCCATGTTCCAGGTTATGGCCCATTTTCCAAGTTTGTGAAGATCTTCCTGGAGCACAGCTGTATTTGTCTTAGGCTTAAGGGCTATATACATTATGGTGTCATCAGCAAAAAGTCTAACTGTAGATGTAATATTGTCTGGGATGTCATTTATATATAAGAGGAATAGACAAGGGCCAAGTGCAGAGCCTTTTGGTACTCCTGATGTTACGGGTACCTCAGAGGAGGCCTCGCCCTCTATTATGACTATTTGAGTTCTGTCTGTTAAAAATGATCGAATCCAGGAATTTGTTTTGTCTTGGATGCCATAGTGATGGAGTTTGTAAGTCAGTTTTTTTATGGCTGACCTTATCAAATGCTGTAGAGAAATCCATCACTATGACATCCGTTTGCGTGCCAGACTGCATATGGGTAACTAAGTCATGTATGAACTGAATAAGCTGTGTCTCGCAAAATACTTGGGAGCGAAAGCCATGTTGAAGATGATAAAGAATGTTGTGTGAATGTGCATGTTTCATTATACTACTAACCAAGATATGTTCCATTAGTTTTGATGCTATGCATGTCAGGGAAATGGGCCTATAATTTGAAGCTATGTATTTTTGACCATTCTTGAAAATAGGTGAGACATTTGCTTTTAGCCAGTCTGTGGGGACTTCTCCTGTAGCATATGACTTCTGAAAGATTAAAGTTAGCGATGGCGCAATTTCAGCAGCCAATTCTTTTAGAATTCTTGGGTTGATGTTGTCTGGTCCTTGTGCTTTATAAGGTTTAAGATTTTGTAGGAGTTTTAGTACACCAGCTTCTGTAATTTCTATTTCTGGCATTTCTGGTAGTGTTGGATTGGGTAGTTTGGTTTCTTGGGGAGATGGGTCATCTGTAAAGACTGATTGAAACTGCTGATTTAGTATCTTCGCTTTGACTTTAGGGTTTGAGTGTAGAATTCCATTTTGCAGTGTTTCATGTAAGTCCAGAATCTCTTAGCATAACCTTGTTTTTGTTGACTATCTTCAGTAGAGATGACAATTTCATTTACATAGTTTCAATAGGCAGTTCTGAGTTGTTGCTGTATAGTTTGTTTTAGATGTTTGTATTTTGGAGTGTGCTTGTGACATTTGTACATTCTGTCCCTTTTTTGCATAAGTTTATTTAGTGTTGGTGTAATCCAGGGGTATCCGTCCCTACATATAGCCATTCTGGATGGTATATACAGCTCTCTAAGCTCAGCATATTAAATCGCTCACTAGATCAGTGGTTGGCGGCAGGTCAGATGGTCATAATAAAACTCATTTCAACCAACCGTGGTTCGTGTTATATGCAATGTTTAGGAATTAGGAAGTAGAAGCAATTATTCGAATACACAATACCGTTCGGCTGCTCGTGCTAATCAGCGAACGGGTCATTATATGGGCCCTTATTATTGGGATTCCCAGAAGCCGTTTATTCGCTTCAAACTAGGGCGGGTATTTGCGCTGTTCTCACGGGTGACGCAGTTGCGACTGTCAAAATCAATTTACTAATTTGACTCCGCTAACTTCCACACTTCGCGTAGGAGATCTGCCAGGGCTAGTTTTGTATGGCAAACAGCCCTGGCTTGCAAGGATGGCTGATACGGGAGTTTGCAGCGCGTTTGACAGATCCTGGAGCTCGTACTTGCTCTTATTTGCAGCCCGTTATAGCCGACGACGCGCCGGAAGCTGTGTAGATGAAGTTCACCAAAATGTAATGTCGCTTTGTGGCACTCAAAGTCACATGGCGATCAAGTGACGTGGATCACTTGGTCAAAACGTCATTTGCGTGACGACCACGCTGACCTTGAATAATGTGTATTTTCAAGAATTTTTTTCTCGAAATTAGCCATTGATGTTTCATAATAATAAGTAATAACAACTCCAAAATGTGCAAGTTCAGATTCGACACATATGAGCTAGAATGCCACGAAGACTGGGCATTCTAGCTCATATGCTAAGTGACCTAGCCCAAGTCACTTATTTGGCCCTGCATTCAAACAGGTTGCCGGCCTCTGATGTAATGTATTTTCTCCAAAGACGTAGTACGCCGTCAAGCTCGTGTGCTCCACCAAGTACTGCACTGCTCTTTGTCAGACTCTAACGGACCGATGTATAAGCTGATCTTTGTTTGGCAATGAAACATCTGTCCATCTGTAGCAAACAGTGATCGGAGCACAACTGAGACTACGTACACGCCGTCCCACTGCTCCCTCTAAGTTTATGTCTGGCCTACATGTTCACATCAGCATGCGAGCAAAAAGATTCCGGTCTTCTTTTTGCTCGACCACCTTCTGTACGAGGTTCGGTTTCATACCGTTCCCGTGATTTAATTTCCAGATTTGCAATTGACACTTCTTCACTGGAGCTCACAGATTGGTCGCATCTTTGGTAAACCTCTCGGGCATTGAAAGATTAACCGCCAAAGTCTGCCAGACTGGCCAATCAAAAAATTCGACAGTTGACACAACAATAGCGTGGAAACGATTTTATTAAAACAATGTTTTTATGCAAATTTTTTTCAAATATAAGATTATGGTTACATAACATCAAGTATCCTGGATATGATAGCGAGGCATTATTATACGATAAGAATTTAGTATTGATACGAGATTGCGGGCAAACAATGTTGCATTATTAAAACAAAATGGCACTATTTTGTAGCATTTTATAGCATTGAAACATGTGGCCTGAGTGAACAAAGTTATATATTTTATTCCACTTGCATTGTTTGATCGCATTGGATAAATAAATTTGCTATAGTATAAATATCCCAATTTTTAAAATTCCTATACAAGTATAATAATTAATTATTATTTCTCTCATGTTTTTTAATCACTATATCCCCCTTTACATATATTATATACAATTAAACGACTGGTCTGATACGTTTGTTTATATTTGCAAATGGTTAGTTTTCCTTAGCTGTTTTACATGCATACAACAAAAGAATAAATTTTGTTTCCTTTCAATGAAGTCACGAGATGGCCACTTTTGATTGTTCATGGCACCACCTAACGGACTAATGTAAACAAATATTTGGATCGAATAATTCCGCCAGGCGTAGCTCGACATTTTCTCTACTGCATTTTTTGTCGTACGGAATTGTTTGGATTGTGTAAGGCAGTAACTAGAGCAAACATCTGACACTTGTAAATTACGCACTTATATGGCATACTATGCACATTTAATGTTTCAACGCGGCATGGCGTTGCTTTCATTAAGCGAAGCCGTGGTTACAAGAAATAAATCGACAAAATGAGTTCGTGCACTGGGCGTTTTCTATCATGTCTTTGCAACGTCGGCATATTTAAACCAAAGGTGATTCCTGTTAAAGTTAACCTTTATGACCTATCCAACGGCATGGCTATAAAGCTGGCACCTGTTTTAGTTGGTAAGTTCAAGCATTATCTTTTTTTCAGGATATTTGCCATAGTTTGAAGAATGAGAATCGGGGCAGAATATACTGGTAACCATTTTTTATTCATAGATGTGTAAAGTGACTAAATTGTATCTCTAGTAGTATCATTAGTAGTTTTCCTATTCAATATATAAAATGAAGAATCAATATTGGCCATTATGCGTATTGTCTATGAAGGGGTTTGCTTATTGAGGGTGAAAAGAACTTGGTGGAACTGGCTTCAATGGACCATTGAATTCCTTTAACCATGCAATGCCCAGTAACTCTGTCAACTTCCGGCAGCCTTCATTGTCTATTGTCAGTCTCACTGCAGGTTGATATTTAAGCCTAACAACCAGACCCTTATCCAGAAATAATTTCTGCCAGTCTTAAATTAATTCTGAATGGCTTGCATGGAAGGCATTCATGCCAGTCACAGCCATTATTGGCCAGCTTGGTTTTTTAATGGCAAACCAGTGTCATTTATTTAATTAATATTGATCCATTCGATTTGTTTCACTACCAGTTATGCCAGTGATAATCATTAATATGGGCCCCAAGACTTGGAACTATTAGTTAATCTAGTGGCCAGCTAGCCCCTCTAAATTCCTCCTGTCTTATCAGTTGTAATTACCCCTCTTGGACAGTCATCTGCCAGTCTTGCAGATGAGCAGACAACAGCTTAATAATGAAAGAGAATGTCAGTGTGGTTGAAATGTAATAGATCAATAACTGATATGTCCTGTTCAACCTGTTACTGTTACTTGAATATTTGTAATTGTTAAACTTATATATATATATACATATATATATATATATATATATTACTCTTGCTATTATCCCAGGCATGCCAAGGAAACAGCTGTCTGGAATATGGCACACTGGAACAGTAGTGTTTGATGAAGAGTTCTACTATTCCAGTGATGGAGTCCTCAAATGTGCACCGGTAAGTTTATCCATTTTTCAGATGAGTGGTGTGAGATGGTCTACATTAACATAAATTATTATTGTTTTTAAAATAGTAAAGTTTTAATTGTTTAATTCTTATTGCATTTCCCTCTATGCTGCATGGCTATGCTTAGGTGGCAAACTTGAGAGCAATGCCAGTTGGCTTTACTCGACGTTTTATAAATTTTTGGGGCTCCATTATAAGGCTTGGCCAATTTGGCACCAGACTACTGGTATTGTTTAATTTCCAAGACATGACAGCTGCTTTGTTATCATCAAATTCAAAGCCTGTGTCTATTAGTTACGAAACTGAAGGTTGAATGTAATGTCTACTGTATTTCATGTAATTAAGCCATGTTTGAAAGGAGTGGTATTTGCTCAGGCAAGTTCTATAGCACATGTTGAAGTACAGATATGTTATATTCTTCAATATGCTTTCTTTCAAACATAATTTTTTCTTTCAAATAGTTCCACTTGTTTTTATTAAAATAGCTCATATGATACATGAAAAGTGCACTGTGTTAATGTTTTCCTGGTAAATGATTGATTGATATATTGAAATGGATGATATCATTGCCAGTGTGTGTTAAAACAGGTTTAATTTGGTACAATGTTGTAGGCTCACACACTTTTAGGACCACCAAGAAGGATGCTTGACATGGGAAGTACAGAAATTCGCCATGAGGCATTCTCGGCATATGTGGATTATTTAGCGAATACCACATACAGGTGATTAGGCTTTGGTAATTGTCATTGAAATACATGACATCTGACAGCACTGATGCGTCAGTACCGATTTTTGTGTGATTTGATAATACAGCGTTATACTGGTGGGAGTCAATACTGCTATATATACACTATATATTATAATAACAAAGGTTGTTTCAGCTAAAAACCTTAAAAACTCTTGCATAAATGTATTACTTACTCTTGCATATATTCTAAATCTCTAGCACATATTTTTAGATTTTGTGCAAACAGATGTTTGAGAAATCACTTTGAGTTTGGTACTCACGATTATAGAACAACGTAAATCTGTTTCACGACAACAGTCTGACATCATAAGCTGTGCTAGATATGACAAGTACATGTAACAATTATACACAGCCTGGACTCACTGATGTCATAATGTTGATGCTTTTTTCAGGGCCCAAGATTTTCACATAATTCAGAATAATGCCAACAAATTCACAGATGAACTAGTTTGCTACCTGACTGGGGACCACATTCCAAACTATATCAGATTTCTCCCGGATGAGATTCCAAAGAGGTAAGACATGAATGGAAGAAATGAACAAACGGGTGTTTTCAGAAAGCAAATGTGTTACACAAAATTATTATTACCTACCAACTTTTCTAAAGCGCCATACATCCGGAACCAGCCCGTTCAAAACATAGGTGGAATTATAAGAAATGTTTAAGAAATACCGTATTCATTCTAATTACCGTACATGCCCTAATTAGCGTACACCCCCATTTTTTGCGATGTCGGGAATCCATAATGCAATGTCCTCTCCCCCAATATCAAATTACTGCGACATTGTGATTTGATTTGACGATCTTTTACATAACATTTTTTCACACATATCTGGATACTTTGCAGTGTTCTTGTATCCTCTTGACCGCACGTGAATATATAAATACCTGGTAACACTAAGCAATCTACATTAATAGTACTAAACACGTAGTATATTCCAATGTTTAATCAAAAGGTGAATGTATCCAACTCGGACGACACGTTTACTTGGCATACAGCGAGATGATGGTGCCACCTGGCGAATATACGGTAAGGGCCCGGTTAGTATTTATTCTCATGCAATAGGCAGTTTCGTTGTGGCTGAGCGGAGCAACCGAGTGTTCGAAAAATATTGTTTTGGTTGAATAAAAAACATCTGGGATAATACAAACAGAATACATTGATAAATGGTCACCAAATTATTATGTTGCGATAAGAATGCAAGGGTATAAATTCAAAATTATCCCAGGCATATTTACGTTAAGGAATATTGCGTCTTAGCACACTTTTGAGGCGTAAATGGCGTTCTGGTATGCATCAACATACACTGCTATATCGCTCATTTTACGCACGCGATGTGGTAACGCATGACAGCAGCGGCGCAGACTAGCACAAACATGGTCATATTTTCGTAATATAAATATGCCTGGAATGATGTTGAATGATGGACCTAATGCACTGAGGTATCAAATTATCCGGATTCGACACAAGTGTTGCGCTTGCTTGTCGGCGATCGATTCCGGATTCGCTTGCTGGCGTCATCGTCCACTTGCTCGCCGGTGAGCGATGCCAGACTCATCGTAATCCGCTTACTTGCTGCTCGAACGTTACTTATACAGTAATCATTTGTACGTCGGGTGGAATTAGCCAGGTGCAGTTAAGTCTGCTCTTGCATCAACCAAGTGACAAACTCGGCCGGCAACAACGTTGTGTCTATTTAAACTTGGCTCATTTGGGTGTACGCTTAATAGGGAAGATTTTTGGACATATTTCAGCATCTCTAATATTTGCTAAGCATACTGTACGCTTAATAGAACGAATACGGTATGTAATCTGGTAAAAAAATTATAAAATAAAAAAAGACTATATATATTACGTAATTAATGTGCATGTCATGGTTGTTTCGAAAATATTAAGCTATTTACATAAATAGTTATATTTTAAAGTTAAGTAAAATATATTACATTATATAATAATAATAAATTAATTTACAAAACATAAAGTGTCCTACAGCACTGTTCTTTAGTGGAAGTATGCCAGTTTAAATAGATGAGTTTTAAGGAGAATTTAAATCTGGTCAGACTGTCTGTTCAAATGATGAATGTTGACTGGCAAAACATTCCTGAGTGTCGGTCCAGACACAGAGAAAGCCCGACTGCGGTAGCTCTCTAGTTGTAACGCGGAACACTAGCAAACAGCACTATGTTCATGTGTCGTTATACTGCTCATTTTTTTATAAGTTATTCTAGCATGTGGAGCGCAATGGTACAGTGGTTCGAGTCTCGGACTTTCATTCGACAGATTTCGGATTTGAATCTTCTTGCTGTCATTTCAAACCTTGGACAAGTTCATTCACTTCACATTGCTCCAGTTCTCTCAACAGCAGTGCAGACAGAGGTGGATATTTGTGTACGAATAGTCATCGCGCAGCAATTGCAGCATGGCTGAATGCTTCCCAGAGAAGTTGAGATGATGTTCGATTGAACATGTCTGCCAGGGAATGGAGTGCAAAGTGCTCTCAGCAATCCTAAGGACAAGAAACTGTTCTATATAAGGACATACCTTTACTTTTTTAACCGTTCTCAAACATGTACAATAAAGCAAGGGGGCTACCGGAGCTTCAGCACCTTTGACAATGTTTTGTTGCTGTGGCGCCGCATATCTTCACGTCTTCCTTCACCTTGTGGCTGCCTCGGTTTGCTTGACTGTGACATCGGAAGATGGGGAGGTGCTGTTGGAAATGTTTCACCGCTGTGTCACTGTAACTTCAGCTTAATTCTCCGCTGTCTCGGCTGTGAACACATGACATCCGAACATGGGGGGACAGTACTGATGAAAATGTTATTTCATGTCGCTGCTGCTGTAAATTTACCTTCTCCAGCTTCTCTCTGCTGTCTCGGCTGAAATGATGACATCGGAAGATGGAGGGAGGTGCTGTTGGAAATGTTTCACCGCTGTGTCACTGTAACTTCAGCTTAATTCTCCGCTGTCTCGGCTGTGAACTCATGACATCCGAACATGGGGGGACAGTACTGATAAAAATGTTACTTTTTATGTCGCTGCTGCTGCAAATTTACCTTCTCCAGCTTCTCTCTGCTGTCTCGGCTGAAATGATGACATCCGAAGATGGTGAGGGGTGCTTTGGAAATGTTTTTTTCTCCACAAGACCACCTATTACTGGGGGGGGGGCAGTAAACCATGTCTGTCCTCCAATTGCACACACCTTTCACAGTCGAGAAAAATACACATTAATCGTCAAATAAAATTTAGATTTCCATCCACCATTGACGCTCGCCACAAAAACAAAGAACCATATGTCTGCCCCCCTGGAGAAATTCTAGGGGGGCAGCTGCCACCCTGCCTCCTGTTCCCGTGCCTATGTACCAGTGTGCAAGTATGTGAACTCTAAATTGAAATTTGCCCAAAACTCTGGAACACGGATATTGCAGAAAGGATTGGGAACTGTGCAGAAAGGTGGCTGACAGAGAGGGCCATGTAACACGCGCACAACTACATGCATCCAATGCCGTAATCAGTGCAAGGCGTAAATAGTATAAAAAGGTCAATGCTACAATTAATTAAATGGCACAGTGATTTATAAATTATCAATATGTTTTAATAGTTGACTTTGTGTTTGATTAATACTTTACAACATTGTGTATTATTATTATACATGCATGTTAATTATTTAAACATTTGTATTGAGTCAGTTGTGCAGATGAAATCTGGTAAACATTAATATGATGATATCAATACATTAACAGTATTGGTCAGAAGCATAAAATATCGACGACCCACGCCAGACGAAGACTGTCTCTAACCCCCCTTTCCCCAAACAAAAGTAATTTTGTCAGACATCATCGTTCAGAGATGACGTCTAAATAATGTTATCTGCTATGCTAGAAGCTTGGTGATTATTTGTATATATATATATATATTTTATATTCCTAAAGGCAGCATAAGCAGACCATTCCATTATTAGGATATACAACAGCCAAAAATAATGCTCCCAAAATCACAAATAAAATTTGTGGAAATAATTCTACATCATTAAATTTCTGGTTATATTACATGTACTACCAGTTGAAATTTTAAGCTAAAATGTATTATCCACGCAGCCAGGGGTCAAAACTTACGCAGACCGGCTTTGGTCTGCCTAAAACAGTGGTCTGCTTAAAGCGATACAGTATGCATATATTTGGTTTGCCTACACTGCCGTTAGGATATATATATATACACCTGTATATATATACATATGTGTGTGTGGGTTTTTAAATACAATCGACCAGTTTTGACCAGTTGTGATCACCTAGTCTGTGTTGACGATATTGCAGGTTGTTACGGTTCATGGGCAGCATCACATCGCCCAATTTTATTGGAATACAAATTTCGCCTGCTTCTAGTATTACTCCGACTGTGGTAGATTCACACATGACCCTACTGACAGTCAATAGTGGGATGGTTCAGTCCTCGCTAGATCAATTCAGCATCGATCCATTTCACGGGCAAGTATCAATCTTCATTTCTGTGTTCAGTTCAGTTATCTCCCTTTGTTCTGGCATGGCGTAACATTTTATTTCTGTGCTTCTCTGTGGTTTGCAGTTATGGCTCTGTATATAAATTATTCATGCACACGTGACGAGAATAATAAGTAAATTGATAGCGTGCCGTAAATCTAAATAAAGGCCATTCAGAGGCACTTGAAATAAACAAGGGCTAAAAATAATTAGTTAAATAATAATACACAGGTTAAAACATGACACATGTAATTATATGAATACAAGGAATAACAAAACTAACTTGCTGGCTGAATAAAAAGTGATATCTAATAAGTTACCGAACCAACACATCATGGTAAGATAATTATATAGGTATGGTGCTTCTTGACCTTCAGAAGGCTTTTGACACCGTAGACCATAAGATTATGCTTCAAAAACTTGAAGCTATAGGACTTCACAAATCTGCCATAGTTTAGTTTCAATTATATTTATATGAACGACAACAATCAGTTGAAATTGGTGGTACTAATGTGACTGTCACATGTGGTGTACCTCAAGGGTCAATTCTCCGTATACTGTTTCTAATATATAGCAATGATATTTCATCAGCTGTTCGCTGCAAACTACTTTTATACACTGACGATTCAGCCCTCATAATTTCGAGTAAGAACACCCAACACATCCAAGAAAGTCTCTCTTCGGAGCTTGAGGCAGCCAGAGGATGGCTGATAAATAACAAACTGTCCCTCCATGTAGGGAAAACTGAACCAATCCTTTTGGGATCGAAACATAAACTCCACACATGTAATTCCATTCAGGTGAAATGTGCAGGCAACACGTTGATGTGTCGGACGTATGTTAAATACCTAGGTGTAGAGTTAGATCAGTCATTGACTGGAGAAGGAATGGCTGAGAAGATCATTTGTAAAATCAAACAATAAGTTAAAATTCTTGTACTGGAAAACAAGAAATGTCAACATGAAAACAAAAAAACTTCTTACCTCTGCCTTAACACAATGTAATTTTGACTATGCCTGTTCATCATGGTTCTCGGGGTTAACCAAGAAATATATAACCAGACGACAGTGTACCCAGAACAAGGTATTCGATAAACAGAGTTTAGACAGGTAAATATGTTACCAGTGGATCTATGGGTTAAGCAGCTAAAATTTAACTTGTCTATAACATTGTCAATGACAGAGCACCGATTTATTTGTCCGATTCTTTCAACGTAACACGCAAGCAGCACGCTATAAATACAAGATCTAGTACTTTGTCTCTTCATGTGTCGTATGTTAAATCTTTTAGTCAAACTTCTTTTTACTACACAGGTATACAGGCATGGAATGAATTGCCATATAACATACAAGGTGCTCAGAATAAGAACCAATTTAAATATTTAGTGAAACAATTTTTTTAAATTATCTTAATGATCAGGAAGCCAGCTCATTTGTTTACTTTTAATTCAATCTTATTTTTGAGGTACCTGTATTTTATTTTATGTTTTATTGATAATTGTTTTTATTGATGACATCTTCTGTAAAAATGTCTAATTTAAAAACTGGTATTAAGTATTTGTAGTACGAGTCGGTTTTTCAAATGACTTAACAGTGCTTATAATCAGGAGGTAATCTCCCTCCCTTCTTAATAATTATAATTATCAATGTCTTTTGACATCTGAACAGTAACTAATATGTATTTATTATTGTTGTTTTAGTCTGTTATTTTGTCATATTCTATTAATATATGTGTTTTGTGTCTGTCCAAGGACCACAATGGAAACAAGAGCTTGCACTTTCTTGTGTCATCCTTATATTTAACGTACAATAGTTGCTCTACAATGGATACTTCTCTTATGTAAATGTGGACAGTTTATACGCACATAGCACATTTCAGTGTTAACCTCCCTCCGATGATCTGACTCCGCTCACGCAGGGACGCTGTTTATTTTAAATACACAGCTGTCCGTTCTAAATACAAGTATTTCCTAAAATATCACACTTTACAAAAATATTAATAACATGATATGTATTGCAATATTCATGTCTCGATGCGACGTGTATCATGATACAAAATGATACAGAGATATGGTTAATTTTGTAACCTGCTTACATCTTTATATTTGGTTCTTACCTTGTTTTATCTATCTCCAAATGTATGGCCATTCTGTTATATATACTACATCGTTTGAGGTGCAAAAAAGGCACATATGATTATGAAAATGTGTGTTTTATGGTACTTTATTGGTCTAATTAATGCTGTGAGCTGCACTAGCATTCACAGTTACCACGAATCAGCATTCCATAACAGCAGTGGCTGGTGCAACTTGCACTGCTATTTGGACCTCAAATGTGCCCTAAACGATACTATCTGATACTCAGACGTGTCCGTTGTGATTTTGACAGGCAGTAGTTGTGCCAAATGGGTAGAACCAAAATGTTTTCAATATATCCATTTATCACTTTTGACAACTTTCAGTTTCAACGTAATGACAATTTAATAAGATTTAACAAGACTGCCATCCAGAGAATTAACTCTAGATGGCAGATGGACAAGGAAGCCCTTTGGCTTATCGAGAGTCAAACCCTTTTATCTACATATATCCAACCCTTCTGAGGTATGTGTCGATTTTATTTTTAAACATATTCACACTACTAGCACCCACACACTCATCAGATAATCTGTTCCATTCATTCACAGTCTTTGTGAAAATGAGAACTTTCTTACGTCTAATCTACACTGCTCCTTTACTAATGTAACTTCATGTCCTCTAGTCTTTCTATCTTTCTTAACTGAAAAAAACCCATATTTCTGTCAATATTTTCATAACCATTCAATATTTTAAACACTTCTATCTGATCTCCTCTCAATCTCCTGGTCTCTAGTGTTGTTAAACCACATTCTTTTAGGCGTTTTTCATAACTAAGATCCCTCAGTTTTGGTATCATTTTAGTCGCTCTCCTCTGTACTCTTTCTAGCATATCTATGTCCTTCTTGCGATATGGCCTCCACGCTTGTATACAATATTCTAAATGAGGCCTAACTATTGTTTTGTACAGCGGTATTATTAGTTCTTTTTCTTTATATGCTATATTTCGCCTAATCAATCCAAGGATTTGATTTCCTTTTGAAGCTGCAATTCCACACTGCTCTGAAACCTTCATATCAGCACTAACTGTCAGCCCTTTTTCTTTTACATTAGTACTTAGTACAGTTCCCCCCATTGTATATTCTACATATATGTTCCCATGTCCTGTGTGAAGGCATTTATATTTCCCAAAATTGAACAACATTTGCCCCTTTTCAGACCATTTGATCAACCTGTCAAGATCATCTTGTAAATGCTGTCTATATCCATCACTTTTAATCCTTCTAAACACTTGTATCATCTACAAATTTCAACACCTTGCTAGCTATATCATTGTCCAAATCGTTTATATATATATTAAGAATAATATAGGTCCCAGTACTGATCCCTGTGGAAGCCCACTCAAAACTAATTTCCAGTTTGAAGCCTCCCCATTAACAACTACACGTTGTCTTCTGTCAATCAGCCATTTTTCTATCCAGTTAATTATACCATTTCCTATGCCATGTGCCTTTAGTTTAAGCAGTAATCTTTGATGTGGCACTTTGTTGAAAGCTTTTTGAAAATCTAAGTAGATGGTATCTACTGGTGATCCCTCATCTACCCACATTGTGATATCTTCCAAAAAACATAACATTTGTTAAGCATGACCTCGCTTTTAGAAACCCACGTTGAGATGGGTTTATCAAGTTATGTTTAACAAGAAAATCCACCATGTGATCTTTAATTAGTTTTTCTAATAATTTACAAATCACCGATGTTAAACTAACTGGTCTATCATTATTTGACTTGTTTCTCGAACCTTTTTTAAATAACGGTATAATGTTTGCTTCTTTCCATTCTAAAGGAACCACTCCCTCTTCTAATGACAAGTTGAAAACTGTTGCAAGCGGTATGCTAATTTGTTCTACAATTTCCAATAGTAGTTTGGGTGGAATACCATCCGCTCCAGGTGATTTATTATCCTTCATAGCCCTAATTTTCTTAGCTACCATTTCTGGGGTTACAATTAACTGTCTTAAATAGTCTGATTCTGCCCCCTTGAACTTAGCCTCTGGTACTGGCAGTGAACTAGTGTCTTCTCTGGTAAACACTGAACTAAGATACTCATTCAGGTCTTCTGCCATTAAGAATCCTTCTGATATTGTATTTCCAGCACTATCTTCAAGAGGACCGACCTTATTCTGAAATTTCTGTTTGCTTTGAACATACGCATAAAAACTCTTGCTGTCATGTTTTATATTACAAGCTAATTTATGTTCACAGCTTCTCTTTGAATTTCTAATTTCAGCTGTAGCTTGGTTTATTGCTTCTTTATAAATGTTGTAGTCTTCGTCATTTCCAGTACGTCTATATGACTTCCACATCATTTGTTTATACTAAATTTTTCTAATGGCTTCTTTCGATAAGTGTTTCTTTTTGGACCGTTTCCCGTGTTTTTTTAAGGGAACAAATATGACGATGATGCATTCAGTTTCACTCTTTAAGATATTCCAGCATTCTGTTGCTGTCTTATTCTTCAGTGTGTTATTCTTGTCTATCTTTGCTAAATATTTCCTTATATCTTTATATTTTCCTTTGTGGAAATTTCTCCTGTACTGCTTTTTACTATTCCTTTCTGATTTTATTTTGATGGTAAAATGTATCTGGTTGTGATCACTATTCCCCAGTGGCTCACATATCCTGACATTGTCAACTAATTCATTCTGTGAGGACAAAACTATGTCTAACACATTCTCTCCCTGGTTGGTTCGAGCACATGTTGAGAAAGGAAACTATCTTGTACTAAAACTAAAAACTTGTGGTCCTCACTACCCATACTCTGTAGAGATTTCCATTTTATATGCCCATGGTTAAAATCCCCCATAATAACACAGTCCTGTTTGCTCACTTCCCTTATAGCGTTTTGTATTTTTTCATTCTCTTCTATGCTTATGTTTGGACTTCAATAAACTAATGCAACCGTTGACGTTGAGTTTCCTGTAACTATGTTACACCAAACAGCTTCTTCGCAATCTGCTTCTCTGTCTAATTTCATTTCATAAGCCTGGATAGATTCTTTAATATATAAAATAACTCCACCTCCCCTTCTTCCTATTCTATCTTTCCTAAACATTACATATCCTGTCAGTCCCAATTCGGCATCTGATATATCGGTGGTTGCCCATGATTCGGTTATACCTATTATGTGAGGGTCAATATCTTCTACCATGATGTTTAGTTCATTTCTTTTGTTTACTATACTCCTTACATTTAAACAAACACATTTATATCCAGTTCAGAACAGTTTTTCCAAAGGTGAGTATATGGGCAATTGAAACGTGTCATGAGTCCTAGGCATAATTAACAGAACCCTTGGCCCATGCAAACCCGAAGTCAAAGAATTTGCTTGTAACATGCTAATCTGGTCAAAACTCGAGTATGCATCTCCCATATGGAACCCACACACTGCCACCCAAATTAAGCACCTTGAAAAAACACAACACTGCTGCCAGATTTGTTAAAAATGAACATAGACACCAAACCAACTCAGCAGACCGAGTAACCACCCTTGGATGGCCAACTCTTGAACAACGACACATTATTAAACAAGCCACGACATTTTATTAAATTTTAAATAACATTCTCAAGATCAACCCCCGCCAGGCCGTCTAACACAGTCAAGAAACCGTGGCCACTATGGAGCTCCTAGGTATCACATTAATGCAGCTGTTTTCTCCTACCCAGAGCAATCGGTATATGGAACATGATCCCAACACAAATCACTGAAATAGAAAGCCCCATTGTTTTCAAACAGCCATCATGAACCTTCCATTCATCACACCCAATCACCTTAACTGCCTTTAAATAATTTAGCCCAAGATTAAGCTGTTTGGAGTACCCGACCTAAGACCTTAAAATCACATTAATCATATGAGAAAGGTGAGTATAAATATTATGGGTAATTGTCTAGAAAAGTGTTATATTAGCTATTCAAATTTCTAAAATCTCAAAGTTGTCGCACATTAGGCTAATGTAGCATTGTAATTGACTGCCATATGCAGCAGAGCTAAACAAATTTTTTTTTGTGGGTGGGAAGGGGTTAAAAATAGGACTAAACTGAGATGTACGTCATCAAATGGAGTAGTGTTTGCATGTATTGGTAACCTATGATGAAAAGGCAAATTATATATAATAGCAGCAATGCATTAGTAAGTCATCTCATTTCTCATTAAGTGTTGAATTATTTTCGAAAATATGACTCCACATTAACTTCTTCATCTGGAGAACTTCTAGAGAGTCACGGGTGGGAGTATCTTTAGCACATTGTCTTTGGGCTCTTCTGATTCCTCACACCTAGCCACTAAGTACGATCGGTATTCTTTCAAATAAGTGACTTCTACTTGTCCATCTTCGGTGATGCCATCCATCTGAAGCATATTATAGTAACTAATTAGATGTGAATTCAGGTGTTGGTAGTGCAAACAACGAGGAGGACTCTCGGCAGTGAACGTTTTGTATAGCTCCGATAGTGACTTCATCAGATACCTTTTCTGCATTGCTTGTCCATCTTTGGTCACCGTCTCTCGCACACCAGCTGTTGCTTTGCTAATGTTGTCTCTGCAAAAAAAACTGATGACGTGCTCTCGTGTTTCTGCTGTCACAATTGTAGTGGGTTTCTTCTGTTCATATAAGGGCTGTTTACGGTTTTGTTTCTTGTTATTTTTTATAGCCGACCTCGATAGACCAAGTCTTTTCACCGCCATTGACATTTTCTTGTACTTCTTTAAGACATGCCCTGTTCAAAAAACCTTGTGGAATGCCTGTATACCCTTATTCGACTTCTGCTCTGCATTTTTTGCGCATGGGCAGTCAACGAGAAGTGCAATGTTAATTGCTTTCTGAGATGCTTTCGCCCATTCCTCATGGTTTCTGATGTTTTTCTTCTAGGTGTCGGAACAGTTCTACCATCATTGGCATCCAGATTGTTTGCCTTCAAGCACTCTAGTCGTTTTCGGTACTTAAGCATCTTTTTTTCTGTAGTTCTCAGCTTGGCCAATAGTGCCACTATTTCTTGGTATGATGCTTCTCTTGGTCTTTCTGCCATGACCTTGCCGTTGTGATGCCCTCCCAGGTTCTCTGCTACCATGCAGTACATTTTCAATATCTACATTCTGAATTATTCCCATGAGATTTGGCAGCATTGGTGGAGGCGTCTTGTTGAGTGCAATTTCTTAATTTGCCTTGACTTGTGCCTCGATCTCACTCCTCTTTGCTCTTTTTTTGTCATTGTTTCTCCAATACTTCCTCTTAGCCTGCTTTTCTCTTTCAGGCATATCAGTTATCAATTTTACTCTCTTTTCATCTGTGTCATTGCTCACCCTCTTCGTTTGAACTTGTCACACTTGGCAGGATTACTTTTCATGTCGTCTCGATAAGCCTTCTGCTGTTCAGCAGTTCGTAGTTTTCTGGGACATCTCATGGCTGACTTAGACAACTAAGAAGGCTGAGCTGTTGATGTGAAGTAAAAATAAAATTACAAGATCCGCAAAATGTATGTACACGTTTGAGGTTATGTATTGTGGTTAATAACTAAATATGATGTCTGTGTGTATGTGTGTGAGTGTGTGTGTGGGCTTGTGTGTCTGTGTGTGTGTGTTTCTGTGTGTGTTTCTGTGTGTGTGGGCTTGTGTGTATGTGTGTGTGAGTGTGTGTGTGTGTGGGCTTGTGTGTGTGTGTGTGTGTGTGTGTGTGTGTGTGTGTGTGTGTGTGTGTGTGTGTGTGTGTGTGTGTGTGTGTGTGTGTGTGTGTGTGTGTGTGTTTCTGTGTGTGTGCGTGTGGGCATGTGTGCACATGTGCATGCATGTATATAGCCTATAATAATAATATTCCGCGATCTTCAGGCAATCAGTCTTAAATCTAACTGATCATGCATAGTTTACTACTCCGTTTAACTCACAACGACTCCGTTCACACAGTGCATAAATGGAGTCATGTAAAACGGAGTCATGAAATCCAACATTTACCCCTTAAAGTTCTTGTACAATCTTGTACAATAATATTGTCCTATGACCTGTAGAAATATGTATTTGTTGCTAAATAGTATTAGTATTATACGTACTCCTTATCATAGATAAGAAAAAACGTAAATGAATGTTGACGGGACCCGGTGCGACAAGCGATTTTTTGCTAATTTTGGGGTAAGTAAGCGCTCATATTGCAAATAAACTATTGCACTATGTGCAGAATCTGATATGGCACGCGTAGATATGTTATTTGTGTACTCGTAGGAAAAAACACATTTCTACATACAAAGAAATTGCTTAGACATTGCTCGATGACAGAATTTCTGCCAATTTGACAGTTTTAGACAAATACCCATGTGCTGAAAAATTTGTATTAAAAAAAATAAAGTTGTAGTTAGATATTATGATAGATAGATACAGTGTCATCAGCATATATGATGGGTGTAAATTCTGTACTAGCCATTGCTAAATCATTTATATATATTAAGAATAGTAGAGGTCCTAATATTGACCCTTGAGGGTCTCCTGCGATTACTGTTTCTGCAGATGATTGAACGTTGTTAACTTCAACATATTGCTGTCTGCTGTATAAGTAACTTCCGAACCAATCTAACTCTACATTTGTTATGCCGTAATGTTTTAGCTTGCTGATGAGAATTGCCTGGTCAATAGTGACAAAGGCCTTTGATAAATCTAGGAATATTGATATAGGTAGTTTTTTTTCATCATGATCTAAATATATACGATCTACCATTTCAGTTAATGCAAATTCAATAGAATAACCTTCTCTGAATCCATACTGATTTACACATAAGAGGTTATTTATAGTGAAATATTTAAATAGTTGTGCGTGAACTGCTTTTTCAAACACTTTAGATACAGAAGGTAAAAGTGATATAGGTCTGTAGTTATTCATATTGTATTCATCATCTTTCTTCAAAATAGGAACAATCTTCGCCATTTTAAATTTATTGGGAAATCTTCCTGTTTTCAGTGACTGATTAATTATGACGCTTTTAATACAATTTGAGAAATGCTGTCATATCCAGAGCTTTTCTTATGTTTTAGTTTATTTATAATTGTTTTGTTTGTTCTTCGTAAAATTGGTGTAAATGTGAAAACTGTCTCTACTTTCTTCTTGTCTATATAAGTTTTGAAGTTAGGTTTTCCTTCAGTATCGATTTTATTAGCAAGATTTGGCCCAACATTTAGAAAAAAGCTGTTATGTATTGTTTAATATTTACGAAATTAAGATATTGTAGTTTGTGATTATTGATTGTGTAACATTGAGGAAATGGAGATACATCTTATTTGTAGTATTAGTTTTGATCATTCGATTTGATGTAGTTAGCGAATACTAGCGGAAGTATCACGTCAGAGTTTCTACTCTAGCTTTCCTCTTTTCTTGCATGGCCAAACACCTAAGTATGTTGCCGCATTGGTGCTAGACAAATGTAATACTTGGTACTAATTATTATTATTCTTATATAAATTTCTGGGCAATAAGTGAATGTTTGTCTGTACTGCTAGGACAAAGATATTTCCAGTGCGACTATATATCTATGACCTTAGTCAAGGCCTTGTTGGAAAACTTCCGGAGTCCCTGCATGGTGAGTATTTACTTCTTGTCAGACGCTACTTAATGGACAAGAACAGATTTTTTGGCCAGTATTGGATTAATCAAAAGTGTGCCCTTTAGCACACAACTGGCAAATGCATGGAGGCCATTCACATCAATCACAGCCAATATTGGCCAGTTTAGTTTTTTCAATGACATACCAGTGTCATTTCAGCCATTTATTTAATTTCTTTATTAATGTGGGACTAGACTTGGAACTATTAGTTAAAAAGTGGCCAGCTGATCCCTCTAAATTCCACCAGTTTTATCAGTTGTAATTACTCATCTTGGTCAGACATCTGCCAGTCTTGAAGACAGGCAGACTGGTCTCTGGCTAACCCACTGCGGTGAGCCTTTAATTTGTTAGGCTCAGTAACTTGAAGGGCATACCCCCTGTAGTCTTATAACAAGGTTGTCTGTTCTGTCCCCATGGAATCATCCAGGGTGGCACTTATTAGCACATAGTTTGCTGGATCAGTGGTACTTTGTCCCACTTTGTGGTCAGGAGCATGGGAACCAGCCAACTTCAAAGGTAAGCAGTAAGCACCAATAACGACTTCAGAATTTGAATGTTTTGTTTACAATTAGAATATTTCACAGGCGCAACATTGGAATTGCGATCAATTTATTAAATGCAATTTGGTGGGCAGTATTCCTTCAACATATTTATTCTAGTTATTAACGCTATATTAACAATTTAGAACAGACTCTGTTTAATAAGACTAACTGCTCATTTGTTCACACCGTAATGTTGTCTTATGTATTGAACTTTGACGTGATAATTACTTGTCAAGAAATATCTCGTATTCTTTCCATATATATTGGACCACTCACTCAGGTTTCATCGACACACTGATCAATAGGTGTGTCACATGACTTCAGTGTCACCAATCTGTCAAAGTAGAGGCGATGGATGCAATTATAGCAGTTCAAACCATAGTAGTGTGTAATTAAGTACAGAGATATTCTTGTTATAATTTGGATAAATGCATATTGACAATTTTTTTACATAATTTATAATTGACTTAACTGATAATTAACTGAAGTAACCAATGTAGAATAAGAACAAAAGTAAAACATCCTGATGTTGTGTTGAAGATCCTACATATTCACCAATCCCTTAACATTTATCAATTTCTTAAACATATGTTCATCAGTATCTTTTTTAAATATTTTGTTTGGAAATTGTGTTGCCATGACAACTCACTTTGCCTGTACAGTTGTGTGATGTTGCAAGTCAGTGTTGGATACTTGTGGGGGCGGGGGTTGGAGGGGTATGATAGGGTATAGCAATTTTTGTAGTTCTATCCATGGGGATATTACCCCTTGAAAATCCTAAATGTTGGACCCAACCATCAGAGATATTTTGATATGTATTTTTGTTACTATCGACGTGGTCTAGGAAATATCTATTATATATGAGTGGTTTTTAATTGTTTTTGGTGTCACATTACAAAAGTTGTTTTCTAAAAAATATCTGATCATTCAGGAAAAATTATATTTCTTACATAATGCAATTTATCTCTCATGTTGATCAATTAACTGTACTGTTGTAATCTCTGTAGGTACAACTCTTACTGGGATATGGCACACGGGCATTGTGGTGTATCGACTGGAGTTCTTCTTCAGCAGCGAAGGTATTAAGATCTGCCAACCAGTAAGTGCCTAAGACATTCAGACAGATGTCCGGCTGAGATGTAGATACTACTCAGCCAAATGCAATACTAATTACACAATGTTACAGCAACATTGGTCGTTTGTCCAGCATTGTATTAAAGACGTCATGCATGTATGTGTGTGCATGATGTAAACCTGTTTGTTAAATGTTGAATAAAATGCATCTTCTATTAATGTTGGCATGTTTTAAAACAGCACTGAAGATGTACCTTTTAAAAATTGCATACATTAATTAAATAAATTAGGATATACATTGTGAAAACACAAACTTTTTGTAAAGCATTTTGAAAAGAACATAGGACTGAAACAGTTATAAAAGTATGTTATTATTTATCTCGAGAAGCTGTTTTTGTGCAGCAGATCTGAAAAAACATTTGTTCAAGTCAGGTGTCCTTATATGATAAATATATAATAAATAAAATATATGTGTGTATTTTGTTAGCTGTTGTCTTCCGGGAAGACTTCTCTGCTCATTTGTTCGTTTGTTAGAAAGTGTCCTTTATCCTGCTTGTTTGTTTGAGTGGAAGCAGTTGATTCACAGCCAAATATCAAGGCTATTATCGAATGTTATTGGCAGCAATTATGTGAAGTACCACCATCTGTGACACCATAACATATACCTACTCCAAACCAAGTCCACTATGTCTTGTCGGGAATCTGCACAACATCAGTGGTATTTTTTCTGAGTGCCATAAAAGAGGATATCAGTGTATTCTTCCCAAAATCCATATTGTGTTGGGAAGTCCATATGATGTGGAGACATGTCTGAATAGTGTATGCCCATTTGTGTTGTCAGAGTGGCACGATACTGGGCGACCCACACAAGACAGTTGATCTAGGAGAGACAGAAGTTCCGTTTGAGAAGTTCATGACCTACCTGCTACAACTTTCAACTACTTCATTTCGGTGAGTTCATTTATCATCTTATCAAAGGTAAAGGTAAGTTCTTATATAGTGCAGTATCTAGTTTTTAGGATTGCTCAAAGCACTGTACACTTTACTCCCTGGCAGACCTGTTCAATCAAACTCCAGGAAGCATTCAGCCCTGCTGCAATTAGTGCATGAAGACTATCCTTACACAAATATCCACCGCTGTCTATAGCCATATATTCATTCATATAGCTGAGTGAACTTGCCCAAAGTTTGACACGGGAGCACAGGATTGGAACCCGGGTTCTCTCGATTGAGAGTCTGATGTTCTAGTCACTGCGCCACTGTGCTCCATACTCAGTCTTGTCCCCTGGCTTCACAAGTGTCAGTGTCACGGATTTGCGAGGTCTCCGTACACTAGATGGCTCAGTAGGGTTCTTATATATCAAGGTCAACGCATATGAGAAAGAACGGTTATCGTGAACAAGCAACAAAGAAAGAGGAAAATTTAATAAACTTTATTACAAGATGTCTTCCTTTTAGTATATATCTCGATTAACAAAAATAAACAGAATAAAGAAATCCCGTAACCAAATCTTACTAGAACATAATAAACAATAACACTGAATCTTTCAATTAACAAATTCCACTTCCTTTCTAAGGTGGATTATACCACTACACGACCAAACACTAGGCGCCAAGTGTTAACTAAGAATAACTCCCATAATATAAATACACAGTATATAGCTAATCCTCGCGGACTCTCATTGCAGTAATATAACACACACACATATATATATATATATAGATATATATATATGAATACTTCAAGGGTAATACTACCTCACTTCAAAGCCACAGATAACTACCATTCATAATACAGCAAATAATAGATAAGTTCAATCAGAAAATAGACATTTACACTGAGCTAGTCCCATCTCGAATATATACGAACGTTTGTTGAAGTCAACACGCCGAGCTCAATTAGAACGGTGTATCTCGGCCGCACGAGTGAAGATGCCGGGCAATTGACGATTGCTGTCGTACGCTGCGAATTCTCGAGTTGCGTCGGTTCAATGATCACACGGTCGCAAATGATTGCGAAGTCAGTTGAATACGTTCAACTGGAAGATGAAGCCGGGCAGTAGACGCTTACCGCCGGCCGCTATGAATTCGATCGAGAGGTCTTGCCCTGTCGTAAACGATCGAGAAGTCGGATGAACGGGTTCGCACGAATGACGACACCTGGCAGTATACGTTTACCGCCGGCCGCTACGAATCGCGTTCGGTCAAGCTTTCTGACAATGTCGCTGTGAGACCGCTGTTCGAGGATGGCCCGAGCTGGGTGAGCGCGTCGCGATTATCGCTCATCGACGCAAATACGTTGGGGCCGACCGGAACGTTGTCTCAATACACCGCTGACGTGGCGGCTTGGCTTCTTTGAAGCTCGAACAGTCACTCTGGACACTGAATATTACACACACACACACACACACACACACACACACACACACACACACACACACACACACACACACACACACACACACACACACACACACACACACACACACACACACACACACACACACACACACACACACACACACACACACACACACACACACACACACAAAGCTTGGGAACGTAACCCACATTAACGATTCCCACCACGCTTCACGACTCGACTTGCCATTCTCTTGGCAGCAGGGCAACCTGTCTCGTTCATCCCTGGATCTGTCCCAGTCCTTCGCCAGCGCCCAGATGGCGAAATACGTACAGCAGACGTTTATATAAGCGGACCTAATTACACATCATATGACAGGTTTCCATCATTTCTGTTGGCTAATGCAATATACAATTCAAACTAGGCATTATGGAACACCCTCTAAGATTACAGTGAAACCACCTGTTTGCCTAGAAACGCTAGCAACAGAATGCCACGCCCCACTGAGCACATCTGCAACCGAGTTGCTGTAATTACGTAACTAAGGCGGTTGGTCAACAATATGTCTATCTACTGGCTTGACCTTCCTCATTTCCCAAATTAAACCTCAGGAAAGTAGATTTAAACATCTAGAAATAGCAGAAATGCTACAGTCAGGTGTGCATCAAATCAACGTAGAGAAACCTGAAATGTTGAAGGTTTATATCCAGGAGATGGCAGAATTTGTGTAGGGACCACATGTCAGCATCGATTATCCAGGCTCCGTGATGTGGCGCCACTGTTTGTCGCTCATACGAGAGCCTGGAATCACATAAACTATGGCCATCAGAATCTTTTTCACGGCGAAGTCATGCAGCTGGGCGAGATTAAATGAGACTAAACCTGTATGGCTCATTCCATGTGAACGCAACCAAAATGCATGAAATGTGTTGCCCTCATCTCTTAATATTTGCAATAAATCAATTTGGTGAAAGTCTTTGGTAAGATAAGCAAGAATTCGAAATTTGAGTGTTCTAGCTGCAGTAGTTTTCGAGTTACGGCAGTTTGAAATTTGGGACTTTGACATTTTGTGTCAGCTTCTTAAAAATAAATAAAATTATTCACAATTCACAGGTTAATATCTGTTCAACTATTTAACCTGTGTCAATGAACCTTTGTGGAATTTGTCTCTACAATGTATAGATCACACAAATATAACTAGAACATAAATACAATGTATGGTTAATGTGCACCACGTTCATAAACATAATGATTTATTCAATAAATCACTCACGAAAGGGTTTTCAGACCTTGAATGTGAGCAAAATACACATACCTCAGAAACTAGTTGTATATAATTGGTATACACACATGAAAGTGTGCAAATCAGAGTAATATGGCAGGTCTGGTTGTCTTAATTATGAATCTGTACATATCGTGCAAAGATGGTACGTTGTTATATTTCTTAAAAATTGACCAACTTCCGACCCAAAAACGTCAATGAGGCGTAGCATGTATTGTCACAAAACTTTTTCTAGATGTAAACTTGTCCCTATAACACAAATAACTAATGACTCAATATCCTTCCGTGCTTCCTTCACAACAAAAATGGGCCGGATACTTCTGGATACCCCAAATGTTTCAATAAATCATTTACGATTCACGAGAGGGTTTTCAGGTATTGATTGCGAGCTAAATATACAAGCCTTAATTAAAGCCTTGTCGACGGCGCCAGTAAGTTCTGTCATGTCACTCCTCTATTGATCAAGCTGCACTAGCTGCCAATAGCAGTTAGAGTAGAGTATAAGATACTTCTACTCACGCACCGAGCACTGACTGGCTGTGCACCACAGTATATCACCAAATGTTTGAACAGAAGTCAGCCAACTTGATTGTTGTGCTCCAGTGAACACAATCATTTATGTGTACCACATGCAACGCGTCGCTGGGGTGATAGATCCTTTTGCGTGGCAGCTCCAACACTATGGAACTTGCTGCCGCAAAAGCTGACTGCAACAACAAAGACAAACATTGATTTTAAATCAAACCTTAAGACTTACCTGTTTACCCGAACATTCTGTACGGCGCCGTGAGCAACGATTGTTGGAACGGCACAATATAAATGTCATGATTTGATTTGAAGAAGAATGGTGACACTTGGGAACCACAAATTTATCAATAAATCACTTGCGAGAAAGTTTTCAAGCATTGATTGTGAGCTAAACATACATGCCATTGTTAATGTTTGTATATATTTGTATCTTTTGTTGATTGTGTCGGACAATTTAAATTTTGTTACTTCGTTTTGGGAAGCAGCGCCAAACTTTAATTTCTTGATACAAAACTACACTGCAGCGTCTGGTTCAGCCATGGTTTAGATAAACTAAAGACCAGTTGGACTTTTGCAGATTCGTTGGATCGTAGACTAAAGATGTGCGACAACCAATGAAAAGATGTTTAACATAAAATGTTCGGTAAGATGCATATATGCTCAATGATCATTGATCAATGATCAAAATCATTGGTTGGGCATTTTGATCAGAAATAAAAGTTCAAAATTGCAATTTTATTTTGATTTCCGCCAGGTGCATAATCCGAATAATAAAATTGGTGTCGCCTTACAATAAATTCAATCTGACTTTTTTCTTGTATTTTCACTTTGTGTACTTTTATAAAGTACTCCTACTATTTACTTTGGTGTTTTTGTCAAAGTACTTTTACTTTAGTAGTTTTTTATGTGAATTGCTTTTATCCAATTACACAAAAATAAAACTAATTCAGTTGCCACAGCTGGCTCTTATGATGTTTCTTATATTTTATTCAATCTCACAATTGTAAGGAAATAAATTTGTATTATGATTATGGGGTGCCCATCTCATTTACCAGACACTATACTTGCAGGACACTTAACTGTGGCTGTGTTTGCAGGCCGGAGGATTACGACATGTTGACGTACAATTGCAACACATTCAGTGATGCGATGGCAACGCACTTGACTTGCAAGAAAATGCCACCCTACATTATTGAACAGACCAATGACCTGTTTAACAGGTGACACTTTATTATGTGGTACATATATATGTCCAGTGCTATAACCAATTTAAAATTGGATCTGGCGCTATATCAACTAAAATATATTATTATTTCGTTTGGTGTATGGTGGTGTGTGTGCATGCGTGCATGCATGCATGCATGGATGTGTTTGGTAACAGCAGACTGTGTTTAAGTGTAACGCTTCATATGTAGACCAATTATACATAGGCCACCGCTTCACACACACTATGGTGTTATCGCCACATGCACACACACATGCATGCATGCATGTACATACATGCACACGCACACACAGACACACACTCACTCAAACACGCACATACGCACGCACACATACACACAATTGAGGTGATGACTGTACCTGTGGTTTCTTGCAGTCCTTTAGTAACACAAGTGGAGGATATCATTAGCGAGACAAAGGACTCGGCTCTGCATAATCTCAATGGATTCATGAAAGCCACGGTTGCAGCAATGAATCCCATGACAGTAACAAATTTCATATCCCGCCACGTAGCCAGTGGAAAGTTACCATTTGTGGATGACAAATGAATGAGACCTGAATATACTCCATCACTTACACACCCCTCTCCATCACATAAAACCCTCACTGCGACAGCTGGCTCTGCTTCCCTCCTGCTGTCGCACTTCCTGGGAACAACTGAAGGTGCGTCGTTTGCATACTCTGCCATACAGTATCTTCCTTTGTTTTCCACAGTCCGTGTCACTTCACTCTCATGGTACATTCAGGCCTGTGTCACTGGAATCACTGTCTCTGCAAGTTTGTGTCACTAGACTTTAGTTACAGGCCGGTGTCACTTCATTCTCATAATACCTGCAGGCCTGTGTTATTAGACTGTCAGTTTACTTGCATGCCTGTGTCACTTCACTGTCACTACTCACAGGCCTGTGTCACTTCAGTCTCTAGACACTTGCAAGCCTGTATCACTAGAATCAGCTTACATGCAGACCTGTTTCATTTTGCTGTCATTGTGTCTGCCACATATCTGAGCAACTCATCAGTACTGGATATTGAACCTAAAGAGCCCAACTGATTGGTGTTGTAAAAACTACAGTGAAGAGGCTGGATGGAATACCTTAGTGGAAAACAGAGTGCGCATCTGTGTGCATGCATGCGTGCCTATGAGTGTATGTCTGCCTGCGTATATGCATTGTGTGTGTGATGTACACGATGCACATATATGCATGATCTTCACTTGCAATTCTCACAGGTGATCTTGTAAGTTTGTGAAGTTAACAAAATTGTATGGTGTTTTGGAATAAAATGTCAAGCGCTTTGAGTAGTCCCCAGGACTGGATAGTGCGCTATATAAGAACTTACCTTTTGTTGTGGTTCAAACTACCACCTACTCCAATCAATTTGTGGTGTCAGACCACAGCTGTTAAACTATCCAAAATGGCTTCTTAATACAGCCAATAACCATGGGATTCTACTCACCTGTCAATTGGCTACCATTAGTCCCCATGCTGCCCAGTTCTGACATTCACAATAGTGACAATATATATTAATATATTCCCTCGATACATATCCTCAGTCCCTCCCACCACCACCCCTCAGACGAAAGTTTGGAAACATTGATATGATGATGTCAATATATTAACAGTATCGGCCCGAAGCATAAAACATCGATGTCCAATGTCTGATGAAACTGCTTCTGACCTCCCTTCCTCCAAATGAAAGTAATTTGATATCGGACATCGACGTTCTGAGATGATCCCTTATTCATTGTAATTTGATTGAACGGTGGCTTGTCCTCTGCTTCAGGGTGGCTTGTCCTCTGCTTCAGATGACGCAGACGTCAGCCCTGATGTCAATCTGGAGTGTGTGATGACGGTGGCACAGCAAAGCAAGCTTGTAATCTTTCCCAGCACAAACAACTAAAACCCTTCATCCCTCGTCTGCCGAACCAGATCAACAAACTTGGTCAAACTGTCTGATTTTGTATTAATTATAAAATACTGATTTTATTTTAACACCATTAAATTTGTTCACGAGTTTTCTAATGCTACATAACAGTGGGTGTATGAGTGTGCGTGTTTCTGATGGCCCATTGAAAATCACACTGTAAACGTGACACGGTCACCAGGGGCGTATCCAGAAAGCAAGTCTAGAGGGGGTTACAAAACCTCTACTGGCGGCTGAACCAAATTAATCCTGGTGATGTTCTGGAAAATGAGGATTTCATTGCACCCCCCCCCCCCCCGCCAACATAGGTTTCTTGATATTATCTTTTTAATTGAACTATAAACTAATAATTTCCAAACATTAACCAAAAATTAAGGTGTCCGTTCTATGAGAAAAACGACATTTATTACGAGTGGTTGCCAACAATTGTCAGAAATAGGTCAAATCACAAAATATGCCATAAATAAAATAATTTTAGTTGAATCTCATTATAAATTTACAGGTAGATACATAAGTGAATGTACAACAGCACTGTAACACAAAATGTTTAAATTGCAATCATTAATATGATACGTTCGATAATTTTGTGTAAACATTTCTCACTTTTTTCAGTAAAATCTATATGCGTAGTGCTTCCGTTTGTTCCACACTCATACCCATAGTATATTGACCCGATATTTCATATGATCTTATAGTCTCACGTAGTTGGTCATAACATAATGCAAAGTAATTTTTGATCACCAATCAGGTGTATACATTTAACTTTTCGCCAATATGAAATACACAGTTTTTCATCGACATACGGTGAACGGAATCACATACGTTACAACATAATGCTTGATATAAAATTACATATGAACAGACCAGGTGTCTATGTTTATATGGTCAATAACTTCGACTTACTGAACGAATAATTGTTATTTGTTATGTTTGAACAATTACATAGACATTTCAGTAACCCTACCCCCTTATCGAACAAAACCACAAAGTCCTTTCAGAGTGTGCATAGCTCACGCTGTGTTCGTGTAAAAGTCTCAGTGTGATTACATACATTTCTGGCTGACATGTATTTAATAACACAACATGTTTCTCTTTTTGACATATAATGTGTAATTATGAGATGCATGCATTGACTGCATAATTATGTTAAGTAGGCATTTTGGCAAATCGCAAATAATATGATAATAATGATAACAGATTTAAAGTATATCATAATTTAAAGGTTCTGTATTGAAGTTCACCAACTGACAAACAGTTTCATGGACCATCCATCATAGACCATGTCACTCCATATCGGAGTCGTCTCCTGACAGTAGTGGGTCCACTCCCACGTCTGTCGAAGTGACCGGTCTATTTTCGCAATCATCGGCGTTACAGCGGCACACACCAGTACATGTTAACCCATTCAGCTTGCACGAGCAACGAACACTAGCACATGTCTTACATTTGCAGCTGACACATTGAAGTACTGCCTGTGGAGCTGGTGGATCCAATGTACCAAAATGTCTCAGTCAACAGTCCACCCGTTGCCATGAGGAGATGGCACTGGTGGTCGTGTCGTCAAGCAGTGTCGCCAAATGGCTGCCTGATAGTTAGCACGCTTGATGTGTTGGTCACATGCTTCCTTGCATGGTGGCAACGTTGCTGGATCGGTTGTCCTCGACCCAAACATGGTATGTCGTAATCTGTTCACATCATACTCTTGTAATTGCCCATACAGGGCGTACACTGCCGCTTCACCTTCCTGCAACGGTTCCTTATCGGCGACAAAGGATTTGCCAAGTTTGACCATGGTACTTCTGAAGGAATGGTGCTCACGTAGCAGTTTGTAGCCTTTCGCTTTACCGTGACCAACAAACGCACTGTTTGAGTCACAACCACTAAATGCTTCACACATGTCTGGTCCGATGGTAGATCCAATTTTAATGATATTGATGTTTCTCTTCCGCTCTTGTGTCCCAGTGTTAAATAGCATTGTAGCTGGAACTGAATGACTAATTCAAACTGCTATTACGGCTACATCGCTATCAGGTGACCTGAGAATCACTGTGTTAGAACTCGTTCAGTAAGTCGAAGTTATTGACCATATAAACATAGACACCTGGTATGTTGATATGTAATGGTATATCAAGCATTATGTTGTAACGTATCTGATTCCGTTCACCGTATGTCGATGAAAAACTGTATTTTATATTGGCGAAAAGTTAAATGTATACACCTGATTGGTGGTAAAAAATTGCTTTGCATTATGTTATGACCAACTGTGTGAGACTATAAGATGATTAGCAAATAAATAGTTGATTTAGAGCATATTGTGTGACGTTTTGTTATTTCCCGCCATTTTCTCGATTTAGGGGGTAGGTCTACATATATGATGATATCTTCATTAATACTGAATATTTCTCGCCAGTTGTTTTTCCAAGTAATAGTACGTGGATATGAAATTATCGGGTCAATATACTATGGGTATGAGTGTGGAACAAACGGAAACACTGCGCATATAGATTTTACAAGTGATACATTTTTACAAAAAATTATCGAACGTATCATATTAATGATTGCAATTTAACATTTTGTGTTACAGTGCTGTTGTACATTCACTTATGTATCTACCTGTAAATTTATAATGAGATTCAACTAAAATTAATTAATTTATAGCATATTTTGTGATATTAGCTATTTCTAAAAATGTTTGCCAACCACTCGTGATAAATGTTTTTCTCATAGAACGGACACCTTAATTTTTGTTTAATGTTTGGAAATTATTAGTTTATAGTTCAGTTAAAAATAAAATATGAAGAAACCTATGTTGGCAGGAGGGGGGTGCAGCCAACTTCTGTTTTAAGGCCCTTTTGGAAATCGGCACCAAGGACTAAATGGTGTAGACAATTTTTCGTGACGCTCTACCGGTCTGGAAGGAGGTTCCGGTCTGAGAGTACGTTCCGGTTCCGTATTGCGCATGCGACTGTACATGTCAAAGGTTAGCGCCTACTTTCGGCCCGCAGCTGTACGGTCTGGAAGGAGGTCCCGGTTTAAGAGTAAGAGTAGGTTCCGTTTTGCGTACACACTGTACCAGTCAAAGGTTAGCACCTATTTTTGGCCAGCTTAAACATGGCGTTTGCCGAAACTATGCGTAACCCAATTATAGTATAGCTTACGTTAATGATACGGTTATTTTTGTAATTGTTAGTATACATAACAAACCCTCATAATTAGCCTAACTTGTAATTATTTGCCAAAAAATTTGTTTTATTTTGATGTCATTGTCTCAGAGCTTTGTGTATCTTATGACTTCGTCACACAGAGCTGCAGTTTTCAGCGCTGTTTATACGCACAGCGGGTTTTGTGGTAAACACAAATGACACAAATCTCTGTCAGTTTGGCATGTATGAAGCTGAAATTGTGTATGTAACCTAGCAGGCCCATTTGGGGTGGTTCGTGGATTTATATATATTTTTATTCGTCGGGGGTGGGGATCCTGAGGGGTAACAATTTATAAATGACACATCTCTGTCAATTTGGCATGTATGAAACACCGTAGGGGGGGGCAAGTATGTCAGTGGAGTAACGGTTGCTACAGCAAGTGACAAATTATTAATTATGTAACTCAGTCGCCGCGAGCGTCGAGCAAGGGTCAAAGGTGATCGGTCACCTGAGGTCGCGTTGCTCACCGCGGGTCGCATTTGATGTACTGCGCTTGCGCGAGCATGCGCAATACGCAAAACGGAACCGGAACTTACTCTCAGACCGGAACCTCCTTCCAGACCGGTACACCGCCATATGACTTCAGAAAAAGTGCAATTAATTTTTTAAGAAATGATTTTTTTTTTTATTCACCTACTCTGACATAAGTGCATTTGAGTAGTCAGATTTCCCGGTGTGACTGTAGAAGCTGTTGACAGTAAAATCAGTAAAATGGTGCATTGGTAGCTGATTTTACTAAGCGGAAGGGTATTTGGTTAGTTGACCCTTTAGCCAGATTACTGCCTGCATCCTTTCGTAAATATTGACGGGTGTCACACATGCAGGCATTTTACGAGAGCTAGAAATATTAGATTTTGATTAAACTCGACCTGCATGTCAATGAGATGATAATAACAGCAGGCGAGAAGTTTAATAAGAAACTTTGTAGGTCACGTTTTCTTATAATCACACAAAACGTTAACATGGTCGCCAATGGGAAAACTAACAGTGTGCTGAGCCCTTCAGCTTCTCGGCTGGCTCGTATTGTAACCTGAACGGGGGCAAATTTCAAACTGTCTGAGGGGCACGGTCACGTGGGCCCATTCAAAAAGGTATACGGTCACGCAAAATTATAAATGTCTAGGGGGCATGTGCCTCCCAAGCCCCCTTGGATTCGCCTATGATCACTATAGTGGAATGAAGCTTTACATAGTACATATACCTGTCCATAACAAAAACCTCTAAATAACGGTCACTTTTTGAATGTCCCGAATGACAAGTTTGCATTGTCCATTAGCTGACCATGGCGGTAATCTGGCCATAATGAACGAGGTTACCTACTTCAATGACACGGGTATTTGTCGGGGAAGTGCAACATACACCGCGCTAGACACACCAGCTGCCACTAACCAACGCTGCAAGAACGACGGACAGAGGGTAGAGAAGACGTGTCTCACAAGCAACATAACGTGCCTCGTTGAAATTAATAGGAGCAATTCCATAAATACTAATACATGTATATTTCATTCTTGAATGGATTGATGTCTTGATTGTTATAATATGACATAATTACCTCACAAAATTTTTGGTTTCTCTTAAATATTTCGACTGCATCTCGCAGTCTTCATCGGCAGAATGACGTTACGGGTGTGTCACATGACCACTGTTATGTGACACAAACTGGAGAACGACTGCTGGTAGCTCCTGGCCGACGTCGCGCTGTTATAAATCTGTCTGAATACCACGTACTTAAGGTACAACGGAGTGTTCTACAAACAGAAGAAGGGAGCGGTTTCCCCGACAGTGGCGAACCTACACATGGAATATTTCGAAGAAAGAGACATCAGGGAAGCACCTCATCCTCCAGACATCTTGTTTGAGATATGTGGTTACAAGAGAGTGAAGTAGAGCGAATCACAAACCACCTGAACTCGGTGGACGAGAACATCAGGTTCACTGTAGAACCGGAATAGGACAATATGCTAGCCATGACTATGATGCCCAAACATGGCAGCATCTTTTCCCAGCCAGAAACACCCTCTTCAGCAAACAATAATTGTAGGCTATCAGTTCAGGCCATAAACCTGTTTGTTTAATTGAGCCACCAGGATGTCCATAAAGAGCCAATTAGCAGTTAACCCACCAGTTAGACAGGAAATGCCTTTGATGTAGTCTGGAGACCATGCCACTTGACAGTGGCTGACAGTGCTAACTGCTAAGAACAAGAAATGCCAGTCTTCCTCTGTAGAAGTAAGGTGGCTCAAGTCAGACTGCCTCCTACACTAGTATAATCCCATGCCAGCAGCCTGGCTAAGAAAGTCCAAAGGGGATGTTGAGCCTGTTATGCGGACATGTGCTAACCCTCTCAACAATAGTCAGTTGATTTCTTTATGTTTTACTTCACAGAACATTAGTAGGTGTCAGTATGAACATGTGTACTATTAAACAAAAAAAATGTCATCAATCCGTCCTTTAAAAACTAGTATTTTTAGTGTGTCTGTGGAAAGTCCCTTTTCAGATTCTTGGAAACTGACGATGTTTCCATAGTGACGATCACGTGTAGGTCAGCCCAGTTCAAACATACATTCTTTCACCATGAATGCAGATCATAATATTTATAGTCTGGTTATTCTCATGCCACTATGCTACTGCCTGACCTCCGCCGCCAGTTGCCGCCGCCAGACTGACCCCAGCAGGTGTCAATCAATCTTGTCTACCACAACAAGTTCAACACGTGGCCCTTCGTAACACAATATCATTAGACAACTTGGGGGGAATCTCAGTAATAGAAGTGTCTGTCAAATCGTGTTGAAATAAACCACTTGCCAGTGAAAACGTCAAATTTCTCAGCAAAAAAACAAGCATCTGGTGACACTTGTGTTATCAGCAACAACCAGGAAGTATTAATACTTAATGTAACTTTTTATAAAAACTACAATACTTACATAGCCATAACTTGGCGTATGAACTCGACTTGTGTTTACCCAAAATTGCACGGGGTGGTTTTATGTTTGGTGAAGGGGTCGTGCCAAAAAATGCAGTATGGATTTTTGCTGTCTTTCAACATTGTAGCAAAATGTTTATGAAGCTATATCAAACTTAATATGCATTTGTTTACAACAAAAAACCTACGAATGTCAATAACATATTTGTACTTACAACAATACATTTTCTTTTGGGGAGTTTCTCAAAATGAAATAAAATGCCATTTTAGGGTGATTTTTGACATATTTTTTAATTGTCTTTAAACACATTTAAATGTCACTAAACAACATAAAAAATATATTATTTTTGGTCTGGAGTATTGTGTAATGTGTTAGGCATTGTCTGAGAAAAAAGTTTTACTTTATCTTCAAAACATTTATTAATTTGATTTAAATCAAAACAAGCATGTCATAGGCAATCTTACCACCATAAATATGCATTTTACGAGAGAACCGGAGAGGACATTGTTGAGAAAGTGGATAAGATCCAATTTGGAGTGAAACTCATCCTCGCAAGCCGGGGGTGGTAGTTTACAAAGCTATCCCTGTCAGTTATCCTACACAATGTACGGAAGTTCACTGAAGCATGTGTACTTGTTTGCACCGACTGTACCATGCACCTGTGAGAACAATATGTCAATGAAGACGCCATATCAAAGACAAAGCAAGCGACTCCATTAGAACTACTCTTTACGTAATAGCCAGACCGCAAGCAGCTGAATCTTGGTAGGTAATGATATTTGTTTCATTAGTCAATAAATGTTCACAGGTTTAGAGGAAAACACTTTATTAGCACAAGTGTCATGTCGGTAAACTCCGCCTGTCAGACAATACATATTAACATAACATCCTTTTTCTCACATTTTTGTTTGATTATTAACGTTAATAATAATACGCAAATAAAATCACCTCGCTCCCTCCCTCCCTCCCTCCTTCGTTCCCTCCCTCCCAAAAGTGCTTTGTACGTGTCTGGTCATCGTCTGCTTTGGTTATGAGTGACTTCGCAATTTTGACTGCTGCCTCTGGTAAGTAGCAAGACAAGACACATATTAACGGGGTCAGCACACTGTTGGTTTTCCCATAGGCGACCATGTTAACGTTTTGCCCGATTATAAGAAAACGTGACCTATAAAATGTCTTAAACTTCTCACCTGCTGTTATCATCATCTCATTGACAGGCTGATGGATTTTTTTTTTAAATGCATACTTTCAGCTCTCGTAAAATGCCTGTATGTGTGACACCCGTCAATATTTACAAATGCCGGCAAGAATTACTCCGCAAACAGGTCACACAGGCAAATTGCTGCCAAATATCCTTCCGCTTATTCAAATAATCTAGAAATCCACCATTTTACAGTCAACACCTTCTACAATCACACATGAAAGTCTCCCCACTCAAATGCACTTATGTCACAGCATGTGAATTTTGTTTAAAAAAATCATTTATCAAAAATACACTGCAGTTTTCTTCGCAACGAACAGAAAGTCTAACTAGAACTAGTAATGATAGTCTAACTAGAACTAGAAATGATAGGCGATCTGCGATGGATTTTGAGATCAGCAGCATCACCTGGCGTACGAGGATGGGAGAATCGTAGAGTCGTAGGGAGATTCACATTTTAGGAAAGGTAATACGATCAATTCACCAGATGGCGCCAATGTCAACGAGTAGTTTATTGTTCGATGGGTCGATGTAAGACCACAATACAAACGTCGGCTGCCTGTCATTCTAAAGGCTATTTCGGACACACCAAAGGTCGGGGCCATCCATCCCGTGGGGTGTTTATTGGCGCCTTGCCACAGTGGCGTCTGACGACCGTGTTGTAGAATAAGCGAAGAAAACACGTCGCTTGTCACAACTGAGAAACTCGTACAACGACGGGGCTAGATCACGCGTCGACTCGCGTGTAGCCGGCCTTGTATGTGGCCTATGTTTGACGGGTCAACGTCATAAACACACATCGTTGCCGGCGTCGTGTCTGTTGAAATGCGAATCGACGCTACCTGGTAAAAGATTCTAATCTGTGCACCGACATTGACCCGATCGTGTCACGAGGTCGGACTATAACTGCATCTAGCGCGCATTGACAAATAGCGCCGCCTGTGTATCCACCGAACCTCTCTTGTCATGGTGCAATAAACAACATATCGACGTACCCGGCCCAAGGATGTCGACCGTGATATGGTGGAACTCCGTGTGTGGAAATTCGTCCGAAGATGACGCTTTCTGGGTAAGTCGCATGCGTGTGTGCGTGCATGCGTGTTGTCTGCACAGTGCACACGTGCGGCCGGTGCCAGTTGTACCCCTTTGACGATAGAACTATCTCATTTTACATTCTTGGGATAATCTCATTAGTGCCAAAATCTACCGCCAGCTTGTTATTTCACAATACAATTTATAACCGATTTTAAATCTTAGTAAATGTCAAGAATTACTAATTTTGGATCCAACTATTTTACCTAAAATATACCCTAATATTAATAATAATAATAATAACAACAATGGAATGATTTCTTTAGCGCCAATATTCTCGATAAATCCGGGCTCCGTGGCGCAACAAATCTAAAGGATTAAGCTTTCTCATTGTCAGGTACAGAGCAAAAGTCGTCAACAGACGGATGGAATTGCTATGAAGCTAAGGAGGATATGCAGTATTAAAAAGATAGGTTTCTAGATGACGGGGAAATGAAACCATATTTCTTACTGACTTAACACCGATAGGGAGTAAGTTCCACAAGGTTGACAAATTATCCGGTCATGGAGCGGTTTTCTTTTCCGCACGCACGCCTCCTCGGGACAACTGCGCGAGACTCGTGGTGCCAGATACCCCTCTACGTGCAAGTTCATGTAAACGCAACTCTTGTCAGATGTACCTTCAACCTAACCCTAACCTTAAACCTCACTCCTTTTGCATATCAGTTCACCAACCATTTGTACATGGAGCGGTTGCACCGCCCGGCATATCGACTTATCGAAACATGGATTGTCTGCGGGGACGTTATCCAATCGTCCCGCTGCCTCTTAGGTTTCTCCGTTTTAGTGTTAATTTAATTCGGGTTTGCGTCGTTTGTCAACACAGGGCGCAGTGGTCGAGCGGTTTGAGTGCTGTACAGGCGTTAGGAGGAACTGGGTTTCGAATCCTGATGCCGCCGGCGGTGGTTCGGTAATGGTTCGGCCGCTGTGTCGAAACTTAGGCAATTTGTTCATCCTACGTTGATTGTGTGTTTCGGAAGAGATACTATAAGCCGTTGGTCCCTTCTATCTGGTGTCTGTGCCAGGGGAAGTAAACGATCCCACGCAGGGAAATCGACAACACTTGTTGTGGACTCACTGAGCTGGGATCTCATTCTCTGAACTCCCAATGCCAGAATGATCACTCGAGGATTGCGGGCATTTAATGGAAAACCAAAACCACACTGAAGTAGGTCTCACGTCCGCACATTCGTGTAGAACGTATACAAACAAGGGCGTCAAGCCGACGGTTGCCGTGTTGTGTAGATTATTGTAGTTTTAGAAATTGTTTGGTGGATGAGAAGACCGACGACGTAATGGCAAGTGTTTCCGTAGTACAAATAAACTATTTTGATGGCGCGTACTATAAGCAATATGGGCAAATCTGTTTTAAAAACCCTGTTAAATTTGATACGATCGCGAAAATAAAAACACGAGTCCTCTGTGTTGAGCGCCTGAAGCCAGCTGCTCTCGGCCATACAAACAAACCGCACGTGCTTTTAGTTTATTCGTGACGTCAATGCGCAATCCCGAGTTGCCTGATGTTACCTCTCGTTGCTGAACGATGGGCAATTGTAAGCACTTCACAGCCGAGTTATTTGTACTCGAGCTGCTTCCTAGAATCACGGCACAAGAAGAATAAGTCAACAAAGTACAGCATATTCAGAGGACTTCCGTGTGTTGCGATGGATAAAGGCCAAGGGTAGTTTAAGCCCGGCATACACGTATGCGACAGGTTGATGCATGCACTCCTGTTGGTAGCGGCTACTGCCACTGCCTGGCGGAATCTTGTGGAAGTATTCGAAAGTGGCGGGGTTGTCTGCTCATCAATGGCGAGCTATGGCATTAAGCTGCACTTACCTGGTCATCCGACGTCGTCGGCAGAGAAGAGAACGTCGTCGTTCATGCTGGACTAAACAGTGGTTGTTAAGGCACGACGAACAATATGCTTTTAATAGCTCTGACTCCACGAATTATGACTTGACGAATTATTAAAAAGATTGATGCTTGCTCCAAAAGTTCTTCATATGCTGTAATATCCGTTAATTTCGCCGTATTAACATATCTTGCAAGCCGCCTATGAGGTTGGTAAAATATAATAAATAATATAAATAATAAGGTTGGTAAAATATATCATTAATAATACAACATGGAACATTTTCATGATAAGTTACATAAATAAAAACAAAAGAGTTACGTTCTTTTCCAGATATGATTATTATGATATTGTTAAATCGATTTGTCATATTGCGTACGGCGAAATGGAGGACCACCGAGAGTATATATACACAATTAGAAATCTACAAACACATAAAATATTAGGCCTATATACTGCTCAAATGTGGGCCACCGAGAGGTACAGCTAGAACCACAGACGTGATGTTTAAATTCCTACAGGGCAATCAATACACTGACGCTAGCGAAGAACACCCAACACATCCAACGCAGGCACTCGGTGACACAGAAACGCCCTGTCGCCACTTCCGAAGAGGAGGTGGCCTTCAAATCCCGATATTCTTTTGTCGTGGAATCAAACAAACAAGGCAGTCTGCCAGCGATCTATGAATTTTTGGTTGCCGCCATTTTCTCTATTTCTGGGATATTTCCATGACTTATAGGAAGCTCCTAGTTGGCCAAGTGCCTCAAGCACTTTTGGTATGCCAAAAAATGTATCGGCATACACATAACGACGCGACTCGCCGACGGCGGTTTTTGTGCGACTACGTGTTTTTAATATCAAACATGTTTGATATTCTACGACGCGTTAAAAATTGGATAAAGACTGCCCTCAAGACAAGCGTCGCGTCACAAACGGGGAATACACGTAACGACGCATCGTCGCAGAGCCCAGTCGCGTCATTACGTGCATGCCGGGCTTTAGTCAACTGTCATGGATTGCTTGCGAGGATGTTATCAATTCGACCGACCGACCGACCGACCGACCGACCGACCGACCGACCGACCGACCGACCGACCGACCGACCGACCGACCGACCGACCGACCGACTGAGGGCTGATTGGGGGCCAGAAGTACACTTATAAAAACTGGCACGTGTTGGTTATCAAAACAAATCAGCAGGGGATAGTACTAATCTGTTCTCTTGCCCAAATGTTTCCGCTTTTTCCTGCAGTACCCTTTTATAAGTCTGGGTCATAGATTGCATGTGTGTCATAAGTGATCTTATACCTATATTAGTGCCAGAATATATTAGAATCCAGTCCCGGCCCAAAGCCGCAATAATTTAGGCCCAAGCCCCGCCTATGTGCGTCAATGCCCGGCCCATTGCCCGGCCCGACCTGAACCGACAGATTTAGTAGATTATGTCTGTATTTGTGCTTTTGATGCTGGTCTTTTTTGTTGGAGGAGAGGAACATTTGTGGAACACAAACAAGAGTGTGTGAGATGCTACACCTACGACGAATACTTATTTTATGAGCGGCTGATAACACCGTCCAAGTGTCCAGTGTGAACTGAACGGCAAGCCATGCGACGTACAGAGATGACCCCGTCTATGTAGGAGGCCATATCCTAAGAAGTGTAGCTACACAAGAAAGAATACAAAGGAGAACAAGTAAAATGATTCAAGAACTGAGTTTTAGAAAGTACAAAATGATGTCTCGAAACAATGGTGTTAAGAGGCGATCAAATCGTTTCTGCAAATATTGAACAGGTATTGGGTATAACAGTATCGATACGAACATGTTTTTTTTTTTTTATTATGAAAGATAGAAGAAATGCAGGACACGAAGTAACATTAGTAATGGAAGAGGGTAGGTTAGATATAAGAAAGTATTCATTATCGCAGAGAATTATAAATGAACAGTAAAACAATAAATAACTGCTGATTGTGTAAATGCTGGCAAAACAACGTGAATATGTTTAATAACAACATTGACAAATATTGCAGAAGGTTGAGTTACACATATAGAAACATTTTTGGACTTTCCACAATACGTCAGATTGACACCGACTAGCCCCGACCTAGTAGAAAGTTTCCAAGTTTCTATAAATTATGGCGTCACGCCGGATTCAAGTATGACTCAGCCGGTGTCAGTCGGTGTAGCGTATGCACAGCAATCGGGGTGAGTCTGGTCAGGTCTGGTCGGGTCTGGTCTGGAAAAAGTGCAAGTGTGTCCCTGCTTTAAGACAAAAACAATTCCTTGTCTACTCGCTATCTGTTTTGTGCTCTGGATGATAAATATTGTTAAATCTTTAACTCTACCTAAATCTGGTTAAATACTGTTACCTAATGTTGTTAACTTTGGTTAAATCAAGTTAAATATTGTCAATCCTTATTAAATATTTAACTCTTGCTAACACTTATTAAATCTGGTTAAATTGTTAATTATTGCTAAATCCTGTGAAAATGTGTTGACTCTTGGTAACTATAATATTCTTGTTAAATGTAATTATATATTGTTAAGGTTTGTTAGCTCTTGTTAAATCTTATTACATATCGCTAAGTGTTGTGAATTGTGTTAAATCGTGTTAAATTGGATTAAGTATTTTTAAATGAGTCTGATGTTTGTTTGTAGAGTGACAGTGTCTATGAGACTGATGTGTGTTTGTAGAGCAATAGTGTTCATGAGTTTGATGTTTGTTGAGTTTATGAGTGTGATGTGTGTTTGTAGAGCGACAGTCTTCATGAGTCTGATGTTTGTTGACTCTATGAGTCTGATGTGAGTTTGTAGAGTTACGGTGTCCATGTGTCTGGTGTGTGTTTGTAGAGCGACAATGTTCATGAGTCTGACTTTTGTTAAGTCCACGAGTCTGATGTGTGTTTGTAGAGCGTCATCGTCCATGAGTCTAATATATGTTTGTAGAGCGACAATGTTCATGAGTCTGATGTTTGTTGAGTCTATGAGTATGATGTGTTTGTAGAGCGACCGTATCTCGGTGAACACGTCGACCCCGGACCTGACCCGCTGTTTCCAGTCGACGGCGCTCGCGTGGCTGCCGTGCGGCTACCTGTGGTTATGCTCGCTCTTCTACGTGCCTGCTCTGGCCGCCCGTCCCACTTGCAGTCGCTGGGCAGAAACGAGCCGTCGTAACGCCGTCAAACTCGTGAGTTCCGTCGTATTTATTTATTTGACATTACATATTGGTAATACATTTCGTAAGTCAAGTGTAGGGTCAACATCCGTTTGAGTAAAGAGCTTTTGTATGTTTATTTAGTTGTGAGTACACATTGGTAAGACTACAAGTAAACCAACTATAGTACCAAATTCATAAGGGCAGCACACACAGGCCGCTACATTATGAGATATAAGGTATACAAACTCCGAAAACAATGCTTTTAAAATTACAAAAATAGTTTTTGTTGGTGCAAATCATTATTAACATTTACATTTCTGGTTATACTATGTATATCAAAAGTTCGTATTTTAAAATAAAATCTACTATCCGGGCAACCAGGGGTCAAAACGTTAAGCAGACCGGCTTTTATCTTCCTACCGGCTTCGGTCTGCTTAAAAACAGCGGTCTACCTACTGCGGCACCTTATGCATATTTTGTCCGTATATATATATATATATATATATATATATATATACATAATTGTAAACTTCTTATGTATCTTTTTATTCATATATCGGTGAGACTGAAACGTTGCCAAGTCTAATAAATGTTGACAACTATTTTACATGTTATCTATCCAAATGCATATTAACACCCATGTGATGTTTTGAAACCCCCTTTATATGTTGCTTCCTGATGTGTTAACACCCATATATGTGTTACTTGTCTTGTTACGTATGTCCAACCGTGTCCTGTGCTTGCCGGTAGTTTCTCGGCGTGTGTCTCTGTGTCGTCGCACTGACGGGAGTTGTTAAGACAATATGGGACGGCGCGTCGGGCAGCGACCTTGTCCCGGCACAATACATCACTCCGGCCGTCAACTTAGTCTCAATGGTGCGTACATATTTGTAGTCACTAAATAGACATATTTTCAGCTGTGGGCAGTATCGTAACCAACAACAAAACCAACAAACCACGATGCTTTTTTAAAAGGTGACAATTATCTTCCAATTTTCCAAACCCACAATTTAGACGTAAATGCAATGATACAGTACATTTAAATAAACAATAGCTTCACGAGAAATGCTTCTTTAACACAATAATGATGACCACACGAGAAAGTCTCAGCACTTCGCAGTTGTTGAACATGACCTAGAAGACGGGGAGAGCTGTTCAAGATGCTAAGGTAGCTCCTAGTGATGCAGTTTCAGCTCAAAGGTTGTAACTCTTACTGAGCTCACCAAAATAATTAAATGACTAACAGGAGAGCAGCCCAGGACTATGTGCATTCCAGAAGAGAAGCAGATGAGGAGATGCGTATGATATTCTGTGCATTTTGTAATTTTTTACAAAATGCACAGAATATTATGGATTCAGCTCCCCACTATATATGTAGAGGAGCTCGGTCTTCCAAGACGCCGCCGTTCCGACGCCTATGTTATATATAGCTAGCATGGAAATGAAACCAAACACAAGATATGTTAATTTTAATTACACTGTAAAATCAATTACATTTGAAAACATTCTGTTACACCTGTATTGTCACGATTTTTTATTTATTAATTATAAAGCATATGTGTTGCTGAATGATGCTCAATAAAAATAGTCTATATACGACTGATACAAATGCAATGATCGTAGATACGCTTGGATAGTGACTTCGAATTAGACGAAGCAGAGAAGAAAATAGTTACTTTAAAAAAAATATATCTACAAGCCTTGATCATTAGTAGTCAAACTTCTAAATACTCAAAGCGTACTCATACGTAATATTGTTGCATTGAAACGCATAGTATTATTGATGTGTGTGTGTTTGTGCGTGCGTGCGTGTGCGTATTCGTGCGTGCTTGCGTGCGTCATTGCGTGTGTGTGCGTTTGTGTGTGTTTGTTTGTAGTATGGGTTGATGCGTGCGTGCGTACTTGCGTGTGTGTGCGTTTGTGTGTGCTTGTATGTAGTGTGTGCATGCGTGCGTTCTTGCGCGTGTGTGCGCGTTTGTATGTGTGTTTGGTTCTGTGTGTGTGTTTGTTTGTTTGTTTGTTGGCTTGTGTGTGCGTGTGTATGTGTCACTATGTTATTATATATGACTTGTCTTAATTTGATTTGTATGTATTGTAATTAGTTACAAAAACTTATTTTGATTTTTAAAATATTGGGAATGGATATATTCTATATTTGACATGGTTATGATCAATGTTTGACTTGGTTGTGTGTTGCAGCTTCTGGCCACGTTCCTCACACACTATGAATTCCGCAAAGGGGTGATTTCGGGCGGAATTTTATTCTTCTACTGGTTTTTGTTATCGCTTCTTGGGGTTGTTCCATTCCGATCCAATATAATGCGTATGCAGAATGCTGAGCAGGTGAGTTCTATGCCCGGGAATTATCATAAACGAACATTCTGGCCATTCCTGGCATGGGGTTTATGTGCAATTCGTTATCATGTTTAACTATAATATGATACGTATTGTTGTAAATTATATTATTATTTATGTGGATCTCTCGATTCTTCGAAGCAGTAGTGTGTCTCTAAAAATATGAATGTATAATTATTGTTGCATTGTCTCTTTCTCATATGCATATTTGTAAGTTTCAAGAGAAAGCAATGTAAGTTTGTTATTTGTTCTTGCTACGTTTCTCTTGATATACCAATAATCATCTGAACATATCAGACTCAGTTTGTTTTGTAAGTAACAGTAATTTTAGAAATTGGTTGTTCGTCACGGCTGGTTTACAGTAACCAAATGTGTAACGTTTTCGTTGAAATAGATAACTTATTGTTGAGACACCTGAATGTCACTATCACAGTTACCCAAGTAGATGGGAGTTGATAATACATACAGTTATTTCAACAACAACATTTACAACACAAGAAATGTAAAACATACAATTATAAACCAGAGTATTAAAGTTGAAAGAGCCAGAAGAAGTGTGGCACTTACAACACTTGCCGAATTACACGTAAATATAACAAGCAATAATTCCAGTATGCAATATACATGATTTCAACATACTGTTTATAGTATAGATATATAGATATTGTTACAACGATACGGCGCAATCTGTAGAATACAACATCGTCTAGTAATGCAAAACTAATTATCAGGTACATTAAAAACAAACCAAGTTTACCTTACGTAAGGGTCTGCACATACTTCGCATGATTAATGTAATGCATATACTTTCTTGTTTTGGGGAGATGTGTATCGTAATGATTACAAGGACTTCTGACTTTCGCTCGATCTCAAATTAAGCAGTACGTTTCAGGGTGTTCAGGATATGTTCCATATCGTCGTCTTCTACGTCGCCTTCGGCCTCGCCTTCCTGCAGCTCTTGTTGTCTTTGTTCTCCGACGTCGCCGCCCGCCCCGAGTTCCGTCGTGCTGACAGGGAGCGGCAACCTCTCCTCGGTCGTTACACGCCCGTTGGAGGCACCGACCTACAGGTAGGTGCCCGGACGACTGTGGCATATGTTGTTTGTAATTTATGTATATTACGTTGGTTGGGAACAGCTAGCAGCAGACAGAAGTAAATGGAGAGCGACTAATAGGAGAGCAGCCCAGGACACTGAGCATTCCGGAAGAGAAGCAGATGAGGAGATGCGTATGCAGAGGAAAGAATCTGTATCCCAGGCACCTTCAGGCCGAATCTGCTTTTGCTCAACCTGCTCCAGAGTCTGCAAATCCACGACAGGCCTCTAGAGCCACCACAGGGGATGCCGCCGTTTCCAGGGACACTGATCTTCCCATTGATCTTCGCAAGCGAAGAATCTGCCATCATCATATTGCGTTACCTGTTATGTTTGTTTAAGCCACACTTCTTTCACAGAAAAAGGGAATACGATAAAGTTGGCTATAAGAGTAATGTACAGTATGATTTATATCTATATACCAATTAGCTAACTTTAGGGGCAGTCAGTATCTCATCCCAGAAGCAGAAGCTAGTGCACTCGCTTCTTTCTATGCTAATTCGCTTCTTGTGATCACTGGCCTCTGATCTACCGATATATGGTGTGTTTAAACACATAAGGGTAATTATTTAGCGTAATTTACTTACGTGTACACGATATGCTTTTTAACCTACCGGAGATAGATGGAAACAGTGAACGAATTGTGTGGTGAGCCACTCTTCAGAGGACGCCACTGTCACTTTGCTTTCGCCTCCGAAACCAGAAATAGAATGGTCAGCCGGAACGAGTTTAAGATCCCAAAAAATTAATGGTGTTCGTTGGTGTCTTGCTCCATGGGTGGGTATAATCTTGTTGAACAGGTAGCACACAGAGGGCAGTTCATTAACTGTCATCATTCACGTGACACGTTGTTTACCCTCACCCATTTTATTGGTGTTTTCGTTTTCCAGAAAGTCAGCCCTGAGATTACTGCGCCGTTCTGGCTCCGGATGACATTTCTCTGGTTCACGAAGTAAGTATTTTTTATCATATTGTGCAATTCCCTAGTTGCCTGATTTTGAAAACTGACGAATCCAGACGAAAATCGCAAACGGTCATATATTTTGTAATTATATTAGCACATTATTTTGTTCGTAAGAAGGACCTTTGCATTTGGCATGTCGCATAGTTTTCTGCCGGTGACCCTTGCTAACGGATGTCTACAACGTTGTAGCAGACATACTTATCAGGAGACCCGTTGTCACTTATCACCCCCCTGTCTGCAGGATGTTGCTGACGGGATACCGTCGAGATCTCACCTTCGACGATCTGTGGGATCTGAAACCAGAAGACAAATGTAACGAAGTCGTGACGAGGTTCGAGAACGAGTGGAAGAAGGAATTAAAGAGGACGAAATGGATGTAAGATAAAGTTTCCTTTTGGTGCACGGCTATAAATATAATAGTGTCGAGAAAGTTCACGCTATGATGAGCTAACACGGGCACAGCATCACGTATCATGTACGTAGTAATTTACGTGTACATGTCAATGTTTATAAAATAAACGGTGCTGCTTTTCATTATGTGGTCCACGGTCTGTCCTGCATGGTTCTGGTTAACAGTCTGGCGCATCTGTTCCGGCTTTTCTTACAAACCCGAATTTTAGCTTAACGCTGACCTTTTGACATATGGATTATGCGACAGATTTTCGGAATGTCGTCACACCTGCACGGATGGATATATTACCTATTACCTATTAGTAACATAAGGTAAAGGTAAGTTTTTATGTCGCAATGAATAGTAATCAGTCTACTGGTCCACGGCTTACAAGTCCATTCCACCACTAAGTCGACTTATGAGGGACACATTCAGCAACTGCAATGTGCCACAGATACAAGGCACGTAGACAATCTTAAAACTAGGCAACAAATAAACGTGTTTGCTTTCATGTTCATAATAGATAAAAACCGGCGATAGTTGATTCAAATGTAGCCACAAATCTGAACACGGTACGTGCTCACGACCGGAAATTTCGTGTAATTTCTCAAAATCGGGTCTTTGATATCTCGCATTATACACACCACCACCTAAATACTTTTGACCTCGCTGACCACGTGACACCCACTGACCACGTGACAAACACATAACGATTTACCCGGCGCAGATAAGAGTCACGATTTGGGGCAAAGTCGTCTTTACCAGATTTTGAATTTACGTCTATGTTTGTAAGTATGTCACTCAAAACATTCTCATAGATTGTTTTCAGAACTTTGACAGAATACGTGTTTGAGATTTAGCTTATCATACGAATATTTTATCAGGTTCTAACAAAATGAAATAAAACATCATGAACCAATATAATTTAAATAGCATGATATGTTTTCGATGTTGCTCTTTCTGATAGAACGATCAAGCAAAATTGCGTCCTGAATGGCGTATATCATAGTAACATAGAAGACAACGAAAGACGTCAACATGATAAGCGAGCCAGGCCATCGACGGCTACACGGGGTAAAAAGACGCGACAACCGTCCATATGGAGAGCCATAATCCACACCTTCGGCGGCTACTTCGCCATCGGAGGCGTCTTCAAATTATGCTACGATCTCATTACGCTGATCTCACCGCAGATACTGAAGTAAGTGTTATATTTTTGATGATGACGATGATGATAATAATGATGATGATGATGACCGTTCCAGTGTGGATGATGATGCGTGCGGACGTGCAGAAACATAGTCATGATAACCCGCTATAAATTGAGCTGCAGAGAAAAACTATTTCCCAGACCGTATCTAGAGACTGTCCTGTGTATCTGGCATGTCTTCATGCGATTGTTGCAGCTTGTTGATAACGTTCATTGCCTCGAAGGACCCGTTGGCGTGGCGAGGATATGTCTACATCGCCGCCATGTTTATCGTTGCGTGCACGCGCACAGTATTCATACAGAATTATTGGCACGTGATCCTCGTTACCGGCATGCGCCTGCGCACAGCCGTCGTCGGCGTAATATATCGAAAGGTACGTCGGCCATTTTGTTTGCATATCTTTGTTCGATGCTTGCAACCGATTGATAACTATTGGTTGTTTGAAGAATTCACATCCGAGGCGTCGACACGTCAATGCGTTGTTCACAATGGCTTGCTTTCGTACGGTATTCAAGTAAAAGCGTTATTTGCCTTATTATGTGCCGAATACAGTTTTAACATTTTATTATTAATACAGAGTGTCAAATTATCAGACTTCTCCCCAGAATTAGTACATTATAACGTTGATAATGGTCCAGTTTTAAATACCTATTTAGATGTTTAACAATATTACGATACAGTGCATGCATAGGCCATATAATAACATTATTATATTATGCTACGATACTGACTCCTGACTCAATATGTATGCGGAATGAACCAGATCGTCGGAATTTAAGCAGGATACAACACATCTTACGGCAAAATGATGACGCATCATATCATAGACTACACAGCCCCAGACGCATGCGCACCATGCAGTTTGACGACAAACGTTCGAGTTGGCGTGAGAAGCAGCACAGTCTAGAAGCCAGAAGAGGACCTGTAAGAACCTGTTTGATATTAAACGCAATGAGGTTATAAAAAGCAGCGGTCGGCATGCAAATTTGCTATTTTTCGATAGGCCCTGCGACTGAGCACTTCCGCCCGCCGAAAAACCAGCATTGGCGAAATCGTCAACCTGATGTCTGTTGATGCGCAGAAGCTGCAGGATGCTCCTATGTTTCTCCATCTCTCCTGGTCGGCGCCACTCACCATTGCGCTGTGCTTGTACTTCCTGTGGCAAGAACTCGGGCCTTCCGTTCTGGCGGGGCTTCTCTTCATGTTGCTCATGATTCCTGTGAATGCGATTATTGCACAGATAACGCGCAAACTTCAGGTAACAACGTTCTCACTCCTGTCACATGTCCTGTGAAATCTATCTTCACGCTGTCTTTCCGTCTCAGGGCTCGGTTTTCCTCTTATCCTTATGCCCTTCGCTATGATGGGCTCATTTGTCTTCGTTAATCGGTCGCCTTCCATTCCACATGGCTAAACCACTTTCACTACACGCTTCCTCTGCCAGTTATGACGTCTTGTTTTTGTGTTATTTATATAGCCTTGAATTGATCAATATTTCTACTGTAACATAATATGGTAATACTTGTAAAGTCTATCATATATACGTAACTATTCACACATTCTCCCTCTTCTCCAAATCCTGTAAAGTATATAATGTGTATGTAACTATTCACACGTTCTCCCTCTTCTCCCAATCCTGTAAAGTCTATAATGTGTACGTAACTATTCACACGTTCTCCCTCTTCTCCCAATCGTGTAAAGTCTATAATGTGTACGTAAGTATTCACATGTTCTCCCTCTTCTTCCAATCCTGTAAAGTCTATAATGTGTACGTAAGTATTCACACGTTCTCCCCACTGGTAGAGGTGGAGGAGTGGCTGTCTACCTCCATGACAGTGTGCCATACAATCGACGGCTACAAACTCGAGCGAAGAGACAGGTCCACTGGTAGAGGTGGAGGAGTGGCTGTCTACCTCCATGACAGTGTGCCATACAATCGACAGCTACAACCTCGAGCGAAGAGACAGGTCCACTTGTAGAGGTGGAGGAGTGGCTGTCTACCTCCATGACAGTGTGCCATACAATCGACGACAAGACCTAGAGAAAGATCAGTTGGAGGATCTGTGGGTTGAAATAAAATTTCCCTGCTCGAGCGGCCTCCTGTTGGGAACAGTAGATCGACCACCGGATAACAATGGTATCGATAATTGGTGCTCACTGATGGACTCCACGCTGGAAGGAACTCAAGGTGAGAACAAAGAGACACTTATTATGGGTGATATAAACATCAACTTCGTGAATGGAGTAGTCTCCAATGAGGAATGGCAAGCTGTTGTGGACGCATTCCAACTGACACAGGTCATCACATCACCAACCCGTGTGACTGCAACAAGTGATACACTAATTGACCACATATACACGACACACCCGCAACATGTCCGAGCCAGCAAAGTTGGTGTATTCTGTACCAGTGATCATTTTCCGGTGGTAATGTTACGCAAACGCAACTCAACTAAGACTGATATTCCCTCTGTGATCACATATCGACAGTATAAACACTTTAATCTGGACAATTTTGTGCATGATCTTCATCAAATGCCATGGTCAGATGTTGGCAAGCATGCTGATGTAGATGATGCACTGGACGCATGGATGACAAGTTTTGTTGGTGTGTGTGACAAACATGCGCCAGTGAAGCGCAGAAACGTCAAGCTAAAACAGCAGCCAGACTGGCTCACAGGAGATATTGTTGGTGCTATGCAAGAGAGAGATAGACACAAGTCACAAGGGAGGTGGGAAAACTACAAGGTTTGGTGAAACAAGGTGACTAACATGATCCAGACTGCAAAAACTTCCTTCTATCAACATGTCATCGAAGAGCACACCAGAAACCCACGTCAGCTGTGGGCGCATTTTCGTGACCTGTGTCCACGAGATATAACATAAACGGCCACGTAGCATCAGAGATGGTGAACAGGAAATCACAGAACCAGAAAACATTGCAAACACCTTCAACGAATACTTCACAAACATAGCCGACCAATACACTAGTGCCAGCCAAGACATACAGCTCAAACACTTTGTCAGTGACAAGCTCGATACATCGTTCTCGATCCCAAAAATCACAGAGCAAACGGTGAACAAAGCACTCACTGCTCTCCGTCCTGACAAATCCACAGGAGCCGACGCAATCAGTGCTAGGCTGCTGAAGGCAGCTGCGCCTGCCATCACAGTGTCTGTCACAGCACTCATCAACAACAGCATTGTGAGTGGCAAATTTCCAACGCTGTGGAAGCTTGCAAAGGTTACTCCAATTCACAAGAAGGGGCCTACTGACGACAAAGGCAACTACCGACCGATATCAGTCTTATGTGTTCTTAGCAAGATATTGGAGCGACACGTACACGACAGTCTGTATGCCTATCTCATGTCTCATAACATGCTACATGACGGCCAATCGGGTTTTCGTGCCAAGCACTCATGTGAGACAGCACTGAACAACATGGTCAATAAGTGGGCGACGGCTATTGACAATGGACTTGTGAATGGTGTAGTGTTGCTAGATTTGCGAAAGGCTTTCGACCTTGTGAACCATACAGTCCTGCTGCAGAAATTGGCCATCTACGGGTGTTCACAACATTCAATGCAATGGTTCTCTTCGTATTTGTAAGAGCGCCAACAGTTTGTCCAGTTCAAGGGCAAACTGTCTGGACAAGCTGAGATCACAACGGGAGTTCCCCAAGGCTCTATACTGGGACCACTGTTTTTTATTGTGTTCATGAACGACATGCCCCTAAGCACAAGAACGATAAACTCTGTGGACATGTATGCTGATGATTCCACCATCAGTGCCACGGGAAATACTGTTCAGACAATCGAACAGAGCCTAAACAATGATCTTCAGGAAATCTCCAAGTGGTGTGACGAAAACAGGATGGTTATTAATGCTGAAAAAACGAAGATCATGATCATCACGACCCTATAAAAGTGCCAACATCTTGACAAAACTGATATCGAGATATACATAAAGGGAGACAAGCTTCAAGTGGTCGAAAGTGAGAGGCTACTCGGGCTTCAGGTAGATAATTTCCTCACCTGGAAAGTCCATGTGCACAAGACACACAACACGATTGCCGGAAACCTCGCACTTCTCTGTAGAATAAGGAAATATCTTCCATACCAAGCACGGAAGACGTTTTACAACAGCTACGTTCTACCACACATGGACTATTGCAGCACACTCTGGGGCAATGCAAATTCATCTGAACGCATCTACAAACAACAAAGACGTGCTGCCAGAATCATAACAGACTCTGAATACAGAGCTCCAAGTGCTCCACTATTGAAACAACTAAACTGGCTGCCACTACCAGAGCGCGTGAAATACAGACAATCTCAATTGGTGTTCAAGGCAGTAAAAGGACTGGCTCCTGACTACATGTGTGCGCTATTCAAATCTGTCTCGAACGTTTCGACAAGAACAACACGGTCAAATACAAGAGGGGACTTGTATGTTCCAAGAGCACGAACAAACATCTTCAAGAACTCTATAGCTGTTAATGGCGCACAAATATGGAATACTTTAAATCCAGAAATAAGAAAATGCAGCTCTCTAAGTGCGTTTAAGAGAGCATATTTGCAGAACGTGTTTAATTAGACAACATGGACAAACAACGTAATGAACATTTTAACACAGCACTTTTTATTTTATTTATTGATGCTATATGTTTTACAAATGTTATTTATGCAATTCTAATTTCTAAATTGTAATATGTATTTAAGTATATCTTAACTACATTATAAAATATACTATTTTATTTAAATAATTTGTTTAGCATTTAAATAACATTTACTTGTACTCTAATATTTTATAATCACGACCCTTAGGAAGATAAAATGTATATTTTATCAGGTTATCGTGAATAAACAATGTTTATTAATATTCTCCCAATCCTGTAAAGTCTAATGTGTACGTAACTATTCACACGTTCTCCCTCTTCTCTCAATCTTGTAAAGTCTATAATGTGTACGTAACTATTCATACGTTCTCCCTCTTCTCCCAATCCTGTAAAGTCTATAATGTGTACGTAACTATTCACACGTTCTCCCTCTTCTCCCAATCTTGTAAAGTCTATAATGTGCACATAACTATTCACACGTTCTCCCTCTTCTCCCAATCCTGTAAAATCTATCTTTACGCAGTCCTCCCATCTCAATGCGCTGCCTTCCTCTTCTCCTTATGCCATCCGCTATGAAGAGCTCATTTGTCTTCGTTAATCAGTTGCCTTCCATTCCACATGGCTGAACCACTTTAACTACTGGCTTCCGCTGCCAATTATGACGTCATGTTCTTCCTTTATATAGCCTTGCATTTTATTGCAACATTTGTACTGTTCGATAATTTGGTAAGTCTTGTATAATCTATAATGTGTGCGTAACTATTCATACGTTGATTCCCTTTGACTGTGGTCAGTCTCTGGCCTTATTGGGACCTCATATCCCTCTTATTTGATATATGTGTCTTACTTATACTTTAACTACGTATGCGTACATCCTGACTTGTTTGTTTACTGATATGTGTTTGGGTCATATAATAACGTATGTTTATCTGTCGTGAAGCACTGTTCCACGCCAGCCTCCCCCCAGCACCCCCAGCCTCCCCCAGCCTCTCCCAGCACCCACCATCATCCATATTGTTCGTTTGTCAAATATTGTACTTCGTTTATCAAATATTGACTTAATTGCTTCCTGACCGTGATGCCACGTCATATACGTATGATCTTTCGACTGTGATAACGTAGTATTTTAACAATGATATTTACTGTACACATTTTATCAGGTTATGAAATTGTCAATTGAAGTGGTAAATCCTCCTTGTCACCACCGCCACCACCACTTTACGGGTGAGGGGAGGTGAGGGGTCGAATATGTGGGAAGAGGAATGCGAGTCATATTTATTTTACTGTTGTTGTCTGTCTGATGTGCTTTTATAACAGACCACATGAACTAGTTCTCATTTGATAAATTGAATAAAGTATCTTGTATCTTGTGTAATCGTCACTCCCGCAGTTCTTATAATGCAGTCATTTGCGCAAACCTTGACTTTCGTTTGTGGTTGTCTGTAGTCTTCACAGGTCGTGGTGTGATGCATATACTAAGCAACTTTTCTTAAAACTTCCGATACGTAAATATCTCCCTTCCATTTTCCTTGACACGTTCGTCCCTGCTTGTGTGCACACATGCGTCTCAATTGTTGAGCGCAATGGCGCAGTGTTTTAAAAATCGGAGAACCCGAATTCGATTCTTGTGCCGCCGTGTCGAACCTTTGGCAAGTTCGTTCATTCTTCGTTGCTCCATTTCACGCATCTGTATTTATGAGTACCTGGCTATAGAGTGGTGGGTATATGTGTACGAGTAGTCTTCGCGCATTAATGGCAGTGTGGATGAATGCTTCCCAGAGAAATAAATTTAGATGGTGTTTGGTTGAACCGATCTTCCAGAGAGTAAAGTGTAAAGTGCGTTGAGGAGTCCCAAGGACTGGATATACTGCGCTATATAAGAACTTACCTTCACTTTTTTAGTTTCTACTTTCAGTTGCTTGACATACTATGTTTTGGCATAACGTGCAGTAACATGCAGTATCATTTTAAAATACCACGTTGGGCGACGTTGATATTTCAATATTCAAAATAATAAAACGTGTTCTTATGTCATCCAGGTAACGCAGATGAAAAACAAAGATGGAAGAATAAAACTAATGAACGAATTGCTCAACGGTATTAAGGTATGTGTGCATGTGTTTTGCAGAATTAATTATTTGTGTTAGGAAACAGGCAAGATGATAACAGTGTTAAGAGTTTTTGCAATTGTGGAATCACCATCATCGATTCTGTTTCCGCCTCTTAAATAAGCGATCATGGCCGTCCAACTTCCACGATCATAGATGTATGGTAAACGTTTAGCTCTGCTGGTTCCTATCTAGACCATTATGGGTTGTGATTCGAAGTCGAACTCTGCTCGTTAATAACCGAATACTTTGGAAAATTCGTTCTCTATCAGTGATAAACTATTTTACATTAAAAGTGCAATTGAAAGAAATAACAAACCGTAACTAGATGGCTCAGGTCTAGTAGGGTTCAAGGTTAATTACGTCAACGACTGTGAATACGGGCGGCAACCGTGGTCAACGCAACAAGGAACAATGGAAATTTAAAGAATGTTATTACATATATATATATACACATATAAAAACTCTTTTATAGTAACAAAAAAACACAACAACATCTGCCCTCTAGTCTACCCTACCTCGGTTCTCAGATAATCTTTGAGAAACAAAATACTAGAACGGCCCGTTCAAATAACTAAGAGACAATCTCTTAATCACATATAATATATAGTCAGTTCACAGTAGACTAGTCGGTTAAAACAGCAAGATATAATATTGAATTGTCTCTTCTCTACATACGGTCTCACCGCGTAGTCGAACGAAAGTTCGCCGCTCACACTCCGTTAGCCTGACTTGGCCAGTTCGTCACGAGATCACTCGATGACCGTTCCTTGGAAGTGTCCGTCTCGTTGCCCGCACACCGTAAATGCTCCCATTGACCCGCCGGCTCGCTGACCCGGCTCGGCCGACAGTTTGCAGAAGTGTCCTTCCCGCTGTCCGCCACTCCGATGGCCGTCACGCGCTCGCCCGCCCGCCCGCCCGCTCGCCCGCCCGCCCGCCCGCTCGCTTCGAGACTCGCACCTCATCTCATCGGTCTGCAGATTACGCCCGTCCTCGCTACGCTTCGCCTGCCACGAAACTACGACACGCACTCGACGCGTATCTTCGCCACGCTCTCGCTACGTCCGCGCCTTTCTCGGTCTGCTACGCAGAGCTGTCGCTTACCGTTCGCTCTCCTTCTCCGCTGTGTAGAGACCCCGGTCTCCACTCTTGCAGACGCCTCCACATGTACACTTTTATAATTGGAACCACACGTTTCTGGTTCCCACACAACCTAGCACGTTCTCACGTTGCCTACCTCTAGGCACCGGGGTGACAGTTCGCCATTACAGCCCTGTATCTCTTCTAAATTTCTCCACGTGCTCCGATCTTTGCAAGACCCTTCTGGGCACCGGGGTAACACCACGCCATTACAGCCCCGTTATCTCTTCCAAATTCAGACGTGTCCGATCTCTGCCAATGATCATCTTTCTTACCTGTCATTGACTTTTATACCTAGCCCAAAAGGCATAACACATGACCAGATTGAACCAAAGAAATAAACAAGAATGCGATAATGAGCCATACCTAATTTATGCATCATGAAAACATCCCTATAACTATAATAATGTACTCGTCCACGACGATGCCAGTTAATTAAAGGCTAATTATAGCCAGGCTTCAGTAGGCACACAACTTAATTACACAACTTAATTACGCAACTCCTGCCTGACCTTTCTACTTTAACAAAATAACGAGACAAAATGACCAGGAAATAGATTCTGAAAATACATAAATAGCAGAAATGCTACAGCACTGTTAGGAATGTATGAACACATTTTACGTTTTATAACTAATGCATAATTAAGGATTATGGAAGTTTTCTTCCGCATTATAATACTAATACTTTTTTGGCAAAAACGGGTACTGCCAAAGGTAACTTACAGTATGTTATCTGTGAAACTATTAGGAATATGGGAAGCTAAAATTTGAGGTTTTAATATTTGCGTATTTGGGGAATATATCAGAGCATGATTGACACAATATTCAGAAGTAATGATTGATGGCTTCTGAAAAGGAGGTGGTTTATGTGGATTAACCCTAAGGTCAAATTCAATCTCCAGCGACACTAAACAGTCTCTTTTAAAAATGATTTTTTTGTGGAATCATTTTGCTATCACATATGATGATTTTATTGAGTAATGAGTAACACACATCTCCGTGTGCGCAGGTATTGAAGCTGTACGCGTGGGAAGATCCATTCCAGAAGCGAATTCTTGAAATGCGCGATAAGGAACTACAGGTTCTACAGACAGAGGCTTACTTGGGCGCTGGCAGTGCCATAAGTTGGTTCATGGCCCCATATCTCGTGAGTATCCGACATACTTCCTTATCATAAACAACACCATCAACTGGTTTATGGCCCATAACTCGTGAGTATCAAATATATTTCATTATAATAAACAGCAATATATTTCCTTGTAATAAAAAACACCATCACCACGTTCATGGGACATTATCCGGTTTACACCATGATTGTAAATATAAGGCTATTAATTGATCTCGCGAGTATCTGACATATGTGTTCCTGTCAATAATTACAGCGCGAGTATCCAACATATTTTACTGTCAGTAATTACAGATATTAGTTGGTTCATCATTGGAAACTATGGCTGCAGAACACTCCAAACGCTATCCGCCGGTGCGAACTGAAGCGCCAGCGCAACACAATCTTGCACGCTATGCGCCGAAAAGCTCGCGATAACGCCTCAGCGAGACTAGACAGGCTAGCGTCAGAAGTTGAACGTCTCCACGATGGCGCAAAAATGTTTCGTGCCGTTCATGAAATGACGAGGAAACCTGCCGTCAAGCTAACGATCCACGACGACGCTGGACGCGTTATCTGTAACAAAGCCGAACTGAACGCGCGGGTCACCGAACACTTTAGTCGCCAGTTCAGCGACGAAGCTATAGAAGAACCGCCTGCCTTCACCGGAAGACCATCGCGACTGGCAGACCCAATCACAACAGAAGAAGTCAAGCGAGCGATCGGGAAATTGAACAGCGGCCGAGCCAGCGGGCAAGACGGCATACCGGCCGAATTTTTCAAATGCACGGCCTGCCTGTTAGCAGACACAATTGCCAGCATTTTCAACGATGCACTGGAAAAACACGAACCGCTCGACCTAGGCAAAGGTGTCCTCGTATTAATACAGAAGCCGGGCAAACCAATAGGTCCACTAACGAGTGTGCGTCCGATAGTCTTACTATCGGTGCTCCGAAAGACACTGTCTCTCATCGTACTATCGAGGATCGCGCCGAAAGTTGACGACTTCCTGTCGCCGTCGCAATCGGGATTCCGACGCGGACGCAGCACGGCCGACGTAGTCTTCGGGTATCGTTGGCTCTGTGCTAAAGCGCAGCGTCAGCACGTATCAATCGAATTCCTCGGCATCGATCTGAGTCGCGCCTTCGACACCATACGTCGCGACAAGCTGCTTGACACGCTACAAACATTCCTCGGCGAGTCGGAAATGCGGATGATTCGCTTCCTACTCGCCGCCACGTCGCTCGAGCCGCGTCTCTCAACAGGCGATTGTCATTCATTCGCCACATCCATCGGGACGCCGCAAGGCGACAGCCTCAGCCCGGTGTTATTCATTGTATACCTCGAAGCGGCACTCCGTGACCTTCGTTCGCGCCTCCCGACACGTCCACCAGCTGATGCCACCCTACCGCTGGACGTCGAGTACGCTGACGATACGGACTTCGTCAGCTCTTCTCGTTCGTTCCTCGACGAGATCGGGCGCATCGCGCCAGCTTGCTTGGCGGAGTGGTCGCTGACGATCAACGCGTCGAAAACAGAACGAACAAGTATCAGCCGACACGCTGACCGCATTCAGGAAGAGTGGCGTATGACACGCAAGCTTGGATCGCTCCTCGGTGAAGCCGAAGACGTCGCTCGCCGAAAGCAGCTGGCCAACGTCGCCTTCCGCAAGCTGTGGACACTGTGGTTTAGGCGATCACAGATCTCTCTACAGCTGCGGCTACGGCTATACGCATCCTTCGTTGTGCCCGTGCTGACGTACAACATGGGTACATGGGGACTCACGAAATCAGAACTAGATCATCTGGATGCGTACCACCGTCGTCATCTACGCCAGATCATCGGCATATGTTGGCCACATCGCATTTCCAACGAGGCACTGTACCACCGTTGCCGATGCCGTCCCATCAGCGAAGCTGTCATAACTGCAAGATGGAGTCTATTCGGGCATGTGCTCCGTATGCCACCCGATGCACCCGCTCAGCGAGCGATCGACAACTATTTCGCCGTGGACACAGGTGTCACGACATACATGGGTCGACCGCGAACGACACTGCCGACAGCGTTGAGCGCGGACCTGCGACGCATAGGCCGTACGCTACGTTGCCGTGCCGATGTCGACGCTCTGCGCGCACTCGACCGTGAACAGTGGCGACAATTGGGGCTAGCCATTTCAAAATAAGAAAGCACCATATGAATCCATGGAATTGACCATTTTAAATTATTTATTTACATTTTTATTACTTTTTAGTGCAATTTCTACTGACATTTTTTAACGATTATTTTATATATGTTTATATCATATGGACATTTTAATTATCCATGTATCTATTCATTTAAATATTTTTATTTATTTACATGTCTATTTAGTCCACTTCTACAAAGAACTGTGATGGTATATTTCGTGCGGAATGGCACAAGCGAAACAGACGCGATCTACATCACGTCTGCCACGCGAAAGTGCACATCATAATAATAAATCATCATTGGTTCACCAGTTTAGCTACCGACTGGCAGCGACGTTTTCCCGGTTGTGAGTTCCAGTCATCCACACTTCTGGACATGAAGCAGTGCTTTCTTAGCTGTGTATTCGCTGTGTTATTGAATAACTTATAACTCCTGGCTGTGTGCCATGGTGCTCGATGTTGGGACAGCGAAGAAGGGCTTCATCCACGCGATCGATTTTTTTATATCTTACACACTTGTATAAAGTTGTCTCGTTGTTTGTGATAGGGTGTCAACGAAACAAGAAAAACGAGTGTTGCACTTGTGTTATCTTTTTGATCTACTTGAACGTTTAACAGGTGGCTCTCGGATCGTTCTCCGTGTACGTGCTGTCTTCACCGGAGAACGTGCTAGACGCCAACAAAGCCTTCGTGTCACTGTCGCTCTTTAATATCATGAACTTCCCGTTATCCATGCTGCCAGCCATGCTCGCATACAGTGTTCAGGTATGCACGTACACATCCACGCACGCATGCACGCACGCACGCACGCACGCACGCATGCATGCACGCACACGAGTCCATACAAACACACACACACGCGCGCGCACACACACGCACATGCACACGCACACGCGCACACTCGCACAAGCACACGCACATCCAAACGCACACGCACATTCACGCTCACACACACGCGCGCGCGCAACACACTCACACTCACATACACACGCGCGTGCGCAACAAACCCACACATACGCACGTACACACACACGCACACACACACGCACAAACACACACACGCGCGCAAACACACACATACACACATACACACATACACACACACCCACACACAAACACACATACACACAAAATCGGGCAGCAACGATTTGAATTATTAACCAGTTTATATTTGTTCTATTATGTCTGGGTTTCACGTTGATGTTGTCTCTAGGCGGCTGTTTCCATTGGTCGCATCAATAAGTTCTTGAAGAGGGAAGAACTTGACGAGGACAGCGTAAATCACGACCAGTTCACAAGTGAGTTTAAGTCCAGTGAGAAGTATCCGCATATCATACTATTTTCTATATTCCGCTCTAGCCACATACCAAAACGAGAAAATACTACACACGTATCATGCATACATCTATGTTTTGTATTTGATGGCAAAAGCAGGATTGAGATGGTAATTACTGGACTTTGGATATGTTAAACTTATACCGTCATTATTTTAATGCATAGTGCATGTTGTGGCATTGCAAAATAAAACATGCCATTTTCGTAATTTGTTTAGATGCTTGCCGTGTTTATTAGCATTTCTCATTCCTATTATTTTAGAGGAAGCCATTCAAGTCAACAAGGGCGTCTTTAGCTGGAGCCGAACTGCAGAACCCGTCTTGATGGGGTAAGGTTTATAAAAACAATTACTAACATTTTATACATTCCATACTTACTCAATACGTATATATTTCTTGTGGACCTATCCCAACAATTACAAATTATTACAAAAGCCCTCTGGAGAAATCGTCAAAGTTTAGTGAATGCTTAACGTCTTTCGTTGCAGCATCAATCTGAAGGTGCCGGAAGGGAGTCTGGTGGCCGTCGTTGGTCAAGTCGGCTCTGGGAAGTCTTCCCTCATCTCTGCACTGCTCGGGGAGATGGAGCTCATGGGAGGTCACGTCAATGTCAGAGTGAGTCCACAACACACATACAACCACATTAACGATGTGCCCCGACAAATGTTGTTGTCTTTTATTCGTTTTTCAACATAATCTGAACTTTAGATTTCGTGTATTTCGCATCTCCATCGAGTATACTGCATTCACGTTCTACCAATTATGTAGAAGGATAGTTAATTAGGAATTAGTATACAACGTCTTTGTCGTCATTACTAAACGTAATAAATATCCACTTCATTTACGTTGATACAGCCACGGTACAGTATGCTCAGATTCAATACACTTACTACATCGTCATTCATAGAGTAATGATCTCTGATGATCAGAAATGAAATACCACGCCGCATTCATTTAATAAAACATCAAGTGTAAAAATATACACCGTAACATACATAATTACGTGTTATTGCAACGGGCTTAATGTAACACTGTAACACCTCCACTTGTGATGCAGGGGTCCGTGGCCTACGTACCACAGCAGGCGTGGATCCAGAATGCCACAGTCAAGGAGAACATCCTCTTCAGCAAAGAGTTCAGGGAGTCACGATATCAGAAGATCATTGACGCATGCGCTCTCGGACCAGACCTGGACATCCTGCCTGGAGGAGACCAAACAGAAATTGGTGAAAAGGTAAATACACACGCAGGCACGCAGGCACGCAGGCACGCAGGCACGCAGGCACGCAGGCACGCAGGCACGCAGGCACGCAGGCACGCAGGCACGCAGGCACGCAGGCACGCAGGCACGCAGGCACGCAGGCACGCAGGCACGCAGGCACGCACGCCGGCACGCACGCACACACGCACTCACACTCACACACACACAGACAGACGAACACAAACATGCACACGCGTACGCGTGCGCGTATACACCCTCACCCACACACATCAACACCCCCACACACACACCCCACACACACCCCCCCAAACACACACAAGCGCGCGCGCGCGTGCGCGAACTTCAATACACATACCTGGATTCCACCCGTTACCATGTATGGCATGTAGGAGAACAATAATCGGATGTCTCTCAAGTGGTACTTTTATAAGCCGAATGCCGCTAGAATAGTACTGAATAGTACTGAATAGTACTGAATAGTAGCATAAATAATTGGATATAGCCTGTGACCTAGTTAGATTACTTGAGTTACCATGCCACTATCTCGTACGATTATAGCTGCATGGAAACGGCAAAGGTGCAACTTCAAATACAAATATATCCCTACACACCGTAGGATTGTGTGTCTACTCATCGTATGTACGTTACCGCCATGTTTAAGTTAGAGCGCTATGTTCGGATGTAAAATGAAATAAAGATTCTAATGAATTTGATACATTTATTGTTTCATGCGATTCTGTCTCAGTGGCAGGGCATCAACGCAAGCAGCGGTCAGAAACAGAGAGTTAGCTTGGCGAGGGCTGTGTATCAGGACTGTCGAGTCTATCTATGTATGTCTGTATCAGGGCATCAACGTGAGCGGTGGTCACAAGCAGATAATTAGCTTGGCGAAGGCCGTGTATCAGGACTGTCGAGTCTATCTATGTATGTCTGTATCAGGGCATCAACGTGAGCGGTGGTCAGAAGCAGAGAGTTAGCTTGGCGAGGGTCGTGTATCAGGACTGTCGAGCCTATCTATGCATCAGGGCATCAACGTGAGCGGTGGTCAGAAGCACAGAGTTAGCTTGGCGAAGGCCGTGTATCAGGACTGTCGAGTCTATCTATGTATGTCTGTATCAGGGCATCAACGTGAGCGGTGGTCAGAAGCACAGAGTTAGCTTGGCGAAGGCCGTGTATCAGGACTGTCGAGTCTATCTATGTATGTTTGTATCAGGGCATCAACGTGAGCGGTGGTCAGAAGCAGAGAGTTAGCTTGGCAAGGGCCGTGTATCAGGACTGTCGAGTCTATCTACTCGACGATCCGTTGTCCGCCGTCGACGCTCACGTCGGTCGACACATCTTCGACCACGTCATTGGTCCGAACGGTCTGCTTAAGAGGAAGGTAGGTACGTCTGATTCATCAGAGAGAAACGTAATGTTGTTTAACTGGAGAGCACTGTTCAGATAATGTCATTCGGTATCTCTGTGGACCTATTGCTTATGACGCGGATGCTTGACCAATATACGAGCAGTATTTTTTGACCGCGGAGTTGCTGTGTCACCATGAATTATTTTATTAACCCGGATTAGTTATTGCGTTGACGTGCGTGAATTACATTTTGCAGGTATTAGTAATATTTAACTTCTATATAGGAGCCTGTTTGACTGATTGAACTTAGAACAAAACAACTACATTCTATGTTGCTAATGTCACGTGTTTGCACAGACGCGCCTCCTGGTGACCAACAGCGTCACCTACCTGCAGCAGATGGACACGATTGTTGTGCTGAAGAACGGAAAGATCTCAGAGATGGGCACATTCCAGGAGCTGCTGAGTCACAAGGCGGCATTCGCGGAATTCATTATCACCTACCTCAACGACCCCGATATCTACGACGAATTAGACCCCGATTGTGAGTGTGATTTTACTTATGAAGGCATGGTGGATGTGACCGTGATATCGGTTGCGTTTTGTGTACTATGACACCACTGAAGGCATGCACCACTCGTACTAACTGTAGGTAATTACTAGTTAACCGTTTGCCTCATATGAGATGAACGTCTTGCTCTCTTCGTCGACTCGCTCCCCCCCCCCCGGCTGCTATTTGTTTCGCCATAATCCTTTTAGTCCAGCAGACACGTGAAACGACTGTGCACGCTTTTTATAGTAACATTACATTTGGCACGTCTATTCGACACCCCAAAGGGAACCACTTAGAAGGGTGGAAGAACTCACATTTTGCTGCGTTCTGAAACGGGGACTATTTTAAACATGGCCGCCAAGTCCAATTCCCCATCATAATAACTGCGAAACTTAGAGCGATAATTTTGATGTCAATACATAGGCTATAGTGGTCAAGGATTTCGGACGTATAATATATTCATACATTCACTAAAACATTCGAAATCATCCTCAGTTCTCGTCACGTCCGTGGTAGTGATCCTATCCAATGATCTGATCATTAGCCCTAGTACCTGTTGCCCAACTCACGGAAAATATCGTCTTGCTTTTTATTTGCATATTTTTTGTTGTAAGTGCTTTTGTGAATGATCCACCACGTGGCATTGCCTTGTCGCATGTTCTTCCAGCCTTGCAGGCGCTACAGCGCCAGCTGTCTGGTTTGAGTGACGCGACCATCTCGGACAACAGCGATCCGACGTCTGAGCCGACCAGTAGCCCGGGAGTGGAGAACCGGCGCGCACCAAGGTAAGTACTATAGGTCATTATACGAACCTGATGGAAGAGCTAAGTATATAAATTCGCAAAAGTAACAAACTGATAGTTGTTCATATTGGTCCAAACCACGCACCCACACCAGTACGTGGCTCAGCACTCAAGATTTTGCGCGGTCCAAACTGGGTTACAAAATCACAGCCAATACCCACCTGATTAAACTGATGTGACACGGTTGTCAAACATCACCCACCACACTGCCTGGTTACGATATACATTAGCATGAATGTGCATTAATATATGTCGCAACTCCGATTTAGTAATCGTGCAATACGTGGTAACGACCAAACCACAACACTCACCCATACATAATGTAGTGTTTGATCTTTGCAAACATTATATATATACATATATATATATATATAATTATATATATTATATTATTTAGGGGTTTACGGGACGCAAGATCCTGCGTCTTATACGCGCAGAAACAATACCCGGACGCGTCCAAAGTAATTGTTGCGTCCCACGGCACGCCTGCGTATCAATGACACATAACAAATATAGATATATATACAGTATATAATTATATATATATACAGTATATATATATTTGTTATGTGTCATTGATACGTAGGCGTCCCATATATATATATATATATATATATATATATATATATATATATATATATATATATATATATGATTCGGTAATAAACTACCAAGTTAAAAGCATTCACATTCAATATATATGTATATATATATATATATATATATATATATATAGTTTATTACCGAATCAATTCGTTTGGTATTTCTTTTCACGAGTCCTTCCAAATAACATTCCCGTAGGCGTATGCTTTCCGATTCTGAAGGGTCTGTTACCAATGTATCCTCCATACCACGCCGCCCTGCGCGTAGTTTTGCGGAACGCCTCTAGGGACTGATTCGCGAACCAGAATACCATTCCAATCCGTGCGCATGTCCGTTCAGACTTCAGCGTTTGAGCGCAGTCGCTGTGCGGTTTAAGACACTTGAGTCTCGAAATAATCCAGCGAATATGTGCAATAAAACGACAGAATTGTGCACTTTTTGATTAAAGCAATACACGCTCATATATTCTACATACCAAGGGGACCATCTTAAAGATTGGTGGCATTCCAGATTTTGCTGCGTTCAAAAATGGCGGCCATTTTTTTCAATGGCCGCCAAATTCAATTTCTCCGTATCTTAATAACTGCGTTGCATAGAGCAATACTATTTGTGTCGAGATGTAGATTTTAGGGATCAAAGATTTCATATTTTTTACGTTTGGACTTCTCCGACATTCACATCCGCCATTTTTTAAGATGGCGGTTGTTAATATAAATATAACGATATCTTAATAACTGCGTTACGTAGAGCAGTACAGTTTACGTTTTTGAATAGCCTGGAGAATAGCGATTTCAAAAAGTATAACGTTTTACCTTTGTCGACATACCTATATCCGCCATTTTTAAAGATGGCGCCCTTCAAAGCATATTATTCCCATATCTCAAGAACTACACAACATAGAGCCACAAATTTGATGTCAAAATGTATGTTTTTAGATGCGATGATTTCAAATACATTACTTTTGACCCTCATTGACTTTACAATAGATCCGCCATTTTGAAATGGCGGCAGACAAAGCCTGTTATTCCCATACAGTCCAACGGACAGGTGAAAAGATTGTGCATAAAATACAGATAAAGTTTGCTCATCTATTCTATACACTAATTGAACCATTATAAAGATCGGAGGCATTCCAGATTTTGCTGCAATCAGAAATGGCAGCCATTTTTTTAAATGACCGCCAAATTCAGTTTCCCCATATCTTAATAACTGCGCTATATGGAGCAATAACGTTTGTGTCTAGATGTATGTTTTAGGGATCGAAGAATTCAGATTTGTTACTTTTTGATTTCTCCGACATTCACATTCGCCATTTTTGAAGATGGCTCCCTTCAAAGCAAATCATTCCCATATCTTAAGAACTACACAACATAGAGCCACACAGTTGATGCCAAAATGTATGCTTTTTAGATGCGATGATTTCAAATACATTAGTTTTGACCTTCGTTGACTTTAAATATACCTCCCATTTTGAAATATCCGTCATTTTGACAGATGGCGGCATACAAAGCCTGTTATTCCCGTGTCTTAATATTTATATATCATTGAGTCTTGAAGTTGGTGTCAAAACATGTTTTGGGATGCGACGAAGTTAAGGGTGTTACTTAGATATTCTCTAAAACGGGCAATGTCATTTCAAATGTTAAATTATGATGCCTATACCTTCTAAGGTACAGCAACGATTTCAAAACATTTCACACATCTCACGGACATCCGCCGCATTGGCACAGCATTGTGCAGCGCAGGTTGGCTTTGAAACACAGACACTGTCCTCTGCAGCCTTTCATGCATCCACAGTTGATGATCGCACGACAAGCTGTGCCTTCAGGTGGCTCTGTCATCAACTGCACCTCCCATTCAGACACGTTCTCCTTTCAAGTCTACTGGACAGAGCAAGTGTGGTGGTTTCAGCAGGGCCTGGCCCCAGACGTGGCAAGCCTGGTAGCCCACTCACAGCAGGTGGGCATCCTGTGTTGGTGGAATATTTTCGATCTATCTTCCTTTCTGTGTGAAGTGGATCTGTCTGCCCGGTTCACGTGGACCTCAGAACTGCCTAGGTCATACAGTACAATAACGTACCTCTCAATGGTTGGAAGAACGTCTCTCAGGATATCTGTCGAGGGATTGTCTGCACGAGCACACAGCGCAGGCGCTACAGTACTGAACGCATTCCATGAGCCCAAGCGTGCTATTGCTTCTTTCAACGAAACACGATGTTGTATCACACCGGTCAGTGCATGGAAGACAGGCAATGTCTTGCACTTGTCAAGATCAAGCTCGTAGCAGTTGCATCGACGTATTGGAATGATTTCCCTGTGCCGATCGCTACCACAAGACTTTCACCGCCAAGTCTGCGAGCGAAGCTGACGGCTAGCAAGACAACATCAGTGTCAACTCTTCTCATGACAGTCTTCCTTGCGTGACACCATCTGCAGCATGCAGCAGCATCCGGGTGTCTGTCTCTTCGTGTGTATACGGTGATAGCTGGACTATTACCACAATTTAAACAACTTTCTTTTTCTTTGTTTCAAGTACACAATTGATGACCGCGGTGGGACAAGGGGGCACTTTCCCCCCTGGATCTAAATTGTTTGAAGTATATTCGTCAGTTAAAGTATATGTTAGGCTTACATTTTAAGTAATACCTTTATAAAATGTAAAGATGTTACATAAAATGTATATATATATATATATATATATATATATATATATATATACACACACACACACAACACCAGCCAAGATGCACACCAGTTGCAGTGCGCATCTGAAACGTCGACATTCTTTGTGTGCCTGGTCATCATGGCGAAATATTCAGGGATTTTGGAGCCAGTGACACAAGCTTTGCAAGCTGTTCTCAAAGTTCACGACTACATCCAGCAGCTGTTGCTCATATTGGAAACTCACAGAAGAGAACCCGAAGAACACTTTAAGGAAGACATTATGGTGCTAACTGACAAGATTGCAAAGGCACTTGGAATTGAGTTGCGTGTGCCTCACCAGTGTGGACGTCTAACTCAACGACCAAACTACCAGAGCAAGACAGTGGAGTAGTATCATCGCGTGGCAATATTCATTCCATACCTGGATTCCATAATCAAGTCACTAGGGAGTCGGTTTGCTCTCGGAAACAAACATCACTTTGCTTTGTTCTCCTTCCATCCTGCACTGATGTCTCAGATGGACCGCAATAGTTTTCGAGATCGCACGGTCCAGGTAAGTGTTGTGTACATACAACTGTACTACAAGTTGCTTTGAAATAGTAATATCTGAATTTATTGAAATTAAATTGACCTGAACTATACATACATAGATCACACCAACTTGAAGGTTGCGGATGTGAATGTCGGAGAAGTCCAAAAGTAACAAATGGGAAATCTCTTCGATCCCTAAAACGTAAAAAATCTGGAATGCCTCCAACCTTTAAAATGGTTCCCAGATGAGCAAAGTGTCTTGCTTTAATAAAAAGATGCACAATCTTTTTACTTATCCTCTGGACTACTGTGGCCAGGGAACCGGCCAGGGAACCAGCCAGGTTCGACCAACCGCACACACATACACCAGAGCACAAGGACGCACGCACGCTGATTGAGACACACGCTGGTAATGACATACGCAGGCAGTGACAAACGGTGGCATTAGCACACTCGGGTAGTGACACTCACGAATAGAGAAACACACACACGGGAAGCGACACACGCGGGTATTGACACGGGCGAGTAGCGCCACGCTCGGGCAGCGCCACGCTCAGGTAGCGCCACGCGCGTGTAGCGCCACGCACGGGTAATGACACACGCGGGTTGGGGCACGTCCGGGTAGTGACACACGTGGTTAGTGAAACACGATGCCACACGCGCGGGTAACGACACTGGCGTGTAGCGACACACGATGGTAGTAAAACACACAGAGAGTGACAAAAGGTGGTAGTGACACACTCGGGTAGTAACACTCGCGCGTGTCGCTACACACGGATAGCGACACTCGATGATAGTGACATACTAGCGTCGCGAAATTTGTGTTAATTGGCGCACCGTTGTTACTGAGGTAGGTTAAATTGGCCAGAGGAAAATAATTATCTAATACCCTCACTTTCAATCCATCTTGGTGATGGACTTAAATGTTACAAGTGTGATATCCATGTATAGAAGGCCAATGGCCTACCCATTTGGATTTCAAGAAGCGACGTGATTATGACGCGGGTAATGTCCGAATCTATTCCAGAAGACGACGTCGCAAACGCAGCTCTCTAGTGAAAACGTCGTCGTTGGAAGTCGAAAACCCGTCGAAGAAAACGTTACCGAGCACATTGAGCAACCAGAGACTGACATCCGACGAACTTGCCATGACTGGCTCCGTAAGTTCTACGTCAAGCCAGCTGAAAGTTTCTATGTCGTTTTCGAAAATTATTCTCCATTGTTAGATATTTGTTATCCGCTAGGCGAATGGGAATGAGAACACTACTGGCGGACTAGTAGCAACATCTTTTCACCCAACTTCATGTAATATGTGTTGCAGCTAGTTAGTCGTGTGTACACATGTCTAGTTAGCCTAACTTGCATTATTTTGTTAATTAAGATCTAATAGCTGTTGTTATTAGCTACGATTGTAAACTGTAATTTCTAGCAGCGCTACGTAGACCTAAATGTAAGCAGTCAACGACGAAAGATACAACACGAAGGGCCTACATTGAAATACATGCATTTTATTGTTTTTTTCTTTTCAACAAACTAATTTTGAAATAATTCACCGCAGCAAGAATGTAGATCATGACAAACTGGAGATATATACTAACGTGACTATTATGTCAGAAGAACTTATCCGTGAAACGTGCTGTGTAATTCTGCGTGTATTGAGTGATCCGTGATGGTCTTTCTACGTGTGCCGCCGCAGGTGAAGGGGTCTGTGTTATCGTGCTATTTACGGGCGTGCGGTTATGTCTTCTGGCCCGGGATCATCGTGTGGTGTCTACTGTTCATCGCCTCTCAGACATCAACCAACATCTGGCTCAGTATGTGGAGTAACGACAAGCCAGGCCCCAATGGAACAGTGGACACCAACCTACGTGATCTACGCCTCGGAGTGTACGGCGGACTCGGAGCTCTCCAGGGTAAGAGATGATAAGATGCTTCACAATAATGACGTGTGTTCCGGGTTTATGTGCTGTTGGTTCCGGGCCCATCTTAGTTACGCCTTATAATTATATAATGTTGCGTAAATGCTATGCCTAAGTGCGTTCAGTCCATCATTGCACATCGTTTCTGGCACATAGCATTTTGTCTTTTAGCGCAGGTTTGAGCAGTGGCGAATTACCATAGCGGCAACTCGGTTTTCCGAAGATTTAGACCGGACGGAAGTGTTCGTATTGTGTCATTGTAACGCGTGGAGAAGACTTGTACATGTCCACATGGTATTACCTGTTCTGTCTTCAGCTGTCGCCACGCTGGGCCAGTCGTTCGCCATCGCCATCGGCTGTGTCAGGGCTTCTCGCGTCCTTCATGCCAGGTCTGTCACGCCTTCTTCATTTACCAAAGTAGAACGAAGCAACAAAACATGAACTGATTCGTGCAGCATCATAGCTAGTTTAACTCTTCCAGATAGTACACAGACTTTCTCACTGGTATCATTGTGTGGTTTAAGTTCAAAAGTTCAGTTATTGTTTTGTGTGGTTTAATTCAGTTATTGCTATGCTGGTAACAGCGTTGATGACATATCAGAGACATCCACATAACTATCTCGCTGTAATCGTTGTGTGCTATGTTCTGTAAGGACATATTTGTATTATTTTGGAATATTTGTGTCTGTCATAGAACAAAGGGTTTGTATACAATTATGGTTTGTGTTTATATTGGAAATGAATCTCTGTTGATGTTTATGTATGTGATCACCAGGCTTGTAATTGACTGTATTACTACTAACGATAATGTTGATAATAACAATATTAATTGAGAACAGTACGATTATAGCGGTGACACCAATGGTAATAATATAATCTATTTTTAAACATCTAAATACCACGAACTCTAGATGCAACACACACACACACACACACACACACACACACACACACACACACACACACACACACACACACACACACACACACACACACGCGCGCGCGCGCACACGCACGCACGCACGCACACACACAGACACACACAGACACACACAAACGCACAAGCACGCACGCACACACACACACACACACACACAAACGCACACGCACGCGCACACACACACACACACACACGCGCGCGCGCTGTTGTTCAAACGTGAAACGTGTTTGAACAGCAAGTGCAACATATACGTTCACACAACTGTGATTGCTCTTTATACCTCAGGCTGCTTCACCGGATGTTGCGCGCGCCGATGTCATTCTTCGACACGACCCCTATCGGACGGATCGTGAACCGCTTCTCGAAGGACATAGATGCACTTGATATCGGTATACCGTGGACGCTGCGTATTCTGATGGTAACGCTGACATCGGTCATTGGCACCATTTTCGTCATCTCTTACAGCACGCCCATCTTCCTCTCCGTCGTTCTTCCTCTCGGGTTGTTCTACTACTTCGCACAGGTAACTACGAGAAGTAGAAACAACCAACTTTTTCATCATTAATAATCCATATTGTGGATGATTCCGTGTTAGGGTGATGATAATGAAAACCAAGTGGATAAATATTAACAAGACAAACCTCTGTATCAGGTGATTTAACAAGATTTAACAAAATTGTTACCCAGAGAATTAACTCTAGATGGCATGTGGACAAGGAAGTCCTTTGGCTTATCGAGAGTCCAACACTTTTTATCTCTGTGTATCCCACCCTTCTGAGGTATGTGTCGAATTTATTTTTAAACATATTCACACTACTAGCACCCACACAATCAGCAGATAATATGTTCCATTCTTTTACAGTCTTTTGTGAGATTGAGAACTTTCTTATATCTAATCTACACTGCTCCTTTACTAATGTAACTTCATGTCATCTAGTCCTTCTATCTTTCTTAACTGAGAAAAATATTTCTATCAATATTGATATAACCATTTAATATTTTATACATTTCTACCTGATCTCCTCTCAATCTCCTGGTTTCTAGTCTTGTTAAACCACATTCTCTTAGGCGTAATTCGTAACTAAGATACCTCAGTTTTTGTATAATTTTAGTCGCTCTCCACTATACTCTTTCTAGCATATCTATGTTCTTCTTGGGATGTGGCCTCCACGCTTGCATACAATATTCTAATCGAGACCTAACTATTGTTTTGCAAAACGGTATTATTAGTTCCTCTTCTTCATACGCTATATTTTGTATAATTAATCCAAGGATTGATTTGATTTCCCTTTGAAGCTGCAGTCCCACACTGCTCTGAAACCTTCATATCAGCACTAATGGTTAACCCTAAGACCTTTTCTTTTACAGTAGTACTTAGTACAGTACCCCCCATTGTATATTCTACCTCTTCGTTCCCATGTGCTGTGTGGAAGCATTTACATTTTCAAAAATCTAACAACATTTGCCACTTTTCAGACCATTTGATCAACCTGTCAAGATCATCTTGTAAATGCTGTCTATCACCACCACGTTTAATCCTTCTAAACACGTTTGTATCATCCGCAAATTTCAATACCTTACTTGTTATATCATCATCCAAATCGTTGATATACAGTATATTAAGAATAATATAGATCCCAGTACGGATCCCTGTGGTACCCCACTCAAAACTGATGATTTCCAGTTTGTAGCCTCCCCATCAACTACTACCCGTTGTCTTCTGTCAATCAGCCATTTTCTTAGTTAATTATACCATTTTCTATGCCATGGGCCTTTGGTTTAAGTAGTAATCTTTGATTGGCAGTTTATCGAAAGCTTTCTGAAAATATAAGTACATGATATCTACTGGTGATCCCTTGTCTACCCACTTAGTGATATCTTCCAAAAAACATAGCACATTTGTTAAGCATGACCTCGCTTTTAGAAACCCAAGTTGAGATGGGTTTATCAAGTTATGTTTAACAAGGAACCACTCCCTCTTCTAATGACAAGTTGAAAACTATTGCAAGCGGTATGCTAATTCGTTCTACAATTTCCAATAGTAGTTTGGGCGGAATCCCATTTACTCTAGGTGATTTATTATTCTTCATAGCCCTTATATTTTAGATATCATTTCCGGGATTACAATTAACTGTCCTAAATAGTCTGATTCCTCCCCCTTGAATTTAGCCTCTGGAACTGACAATGAACTAATATCTTCCCTGGTAAACATCGAACTAAAATACTCATTCAGGTCTTCTGCCATCTGCCTCTGGCGGCGTTCTGGTCTGGCAGTCCATCGTCAAATATAAACGGATCTGCACAACATTTATAGGAAGGCACTGAGGAAGGCACTGTCGCAGTATTGCCAGTCCGAGATCATAGCAGCTAGTGGCAAATTGCGACGGATATATAAGATTGCCAACACCCTGCTTGGTCGAGACGGTAACAAGTCTCTACCTGAAGGGTCTCATGCAACCGACTCTGATCTTGCGTCTAGCTTTCAGAGAAGCTCCACCGAGAAGATTGATGCGCTCTTCGGCAATCTGCCTCGGCAGATGTCATGTCTCCACTGATGTACTTTGAGGCTGCGTCCCCGACAGAAGTCAAAAAGATAGTGTTGGCATCCGCTGCCAAGTCATGCGAACTTGATCCACTCCCATCGTCGCTCCTCAAGGAGCATGTTGATGCTCTCTCTCCGGTAGTAGCACGTATAATCAATGCGTCTACATCCCCTTCCGTGGTTCCACTGGCGATGAAGCACGCTGTTGTGATACCATTACTGAAGAAACATAACTATGACGTCAATGTACTCTCTAACTATCGCCCCATCTCTAACATATCGTTTGTAGCGAAGACAGCAGAGCGCGTCATAGCACAACTGAAACAGTTCGTTGAGGGAAACGGCGTATATCCAGTCTACCAGAGCGCATATCGCCTACGTCATAGCGCCGAGACAGCGCTTCTGCGCATCCACAACGATGTGGCGCAGTCGACTGATGCACGTCGAGGTGTGCTTCTAGTGCTGCTGGACCTTTCTGCTGCGTTCGACTTGACCACGCCATCTTGTTGCGAAGCTTGCACAGCTATGGCATCTGTTGTGCAGCACATGCTTGGCTAGTGTCCCGCAGCATGGCCGAACGTCTGTGGTACGCGTCAAAAAAGAAACATCGGGGATCAGTGTCATGAAGACAAGGGTCGGTTCTTCAACCAATACTATTTAATGTTTACATTGCTCCAGTAGCTATGATTATCCTACAACATGGTACACAGCATCATCTATACGCTGACGACACTCAACCGGACTAAATCGCAGGTCATTGTCATAAATTGTGTCTTACTAAGACTCAAGTTCAACAAAATAATATGATGTGTTAAAATAAAGCAAAAATAAAACATGGCTGGTTCACAATATCCAAGACTAAGTCATATACCAAAACACTAATTTATAATTTATAACGAAGTCAAATTTATACTGCATTGTGAAGTGCAAACGCCGGCATCATATAACGGCAACATTTCGGTTCGTTTGCGTAGTCGTAGAGCAGATTTAAAAGACTGGCTTAGCCGTAGCCTGGGTAGATACAGCAACAACAGTTGCTGTAACAACAGTCGTTAACGGTTGAGTTCATAAACATCATTTAACTGAACTCCCTTGCCATGCCCCAATACCTTCTCTACCATTTCAGTCAAATGTTCTATTCTTCTATTCTAGCCCCCGGTAAACAAACAACGACGTCCTCCCCTAGCTTAGTCTTATCTGTCTTTCTGAGAATATAGTCGCCCTTGAACACCCTCTCTTTTCTCATTGCCTCCTCAATCACTGCCTCAGTGTAGCTCCTTCTCCGGTTTGCATCTGTCTGGTTGTTGTCAACGAAAGAGTTTTTTGTAATACAATTCCGCGTACAGCAATACTTATATAATCTTTCTAGTATCATTATTAACAAAAATATACGGGGGAATTGTCATGGAAAACGCAAAACATTGTATTTTTTCATGATACAGATGATTAATTTTTTATTTTCTTATGAAACTATAATGTCATTTGCTACATTTCTCTCAGTTTAGATATCTTCTGTACTGCCCCTACATGTTGTAGGCACATCAAAACATAAACGTACCCCCATCTGGTATCTGAAAACGGGAACAGTACCATATAAACTTCATTTCCCTTTTACGGTAAAACGGCTCGGCAAATTTGTATGAAATTGTGCACGAATACGTAAACGTGTATGTGTTACGCATTTGTGATGTAAAACACAGAATAAATGAGTTATGGATACGATTTATTAACCTAATAACTACTTCAGAAACCAAGCCAACCATTAGCCTATAGATGTTATGTATAAACTTCTGTCTTCAACTATACTTCTCAATAAAATATGTAAGTCAAGTTATATGATCAGCAGTTACGTACTGCTACACACATAATCTGTTTTCAAACGTGTGGCCCTATAACAAGGCCCAATACTACCTTAAATTATGATGCAGCCGTAATCTACTTATAATCGAGTTTGCGTACTTTTTCTGCGATTCCTCTTGCTTAGTGATACTGTCGTATGCCAACATTGTTGGGATGGAATGACGTACATTGGAAGGAAGTAGAACATCATCACTGTCAACACTTGATAGTTTATCAATGCGCAGCGCTGTGTCAATTTCTTTCAGAGCCAAATAAGCGCATGCACCCATGCCCGAGAGGTTTCAGGATTTTGATTACCTCAATTTTAGCTGTGAAAGTGTTGCCAATTCACATAAGTAGGACGCGCTTAGCTGTCTTCACAGCGCCAACACTCACAGCATCTATAACACGTTGGGTTATTGACCATGTCAATATGGTAACGCGAGCAAAACCGCCCCCATTTGCACCGGGTAAGACCCGAACAAATATATGTAGAGATGACAGAACAGTAACATCGTTAGTTTGTCAGTTCAAAATACCATTATTACTTCCGTCTCAAAAATAATTCGAAGCATTCTCTATGTGTTTTACATACAATATTTCTTGGAATATATTTAAGTTAACTAGACGTTGCGGCTAGTTACCTAATGTAACAGCTGGACGGAAGCACATGCTAATGCAAATGGCGGTTAAAATTGATTATTGCGGCGTCACCTTTAAATATATTATTGGGCCATGTTTTATAGTCACACGTTTAGAAACATATTATGTGCATAGCAATACGTAATTGCCGATCACATAACCTGATTTACATATTGTAATGAATTTGTATATTCGAATGCAGAAGTTTATAAATGATATTTATAGTCTAATGGTTGGTTCTGACGTAGTTGTCAGGTCAATAAATTGTATGTATAACTTATTATTCTGTGTCTGGCATCAAAAGTGCTTAACACATATACGTTTACGTATTCACACAAAATTTCATGCACATCTGCCAAGTTATTTTGCCGTAAGAGGGACATGAAGTCTGTTTGATACTGTTCCCGTTTGCAGACACTAGTTGGGGGTACGCTTATGTTCTGATGTGCCTACAACATATAGAAGCAATACAGAAGATATCTAAATTAACAGAAATGTAGCAGTTTGCATATAATTTCATAAGAATGTAAAAAATGAATCATCTATATCATTAAAACATCACCAAAACTGAAGTAAACAAATATTGTGGAAAAAAATGCATTTTTTCCGTTTTCCTTGACATTTCCCCCTATATTTTTTTGCCAATAATGATAATAGAAAGATTATATTATATCAGTATTGCCGTACTCGGAATGTATTACAAACAACTTTCGTTTATACAACTTTAAGATTCAATCAGTAGATTTGGCTGTAGGACAGTTTTGAATAGCTTGACTTCCGCTTGAAAATGGATGCCATGTTTAAAGGTATTGATATTGGGGTAACTGAGAATCATAGTGGGAAATAGTCCCTCAATTTTAGAATCAAATCTTGCTCGTGGACTACAAGAACGTAAAAGCATGCATAGACCGAGGCAGGAAAACTGTCACATTTCGAAATACTGATTCATGTGACATTTTAATGCATGTTCCAGAGTGTCGCTAGGTATAATCAATATAATATCAACATGTTAAAATGATATTTTACCTTGACGGATAGAGACAGGGACGGGTACGACGAGAGTAATACTCCATGTTGGCTCAGAAGGTGGAGTACGATGTATAATTTTAATACACTTACAACCTCCAGAGAAAGGCGAGAGGTACAACTTTGTCTCAGTATTAATTGATTTAATTGGGACCGAATCTGTACAGTGAATTCTAGTTTATATATATCCTCTTTTGCAGAGATTCTACATTTGCTCTGCGCGCCAACTTCGACGAATAGACTCGATCCGTCGATCGCCAATCTATGCTCACTTCGGTGAGACGGTGACTGGCACTAGTTCTATCCGCGCGTATGGACAGCAGGAACGCTTCATCGAACGCTCCGATTTCCTGGTCGACGAAAACCAGAAGGTGTATTTCCTCAGTTTTGTATGCAATAGGTAAGTTGAGCCATGGGAGGTTATAAAGCAGTGTTGTTTGGTGGCCTTCCGTCATGTTAATACAAATTATTTGACATAGACCAACCCAACTGAACCATATGAATACGACGACAATTCGTATCGCGTCATAAATAGATGGATGGTAGGTTTCAAAACTAATTTATTTCCATTTGAACTGTCTTACGTGCGCAATGCATGTTCATGTACTGGTTCTTCCAATATTATATCTTGCTGTTGCTATGAATTTGAGTTTTGAAGACATATGGTGTTACCTTAATACAATAGTTGTAAATCTCTGGTTCTCCATAGACCCCTTCTTCTTCGATTTCCAATTGTTACACCTCACATTGGCGTCAGAACGTGGTGTACGTTGGAGTGGATTTGAGCCGGCGTTTTAGCCGTAGCCTCAATTCTTCGCTGCTGTCGGAGAGGTTGTTCGTGTTGCTCTTTAAACTTTTTCGCTGGAACCTCACACTTCTTAGGACATGACATCGGAAGGCCGGGGGAGCGCTGTTGAAGATGTTCTGGCATCAACCACGAGATGCAGCTGTTGTAGTTCGGAGGTTGCAGCTTGGATGACGCTCACCAAAAGCATGTACATAATTCACAAAATATTGGGGACTAAGCCCCCAAATACTCTAGAAATTGGGGACTGAGCCACCAAACTTCCCTCCACCGTTCCGACGCCTATACAACATCCACTGTATAGGATATTTCGCACAGATCACATTTGTGCGTACGGTTGACTTGGAGGTGTATGGTGTTTGAACAAGTGCTGTGTGAAACATGCGCTGGTGTCGATATGTACATGCAGTGGTATTTACATGTGCGATGACGTGCGATCACGCAGTAGCTTGCGGCCATGGAGGCAGTTTAACAAGATTTAACAAGATTGCCACCCAGAGAATTAACTCTAGATGGCAGGTGGACAATGAAGCCCTTTGGCTTATCGAGAATCCAACCCTTTTATCTACGTATATCCCGCCCTTCTGAGGTATGTGTCGATTTTATTTTTAAACATACGCCACTAGCACCCACACAATCAGCAGATAATCCGTTCCATTAATGTATAGTCCTTTGTGAAAATGAGATATTTATTATATCTAATATACACTGCTCCTTTACTAATGTAACTTCATGTCCTCTAGTCCTTCTATCTTTCTTAACTGAGAAAAAAATATTTTTATCAATATTTTCGTAACCATTCAATATTTTACACGTCTATCTGATCACATCTGAATCTCCTGGTCTCTGGCGTTGTTAAGTCACATTCTTTTAGGCGTATTTCGTAACTAAGATCCCTCAGTTTTGGTATAATTTTAGTCGCTCTCCTCTGTACTATGTCTAGCATGTCTTTGTTCTTTTTGCGATATGGCCTCCACGCTTGAATACAATATTATAAATGAGGCCTATACAATATTCTAAATGAGGCCTATTCTTGAGTTCTAGTTCTTGAATGTCGAGCTGCTGTCTGTTGAAGGTGAAGCATTCCAAATCCTGGCAATTCTCTTCATCCAAGTAATTTAAGTAGTTTTCATGCATATCTTCCAACCTTTCGAAAACTACCATTCTACTGACATATTTGGCTTTACATGTTAACATTAAGCAGGACGACGGACACAAAGACCGCGAAGGTAACTGTATACGATGATTCTACTTTGTCCTGTAGGTGGCGCGCTGTGTGTCTCGATTTAATCGGGAGCTGTGTTGTTCTGTTCGCGGGTCTGTTCACGGTGTTGCAGAGAGACACCATCAGCGCTGGTCTCGCCGGACTCTCGGTCTCTTACGCACTCCAGGTACAGGAATGTCACACAAATGATAAGACCGGCGTCAACAAGTTTAATTTCGTCGCGATGTGATATTAAACTAGTGAGCGCATCATTCGCTAGGTGACACTTTCTAGCCAAGTTACTTTACACGAGCAATAGCGAATATCGTCGGTATACATTGACGTAACATGGAATACCGCATTAATGTCGAATCATGTTCTACTACGTATGGGAAACGGCAGTCTACGTGTGTCATTCCATGTAGACACCTAGAATGAATACAAACAATAATGTAGACTGAATATTGATGTGAGACGTGTCACACTGTCTTGTTTGTAATTCAAATTTTTGAATTGGAACTCTGCTATTACGTCTAAATCCGAAGTAGATTTGCTAACCAGCATGTAACTTCTAGTCCGACACAGAGTAGTCTTCTCCTAGGCTGCTAAATATACGTACATAAGAAAATCCGATGCGTTTTTTTCAGAAAACGTGAACTATTTACCTTTCGATATGTGTACAGTTGTCACTCAAAACCATATGTATGTGACGAAACCAGTAGCATGCCTACTTTATCACGACCTCTGATCTGTTAAGCAAATCCGCATTACTGCCTTCAGCCTCCATATATTAAAATAAACCCGTATTATATATTGGAAATCCGTACGATTTCAGGTGACGGAAGCATTAAACATGGTGGTGAAGATGATGTCAGAGATGGAGACGAACATCGTGGCCGTGGAGAGGATCAACGAGTACATGGAACTCGAGGAAGAAGTTCGTCTTTCATCAGTCCCTTTACCTCTTCTATCTAAAGAACGCAATACACTGTCTTTAGTTTGTTTGAGTTAATCATATCGTTGGTAATAATAGTATCGACAGTTGGAATCATTGCAGTTTTGGGATGACAGCAAGTAATATGATCAACCCAGCACAGAGCAATTTAAACAAGGGGATTGATAGTAGACGGCTATTGTAACTTGGCTAAAATGAAAATTTAGTTCCGAAAATTGGTTCCGAGGTTGAGTCGAAATTACATTGTGTCGTATATGTTCCTTCTGCCAAAACATTGTCAAATGTCGGATTGGCTAAGTTTTGTTTTATAATGCTTGCTTCACTAGTTCAGTTCAACAGCAATAAGCGTGCAGTTCTTCCTCCACAATGATCCCTTGCGGGGTGTGAGCAACATCACTAAACCTATTCCACTCTCTCAACGAGGAAGTGTTTTCTAAAGACGTCACTCCATTCTTACAATGTCTTCTGTGTTCCTTTCTTGAAATCTGTCACCACTTCTGAGTCATCAGCTAACTATACTCTTAAGTTCTTCCTGTTCAGAAACATTCCCGCTGATCATGTTCACGACTGTAATGAATAGCATGGTGCATGAGGCACTTCCTTGTCTGTTACCCAATCCTATGCCACACTTCCTTGTCTGCTACCCACTCCTACTCCACACTTTCTTGTCTGCTACCCACTCCTACTCCACACTTCCTTGTCTGTTACCCACTCCTACTCCACACTTCCTTGTCTGCTACCCACTCCTACTCCACACTTCCTTGTCTGCTACCCACTCCTACTCCACACTTCCTTGTCTGCTACCCACTCCTACTCCACACTTCCTTGTCTGCTACCCACTCCTACTCCACACTTCCTTGTCTGTTACCCACTCCTACTCCACACTATTCTGATGTGTCTGTTTCACCTTCAACTCTCGCCACCGTCGCTGGCTTCTTGTAGTTGATGGGGAGGCTTCAAACTGGAAATCGGTATTGAGTGGGGTACCACAGGGATCAGTACTAGGACCTATATTATTCTTAATATATATCAACGATTTGGACGATGATATAACAAACAAGGTGTTAAAATTTGCGGATGATACAAAAGTGTTTAGAAGGATTAAAAGTGATGGAGACAGACAGCATTTACAAGATGATCTTGATAGGTTGATCAAATGGTCTGAAAAGTGGCAAATGCTGTTCAATTTTGGGAAATGTAAATGCCTCCACACAGGTCATGGGAATGAAGAGGTAAAATATAAAATGGGGGGTACTGTTCTAAGTACTACTGTAAAAGAAAAGGACTTAGGGTTAACCATTAGTGCTGATATGAAGGTTTCAGAGCAGTGCGGAATTGCAGCGTCAAAGGGAAATCAAATCCTTGGATTAATTAGGCGAAATATAGCGTATAAGAAAAAGGAATTAATAGTACCGCTGTACAAAACAATAGTGAGGCCTCATTTAGAATATTGTATACAAGCATGGAGGCCATATCGCAAGAAGGACATAGATATGCTAGAAAGAGTACAGAGGAGAGCGACTAAAATGATACAAAATCTGAGGGATCTTAGTTACGAAATACGCCTAAAAGAATGTGGTTTAACAACACTAGAGACCAGGAGATTGAGAGGAGATCACATAGAAGTGTTTAAAATATTGAATGGTTATGAAAATATTGATAGAAACATTTTTTTCTCAGTTAAGAAAGATAGAAGGACCAGAGGACATGAAGCTACATTAGTAAAGGAGCAGTGTAGATTAGATATAAGAAAGTTCTCATTCTCACAAAGGATTGTAAATGAATGGAACAGATTATCTCCTGATTGTGTTGGTGCTAGTAGCGTGAATATGTTTAAAAATAAAATCGACACACACCTTAAAAAGGCGGGATACATGTAGATAAAAAATATTGGACTCTCGATAAGCCAAAAGGCTTCCTTGTCCAACTGCCATCCAGAGTAATTTTCTGGATGGCAATCTTGTTAAATCTTGTGTATTCCCTACTTTCGTTCTTTGATGGCCCATTGAAAATCATGGCATGTGAAATGAAGCTTTTACTACATACTACATTTTACCATTATGACTGCACATGCTAGTTCTCTTGTTACTGCACTGGATGCCACACAACCAAATGTTACATCACAATAAGCTAAATATTATGATATCTGATTTGTGAAATATTATTTGGACTGCGTGGTGTAGACAGTCATAATTTCCGCCGCTGGTTTGTTAAGGGTTTACATCATATGTATCAGGGTAGCCTGTTTTGGGAATGGTTGTGATAGTAGGGCGTACTACGTTGGAACAGTTAGTTTGAATTGCCTAACGACACATGCACACAATATATTCCTCTTCGTATGCCGTGAGAAAGCAAACGTTTTACAACATTAACATTCCTTTCGTCACGACTCGGCCGTCTACTCTCGTGCAACAACTTGCTTCAGTTGCTGGAATATAATGTATAAACGTCTTCTTGCTGATGCTATCGATTATGTTATCTTATGGGAGTGTAACGCATTTGTAGCTCCCTCGACAATGTATTTAGTCGAAGGCGCATCACGATCGTTGCTGTTCAGATGTGTAGCGTGTAAAATGTTCAAGTCAAAATCGTGATCAAACGCTTTGACAAGAGCTGTAGTTCATCAGATCATCATCGAAAGAATTGATTCCCGTCGTTATATCTGGTAAATTACGAAAGTGTGAATATCTCAATGTTTTACTCTATAAAGCGGGACAACGAGAGTTTTCGCCGAATTTATAGAGGGAGGGAAGGAGGGAGGGTGAGGGAAGGACCCAACCAAAAATGATTCATTAGTTTATCCGGTTGTTTAATATAAATTAAATAACAGATGCGTGCAAACGAGCTAGCATATGTAGTGTTTCAAAATTTTTCTTGCGAAATGAGTATGAAATGAGACGAGCAAAACATTTAATTTGGGAGGTACCTTTAATTTACGCAGTATGATAACCAGATTTCAGTTGTCGGCTTTTGTGAACTATTTTCATTCGCCACCGTGATCATACAAAATTGAGCTCGCCCAGCCCTTCGCGCCATGAAATTCCCCATACTGGCATAGGACAATCAACTCTTTCCCTCGTTCTCGTTGTGTTTTGAAAACATCTGGCATTATAGAAAATACGATGCTGTTCATTGAGATAACAATCATTTGACCCAAGAATAGGATAACGACCAACAGCGTTTGCTTCTCTCTCTCTCTCTCTCTCTCTCTCTCTCTCTCTCTCTCTCTCTCTCTCTCTCTCTCTCCTCTCTCTCTCTCTCTCTCTCTCTCTCTCTCTCTCTCTCCTCTCTCTCTCTCTCTCTCTCTCTCTCTCTCTCTCTCTC
>OZ023210.1:15924532-15934532 GCA_963995525.1 Escarpia spicata
GTATTCTGTTACATGTCTACTCTGGTCTGACAGGCCCCGAAGATTGTAAAAGACAACAGGCTGCCGTCCGACTGGCCGTTGCACGGTCGCGTCACTTTCTGCGACTACGCGACACGATATAGAGCCGGACTGCCTTCGGTGCTAAGAGATCTTAACTGTCAGATCAATGCCAACGAAAAGGTATTGCAATATACGCAGCTGAACGCTACTAAAACGTATTTGAAGAAAACCACGTAATTTTGACTGTGAATTACAAAAAATCGTAAAACATGCATACATACACACACACACACACACACACACACACACACACACACACACACACACACACACACACACACACACACACACACACACACACACACATACACACACCCACACACACACACACACATATATACAAGCCCTAAACCAGGTTTCATTTTGGACGTTTTGGTCTAGAGAAACATATGCGTACAAACGAAACTCTATTATAATACATCTATAAAAAGCGCACTTTCTTCCTGGTAGCTGCTATGCAGACCGACCGACCGACCGACAGACCGACCGATGAGCTGTTAACAAATTAACAAATAAGAGACGTTTAGATAAAACAGCTGACCTTCGTCCCTATGTTATCGTAAACTCCGTGCGTTGGTGTCTGTTACGTTAAATGGCAGTGCTCTTTGTCATGCAATGTACACAAGGAAGTTTCACGTAATGGGAAACCACGACTCAAAGTGAGCGCGCCTACACATTTCTGTATTTATTCACGAAACAAACCGAGCACAATTCTCGAATATACACACTAATAGATTACTGCAAAGCCAGCAAACGTGATCGCGAGTAACGCTGTTGAACTGTTGTGGTGCGCACGGTGCTTTGTCATGCTCATCAATAATTCAGTTGGTCTTTTACTCGCTCAGTTTTTCACTCAATTGTGTCATCGCGCGAGTTTGTTTGTATATTGTCTGAGCCGCCATATATGAACGATTCAGCTGTGTCATATATGTGTTGGTTGAGCGATAGAAACCACCATGGAGACCTCCATTCCGTCTATAGCTGATGTCGTATGTACTTCCATGTTGACTTTTGCTTGTCTAGTTATGCACGCCGAATACAAGTGCCCACCCGAGAGACGCATAGGTGCACCGGATATCCATGACAAACACTAGACTATATATTCACCTCGCAAACGATTTAACTTCGACAATAATAAATGTTTCTCATATCCTTGAATGGGCGGTCGGTCTGGAGTCTTGTATTGTCGCATTGTACACGTAATTTACCTCTCAGGAAACTTGGCGGCATGCTCTGAATATGTCGGCCGACCCATCATGCCGACGAAGTTTCGTCACACAAAAGATCCTACGTCATATGTTTTCTTTTTAAATTGAGCTATGTTATCCAGTTGATTCTGTCTGTGCTCACATTCCATTCAAAACAAAAAGCTAACGATGTTCCATTAGAAGCATTATTAAATATATAAGAAATACAAACATTTTATAACCGCGCCAGTCATGTTATTTCATTATCAAAAATTCAATTAACAGGAAACGGGTAGCAGAGAGCAAGACCCCCTTTTCTGGGTGAGGTGCTGGAGATATGTTTAACACCAAAATGTCTATAAGCCGGGTACAATGGGATGTTTTTGGATAGCCTCGCGGAGAGTGCAGTTGGAGAGTTTTGGTGAGCACCGTCCCTCATTAACCACGTTCTCACGTTTATTCATAGTATTACATGTCTAGTGTGTTTACATTTTAGGTCGATATGTGTAATGCATTGAAAGCAACGCCACCAAAACACGAAGTTATTTTGTGAAATCCAGACAAGTGTATCAGTCCACAAAACCAAGTTGGCAGTTAAATGCTCGTCTGCATTTCAGTACTGTGCAAGTATTATTTTTTCTTCTCGCAGGTTGGGATAGTCGGTCGGACTGGCGCTGGCAAGTCATCCATGACGCTGGCTCTGTTCCGCATCATTGAAGGTACGGCCGGATCCATCGTTATTGACGATCAGGTGATTGGCAAAATCGGACTTCACGATCTGCGCTCTAAACTCACCATCATCCCGCAGGTAAGTTACAAAAGCATCATACATGTATATGACTCGACATTACCCCGTATATTTTAATAGCAATAATTAAACTTACATTGTAGCTGTAGTTGAAACTTGCAATGTTTCGATCCGTCTACAGCGGATTTTGATCACGCGCTGATGTCATGTGAGCGACTCAGATTTTGGCGGAATGATCTGGTTGTAGATGGCGGGTGATGTAATAACACAAAGTCGTTAGGCCTAGTTGTAGGCTTTAATCAACATAAAAGTTCAACTTATTCTCAAAGTGCAACTGCACTGAGCTGTTACAATAATATCATGGTAGAGCAGCTAAACTGCAGAACAGTCAAATTCACTAATACATCTGCAGAACTGCCAAACGCATAAACAAATTAAATAACATTACTATGTCAGCGGGCAACTGGTATCCCTGATCTCGGTTCATTATATGGGCTTTCTGGCGTATATATGGGCTCCTTTACTTTTCTCTTGTGCCAGTTCTGTTCTCGCGCCAAGACCTTGGTGTTGTCCGTGGATACTGAGTGTCCTGTGGCCAAACAATGGTCTTCTACTCACGTAGGCTTATCCAGGTTTGTATATTCTTTAAACCTCTGCCTAAGTGGTCATTTGGTTTCACCGATGTAAGTGTGGCTGCTGTTATCATCACAGGTAATGTGATAGATGGTTCCACACTGGTGTTCTTTGGGGGGTTTGTCCTTCGGGTACACCACGACTGAACGGAGTGTGTTGGCGGGTTTACGGTACAAGTGCACATTGTATGACTTGTCAATTCGCCCGAGTTGTTCTGACAGCCCTGCTACGTATGGTAGTCCCAGCAGGGGCTGGTTCGAATTCATTGTTTTTGCGTTATTGTTGTTAGTAGGTGGTCTGTACTGTCCAGGTGGCGGGACTTCTAGCGCCCACTCCGGATAGTCATTGGCTCTTAGGGCACTGTGGGTATCCTCTTCATGCAATTGTTCAGTGATTACTTCCAGTGCCTTATCTACAGGGACATTGGTGAAGAGCACTGTAACATCATATGACACCAGTTTCCGTCCAGGTGGTATTTCCAACCCTTTCAGTTTGTCAACCAGTTCCTTGGTGTTTTTGATGCTGTGACCATTCCTACCCACGAGGGGGTAAGGATGTTGACGAGGTATTTAGCTGCGTTGTATGTTATACTGCCACAGCTAGATACTATTGGTCTGAGAGGAGTGTTGGCTTGGTGGAACTTGGCCTCCCGTATCATTTGGGGGGCTCTTCAGAGTCTGGATATCATTTCCAGTACAGTCTGTCTGTCACTGAGCCACTTTTCTTCCATCTCCTCAAGATGTTGGTGAGTTTGTTTTTATATTTGTGAGTAATGTCTTTGTTTAGTTTGGTTCGTATCACCCACCATGGCTGCTATTTTCTTTCTGTAATTGGTGGTGTTCATGATTACAATAGCTGTGCCTTTCAAGCTCATTCCCCCAGCCAAAATCTGAGCCACGTCACATGACATCAGTGTAGACGGATCGAAATGTTGCAAGTTTCAAATACAGCTCCAATGTCAGTTTAATTCTTACTTTTTAAATCTAATCTTGGAGCCATGAACAATATATTCCATATTATCCCATATGTATTACTCATTATCATCATCATTAAATAGCTCACCATCTTGCCTATGTTTCTCACCATTATCCAGCTGGTAAGATCTGCAATCATGACACATTTGAGACTCACCGTCATCACATTATTGGGATAACCGTCCATCAGAAAGCACACCTGACCGGTCGTACAATCTTGCCTTGTCTTGGTCTTTATTGCGTTCCTCCTAGTTCCTTGCTGTTGGTCAGGTATAATATTCCCGAACCACTCGCTGTGTTTTTCTTTCCAAACTTTTCTTCCCCTTTTTCTGTGTCCTTTGTATTGTTCCGTTTCTGCTCGCGTGGCTATTTGTCCAGAATAAATTCTTGCCAAATGGCCTTCGCATCTCATCGGGCTTCTCAATAATCCTCCTTGTATATCATAACTAAAATTCTATATCATGACAGATTGAGTCGTAAAATAAAACTTAGTTGTGGTTGTGCAGATTGAGTACAAGAGCAACTATCGTAGTTAGCCTCACTCCCGAGATTCAGTCAGTCAAACAATAGCATAATGTATAATATGCACAATAGCATAATGCATAATGCAGCACGTGTATACAGTATGGCTGTCTTACCACATCATATAAATTATGCATGCGTGTGCCGCTAAGTCAACCGTGTGTGTGTGAAAAATGTAAAACACTACACTAAAACTTGGCAATACGAAAGAAAGGACAACGAACTCAATCGTGACTATGAATTTTACTGTCACACAGGACCCGGTCCTATTCACAGGCCCACTGCGCATGAACCTTGACCCGTTCGACCGGTACACAGACGAGGAAGTGTGGGGGTCGCTCGAGCATGCGCATCTCAAGGACTACGTGATGTCACTTCCGTCTGGCCTACAGCACGACTGCGCAGAAGGAGGAGAAAATCTCAGGTAAGTAATTATGTGTAGTCCCAAAATAGAAACTGTGTCTCTTGAAGACGTTCATCAGTTACCCGATTTAGCACTTCAGTAACTTGGAGGCGATTTAAAGGTAACTTGCTCACTCAATATGATGTGTTCGGTTTCGCTGTCTACCTGGAGATGTCGCCAACGATACGTACTAGCGACTTCCGTCGACTAGCATGGTATGGGGCTAGAGATCCACGTCACTACCCTCTGTATGTCGTTCCTGTAGCGTTGGTTAGCAGCAGCTGGTGTGTCTAGTGCGGTGTATGTTGCTAGAGGGCCACGTCTCTGTCCTCTGTCCGTCGTTCCTGTAGCGTTGGTCAGCGGCAGCTGGTGTGTTTGGCGCGGGCGCTGCTTCGCAAGTCGAAGATCCTCGTGTTGGACGAAGCGACGGCCGCCGTTGACCTCGAGACGGATGACTTGATCCAGACGACGATCCGCACTGAATTCGCCGACTCGACGGTCATCACAATTGCCCACAGACTCAATACAATCATGGACTACGACAGGTGTGTGTGTGTGTGTGTGTGTGTGTGTGTGTCTGCGCGCGCGCAAATGTTGCTGCTTCTGGTAAAATTGGCTTGGTTGCACGAGCGTTGTTAAAATGTGTCCAACCACATGGCAGAAATATCCAACAAAAGTTCAGTAAGCTAGGTTTATAAGAGTTTAGAACAGACGAACTTTAAACACTCCTCAACGCTAACATTCCAAGAGGCTTTCAGTGTATGCATTCATATGCTGTAGCATATTGTATTAACATATTCAATACATACAAATGTTACTGTTTGATAGAAATATGTACAAGTGTTTGCTTTCAGTGTATGCATTCATATGCTGTATCATATTGTATTAACATATTCAAAGTTATGTTACTGATTGATAGAAATATGTACAAGTGTTTGCTTAGTTATTGAACTCGTGTTTGTTCCTGCTGACAGGGTGTTGGTCCTCGATAACGGGATCATCAAGGAACTCGATACTCCAGAAGCGCTGCTGAAGGACAAAGAGAGCATCTTCTACGGCATGGCCAAAGACACGGGTCTTGTCTGACAGCGACAGTTGCAGGTGTAGGAAAGCTGGATAATACTCGTTGGTGATCATCACTCGATGGGGTGTTTTACTCGTTGAGGGCAGACTGCTTCCATCCGGTCCATCCGTCAAGATATTGGTCGATCTCTTCGCCGCATACACTTGTCACTGAGTCGTTGACCAGCGATATCATTAAATATCAGGTGTCACACTCTAGCGAACGGTGTGCTTGAGACATACGTCAGTTGGTGATACTAACGTCAGAGCTGCCAGATATCTTGATGGCTGGATTTTACACACTCTCGAGTGTTCCAGAAGCTGATACATAGCAGGTGCACTGATTGGGATCATTCATACTCTTGGAAACCTCGCTGGTGCCAGACTTTTGACAACAGTGTGGAAGTGTTAATGCGAAATGTGACACATCACCTAGTTTTTGATTCTTTCATTAGGGAGGACTCAATAAAGGCAGTTACCCGGCCAAGGCGAGTGTGCAAGAAGAATCCAAATCAGAAGCTATTCGATTAACAAAACTCCTTTCTTCCACAGGATTGGAGCCAATAAATTGCATTGAATGAGAACAATACAGATCTTTCCCAGTTGTTTTCTGGGGTCATAACATCACAGATCTACTAGAATGTCACGAGCTGGTAACTGGTGGCGGATTCGTAGATGGTGCAGGTGCCTGGTCCATACGGCGAGACGGCTACGAGTACATCACGGCACCAGGGTGACATTCCGTTCACGTGAGGCAGTCAATGGAAGACACAAAAGACTGCTGCTCGTCTGTAGAGGCACATATGTCCTGATGTTTATGGTGCATTTTATAACCTCAAGCATAAGTGACGTTTAAATGATTTCGGGAACTGACAAGGGTCAAAAACATTACTCAATATATTAAAAGTGTTACACAACCTGTGAGTGATAGTGCTCAGCCTACTCGCTCACAGTCTACGATACAACCTCAGCCTTAAATGATTATGGGAAGTTGTGCTGGAAAACATTACAAAACCAACCACTTGCTATGTAGAATTGGATGTGACACGGCTAATCAGCGAACCGTCTACAAGGCTCCAACTCTTTGTATATGGCCAAAATGGAGGTAAACACCAAGCAAATGTTTGACTTCATGCAGACCATGAACATATACAGGTGAATCTATACATCGGCCTGGAAGAAGCTGCTCGATGCATATACCGATGCACTATTTCAGGAAGAACATTAGGTGTTGTTATGCACGATGCGATTGCCGTCTGCAACCCATCTCATCAGTAAACGTATATGTAGACACAAAAGAAACGCTACTGTACGCAGTTGACGAAACTGTTCACACGAGATATATGCGCACTGGAACCTCAGAATGGTGGGAAAACATAATTAAAAATTTAACAAATATATTTCGTGAGAAAAAGTATCCATAATAAATTGATGTGTAATTGAAATGTGTCGATAATAGTATTGCAGATGTGCTAATACAGATGTTTGCGTCTGTATACACAAAAGACTAGACAATGGCATACTCAATGCGAGGTAATCATGACTTAGAACGACAGAGAGTCTGTTCTACCATGCGATCAATGTCTCTATGTAAAGGGAGTGCAATTATGGAATTATCTATATGATCATTTAAAACTACTAATACTATTACTTAATTTAAGCGTAAATGCAAGAACGTTTTATTTAAGAAATATCTGGTTGTGGAAATCTAAACAAAATTATACACAAATATAACCATGCCATTGAGGAAACTACAATATGTGTAAAGATATGTACTTATCACACACTTTAAATTTTGAACATGCACATATTCCATTACATGTTTTCAAATATTGTAGCTAGATAGTTAGATGAATAGCAAGTTCAATTAATATAATTTCGATGTCTCAATATACATGTACGTGTGTATATGTATGTATATGTATGCATGTATGTATGTGTGTATATGTCTGTATATATGTCTATGTATATGTATGCATGTGTATACATATAGCTATATATAAATATATGTTGGGGATAAATTTACATAAACGTCAATGACTTCGTATTTACCCCCTTTAAACATTGTATATTCTCACTTGTATTATAGTTAAAATTGTTTGGTTGTCTTGTATATATATATATATATTGTTGCCAATGTTCTGAATAAACGTTCATTCATTCATTCATTCATTCATTCATTCATTCAATAGATCAAGTGATAATTACCGAAATACCCGTTTTTACCTGATGTAACTGTTTGCATCCTTGAAAATCACCTTCCAATTTAAAATTGATGGTGGTTTCACCCACACCATTTTCTGTATTCTATGAATGATTGCTCTAATGTGGATTCATGCTAGTAATAAAACAAATGCTACTAATGAAAATCACACGTCGGCTGGCCCGCTATGAAGCCTGTCCTGTTAACACTACTGCACAGAGAAATGCACCAGTCATCTATGTGTGTAAGCTTGTGCTACATGGTTGAGTGGCCTTAAGCGGTCTCTTACTCATTTCGGAGTATCATTTTGCTTATAATAATAATAATTATATTTTATTTTGTTAAGCGCCACATCCAATGTTGTTCACAGTGCTTTACAACAATGCACAAATATATGTTAAAAATAATGCATTTGAATAAAAACAATAGTTGTCATATAATAGATAAAATGAACTAATAATAACAGTAATTAAGACAATAAATATAGTAGAAGTAGAAATATCATAAAATAAAATAGTTAAGATCATATTATTATTATTTTAATAAATAAACTAAGATTACTGTAAACATCAATAAATTAGGCTAAAATGTATATGAAGAAAAAAAAACTCATAAATAAACGTTAAACATCAATCAGCTATGGTAAAACAGTGTTGGTAATCGTCCAAGATACACATGCTCTGCAATGAGCAGATGAGTTTTCAGCACAGATTTAAATGATTCCAGTGATGTTTTGTTGGTAACACTTGACGGCAGAGCGTTCCACACTGTTGCTGCTGCGGGAGCAAATGTGCAGTCACCGGCTCTGATGTGTGTTCTCGAGACAGCTAGAACGTTGGAGTCAGCAGACCGAAGACATTATGCGCTGTTGAATAGGTAGCCAGTGCAGTTCGCGAAGAGTAGGCTTCGCACTTTCACAACGAGCGGCGGCGTTCAGGTGCAGCGAGCAAGTGCTGATAGTATGTGTGGCACTTGCACAGTCATATTCAGGTGTCTATATAATAGCGCGCGACTCACTCAGTTGAATTTGTGTAATTAGCCGTTCAACAGTTGAATGTAAGCACCACTCGCACTTGCAACATTGAAAGAGGGAACGACTCATAGGCGGATCCAGGAGGTCTGGGGGGCACGTATTTCCCTACACTTTGGAATTCGACCGCGCTGTGCATGCGCTAGAGGGTCGGGCCCCCTAGAACTCTTGAATGTGCCCCCGTTACGTGCCGTCTAAGCGTTCTAAAATTATGAACGTCACCTCGAAAAAAATTCCCCCATCGATTTCCGATGTCAATATCCCACGGCGGAGTCGTGCTGAAGTTCCGGCTCAGCCCACCCAATGTGAATTTGGTTCGGCCGCCAGTGTTTTTGCGAGCCTCAATGGTGGTGTAATTGGAAGTTTTGTCCCCTCCTTAGACGACCCTCTCTGGATCCGCCCCTGCGACTCCCCCACCGAATGGAAATCCGTCCATCTTTATACTGATATTATTATATAGACCTTTGTATGGAATTAGCTAGGACATCGGTGGCTACACACTGCATGCTCGCTGTCTCTGACACGCCCGACCGGGAAGCAACTCTGACTGCGGGATGGTACAGTGCACACAAATCAATGGGTTATATACAGAGAACGTCAAAAGTCCTAACAAGGTTTTATTATTTACATGTAACCCTTGTATGTGATAGTTTACTTCTCACGACACATATACCAGGAAGGTAAAACCAACGGCTTTGATTGTACCTTTCGAAGATAATAAACCACGTTTATAAACAGCAATAGGTGGACACAAACCCCGGTTCTTTAGACTGACTATCTGGCGCTGTACTCCCGAAGTACCGCACTCCTCATAATGGGAAGATAACGTTCTTCGTGTAAAATAGAAACGAGAAACATCGTAACATTACATATACTAACTGGCTAATTTACATTGACAATACTGACTTCAAAAACATATGCCCTGCATAAACAATATTTTGGATTTTAGCCACCCCTCGTCGTGTATATATTATATCATTCGTAGTCTTTCTGCCAAATCACTATATGTCTCACAAGCTTTCTGTGACCGATTCTAGTTGTGCATTTCGTAGTTCCTCCTTTTATCTGCCACAAACATAGGTCGTCCAGAAACACCCATGATTTATTCCACCCCTACTCGACAATCAGTCTGATCACATACAATCCATTAGATATACCTCGCCTTGTCGACAAACCGT
>OZ023210.1:16539532-16759532 GCA_963995525.1 Escarpia spicata
TAACGCCGCCGCCATGTTGATCAGCACTCGCGGCCACGTTTTCATCGTTCACCTGATCATGGCATTCACTTCTCTTCACTAGGCTTTTTCTTGGATTTTTTTCGACATAGTACTGTTCACCCTGGTATCCTAGAGTGATTGAACCAGTATTTGCACAAAGCTGACGTTTATAACCGAGTAATTAAACAAAATTAGGAGCGCCACTTTACCCACACGTACTTAATCTAGTGTCGCCATATATATATATATATATATATATATAAGGTTTTAAAATGTTCTTAATTTTTCAATGAAAATGCTTATTGGCATCAAAACATGCACAATTAACAAGCTGCAATTACTTGTCCAATTCGTTTCTTGTAATCCATATATGCTCGGCATAATTATAAGTATGTTACTCTCGTACATGTAACATAGCGCATTTAACAGGTGAACACTGTTTGTAATATTTATAATGACACTTTGATATAAGGTCAACATATAAATACACGAATCTAGCTAATAAGCTTAATTGCAGAACAATTGCCGTATTCTCTTTCATATAACATGATTACAATCTGCATTACCATATAAGAATGATACTGTCATGAGTATTGGCCGCATGTGTAACATAACACAAATGCATTTTGGCATTCCGTATAATAATTATAATGAACTCTTCCGTGATGTATGGTCAATACATGTATATATGAATCTCTAGAGCCCAAAAGGTAAGTTCTTATATAGCGCAGTACCCAGTGTTTGGACTGCGCGAAGAGCTTTACCCTGGCAGACCTGTTCAATCGAACACCATCGAGACTTCACTAGGAAGTATTTAGCCACGCTGCAGTTAATGCGCAAAGACTATTCGTACACAATAACCATCAATGTCTATAGCCAGGTACTCAGTCATACAGCTGAATAAATTGGAGAAACGTATAGTGAACGAGCGTGCCCAAGGTTCGACACGGCAGCAGAGGATTCGAAATCGAGTTCTCTCGATTGAAAGTCCGAAGCCACACAAAAACTTAATTGAGGTAAAATTGCATTTTAATAATCGCTACAGAGGTAGACCAGTTGTTGCTTGATTACGGGAATTTCTTCAACGAGTCACGTGAGACGATTAAGGGCTACACTGCAGCTCTTAAAGTGAAACCAGACCAAAGGCCAGTTTTCCTGAAGGCGCGTCCGGTGCCTTTTTCCATGCGAGAAGTCGTAGAGATTGAACTCGAACGTCTTGAATTAATTGGCATTCTCCATCGTGTTGAGTCTAATGAATGGGCAAGTCCCACAGTCAATGTTCCAAAAATGAAAGACGGCAAGATGTCGGTGCGGATATGTGGCGATTTCAAGTTGTTGAACGCAGCAATTGAAGTTGACAACTATCCGCTTCACAACAATTCCGACTAAATATCTTTTTTTGAAACGAGAACCAGCATCTCAATGTCACGAAATCATTTAACCTTAACATTAAAAATATAATTAAGACATAAAACCGCTAATATATTACCAAGATTAGCTTAGTTTTTTCCTCCACCGACAAACGAATGACTACTCAACGTCCATCTCCTCATCACTGAAGTAACTCTAGATTTACTTGGAGCACCATGTGTCACGTGCAGGGAACACTCAAGGTTGTTCTTGCGGTATGTGCACCTTGCCGAACTGCGATGTGTGGAGAAGTTACACCGGATTACGTGCAACAAGGTTTCAGGTGCTGGAGGCAGGTCTGTACCGACAAGAAGAAGATAATCGTCGCTCATCTTCCATCTCCAACCAACTAGTCTCAAGTAGCTTACACCCACCCACCCACTCCCACGCTTGCTGGTACACCCGCATGCTGTGATAGCGTGCGACTGCGCGCAGATGTCGGAAGTAAGGTCTTTGGCTGAATGTGCGAACTCTTCACTGTCACCTTCTCACAAAACCTTCTGTACCTCAAATAATCCACACTCTCTTCAGGTTTCCGTTGTAAAGGCATAAAGGCACTATCTCACCTTCTGCTACAACATGCTCTGTTGAAGTATCATTGCGACACAAACTTTTCAGTTTGCCTCTAGTGCTGACTGGAGCAAATTTTCTTCAGAGATGCTCGTTTTCCTAGTCCTTATAGCCGAGAAGTGGTGTTACATCCTAATATAGCGTAGGTGAAAATTACATAGTTACACACATCTTTGCTTAGCTGGTCTGTTGCGGTCTCTATGTTCCCCACAGAGTCCTTCTTTGTGGATGACTTTGCCTCACTATGCATGAACAAGTTGTGGGTATTTGGGTCAGCATGGAGGCATATAATCGGTGAACGTAACGTCCGCACCAGCTTCTCCTCACACTCGTCTCTTACGTGCGTATGCATAGTGGATGGATTGTGATATCCATCAACGACAATGATGGATTGATCAAACTTCTATGTCACGTAGTCTGTGAAAAAAAGTGACGGAACTCGAAACGGCTGTGACTGCAATGACGGAATTAGGGCTGATGCAAGTCAAGTTTCAGTGAAACGACAGCAAGAAACGTTAGAAGACTCTGTGCGACAATTGCAGACAAATGTAACGATACTCGAAACAATCATGGTAGCAGTGGCGGAGATGACAGCGAGACATGAAATTGGCACGCATTGTGTAATTAATCATATTACTCTAGATTTGTAATGTTGCATGACTACCGGTAGTCATACCACCAGTAGTCATATTACAAGTAGTCATGTCACTTGTTGTAATTTCACCAGGAATCATTTCACCAGTTGCCATGTATCCACTCACGTCAAGCACATGTAGTCATGTTACCAATATTAATTTCACTAGTAGTTATGTACCCTGTAACCATGTCACTAAAGGTCATATTGACAATAGTCATGACCCGGGTATAACTGTCACAAGTAGTCATTTCATTAGTAGTCATGTCTCCAGTAGTCACGTCACCTGAAGTCGTGTATTCAGTAGTCATTTCATAAATAGTCATGTCACCAGTAGTGGTGTATCCTGTAGTCGTATCACCAGAAGTCAAAGACCCAGTAGCCATTTCACCAGTAGTAGTTTCATTAGTTGTCATGTCTCCAGTCATATATTTAAAGTAGTCATATTGCCGGTAGTCAATTCATGTCAGATAGTCTGAAACGTTGGCGCTGAATGCTACGCGAAGTTGTAGACACAACTGAAGCCGGAGACACCGGCAAATGCGGACGACGATCCGGTAATTCGTGCGGCGACCACGGTTTACAAACAACAACTAACAACCACAGGCCTGATAAACAAATTCAGACTGCGTAGGCCTTCAGAGTCAGTGGCGCAGTTTGCGCTGGCGTTGCGTGAGTTATGAGGTGAATGTGAGTACCCACATGATTATCAAGATGAGGCTCTGAGAGACATGTTCGTATAGGGCCTGAACTTGACGGCGGTACAGTTAAGCGAAGTTAATGCTCAGAGACAATTCGCTAACATTCAATGAGGCTTATCAGACGGCGATCGCCGAGGAAATGGCCGTGAAGAGCTCAGCGGAGTTCCAAGAAAAGCCTGAAGATACTCCATCGGCGACGGCAACGGTGCATCACGTGACTAGTCGGGGATCATCGAGACAGAATAATAATAATAATAATAAGATAACTTCTATTGCGCCTAAATCCTTGGAAACCAAGGTCAGAGGCGCATCAAAACAAAAGGGTTGGTCAATCTCAAAATCCATAAGTAGTTTTCCAGTTGTCGACAGATGGGTCAAGGCGCTAGGGAGCTACGGTGGATAAGCAAGGTTGTAAAGATACGTTTTTAAATGACAACGGAATTTTTTGATATTTTCAACTGATCTAACACTAAGAGGAAGCATATTCCAAAGAGTTTGTGCAGCAACAGAAAAAGCCCTAGTTCCAATGTTAGTGTTGACTCTAGGAACAAAAAGTAGGTCAGAACTAGATGATCGAAGCTGGATAGATTTTCTTGCAGGAGTAAGCAATAAATGCAAATAAGATGGTTGCTTATTGGACAGTGCCTGGTATGTAATGATACATATCTTAAATATTATACGATATTGTACAGGAAGCCAATGCAAAGACTTCAAAAGTGGTACAGCGCGAGAAAAACGATGAGATCTTGTAACTATGGTGCCGGCCGACCGAGAGTGCTTCCGATGTGGCAAACACCACTCGGCTGCAAATTCATTGATCAAAAATGTTACTTGTGTGGTAAAATTGGTCATGTAGCTAAAATGTGCAAGTCAAAAGGCCATAAAGGCCGAAGAGAGATCAGTGCAGGCAGAGAGGTTTCTCATGCTGATGATGATGATGCTGTTGTTGATGAGGCCACTGATGTTTATGGCAATCAAAGTGACCTAGGTCTATGGCCAATGCTTGTAGATACTGGGGCGGCGGTGTATAATAATTGTACCGGCGAATGTGTACAAAAAATGGCTTGCGTAGCTTTCCACTAGAACAAACCGGTCTGAAGCTAAGGTCATACACCGGAGAACTAATCCCATTGACAGGTAAAGTATGAGTGCCTGTCAGATATCGTGGTAACAAGCATTCATTGCAGGTGTTTGTTACAAAAGAGTCACGATCAGCATTGATGGAGCGGGATTGGTTAAAGCAGATACCACGTGACTGGGGTGCAATTTTCAGTGTCAATACCCAAATCGCTACAGAGGTAGACCAGTTGTTGCTTGATTACGGAAATTTCTTCAACGAGTCACGTGAGACGATTAAGGGCTACACTGCAGCTCTTAAAGTGAAACCAGACCAAAGGCCAGTTTTCCTGAAGGCGCGTCCGGTGCCTTTTCCATGCGAGAAGTCGTAGAGATTGAACTCGAACGTCTTGAATTAATTGGCATTCTCCATCGTGTTGAGTCTAGTGAATAGGCAAGTCCCACAGTCAATGTTCCAAAAATGAAAGACGGCAAGATGTCGGTGCGGATTTGTGGCGATTTCAAGTTGTTGAACGCAGCAATTGAAGTTGACAAGTATCCGCTTCTTACAACGCAGGATTTGTTCACCAAATTGGCTCAGACACAAGACGCCTAAGGTGTTTTCGGTTCTTGACTTGAGTGGGGGCCTTCAATCAGATGGAAGTGTGCGAGGAGTCGATTCCTCTGCTGACAATCAACACCCACAAGGGACTGTGCAGAATGCGCAGGCTAGCATATGGCGTGAAGACGTCACCGTCCATTTTTCAAGCGACTATGGACAAAATCTTGAATGGCATAGAAACTGTGATCTTCTTCATATATGATATTCTCGTTGTGGGTGAAGACGAGGCCGATCATCTAAAACACTGAATCTGGTGCTAGCACGACTAGACCAAAACAGGGTGAAGTAGAACAAAGCTAAGTACAGGTTTCTGAAGTCGAAGATGCAGTATTTGGGCCACATCGTGAGTGCTGATGGCATTGAGCCTGTGCATGATAAGGTTGAAGCTATCAGAAAGGCACCAAGGCCAACCAATTTGACGGAGTTGCAGTGTTTGCTTGGTCTAGTCCAATATTACGCGAAATTTATGGCCAACTTGTCCTTGATACTGCAGCCTCTCTTTAGACGTCTTCAGGCAGGGGTCAAATGGTCCTGGGATGAGGAATGTGAGGCAGCATTCACCCAATGCAACAGAGTATTGTCCAGTTGCACCAGTCTCATGCACTACGACCAGAGAAAAAAGCTCAGATTGGCTACCGATGCGAGCCAGTATGGTATTGGCGCAGTCATTAGCCACAAAATGAAGGATGGATCGGAGAAGCCGATATTCGCCTCGCGAACTCTAGCAAAGCCGAGATCGCTTTTTCACTCTGGTGACGGATCATCGTCCACTAGTTCGCATCTTCGGAGAAAAGACTGGCGTACCTGCGATGACAGCGGCTGGGATACAGCGATGGGCTCTGATACTGGCGGGTTATCAATATGAGATCCAATTCAAATCATCAAACGAAAATGCGAACGCAGATGCACTGAGCAGATATCGATGCAGAAAAGATGAACTGTCTTTGGAATAATAATATATTTTATTTAATATAGCGCCAGATCCAATGATAAATTGTTTGTGGCGCTTTACAACATGTAGAACCTAGATAGAGGTAATAATGATGACTAAATAAACATGCATTTTCTAAAAGAAATTCTTAAAAAATTAATATTAATAAAATATAAATATAATAAATATAAGCGGGCGGGCGGGCGGGCGGGCGGGCGGGCGGGCGGGCGGGCGGGCGGGCGGGCGGGCGGGCGGGCGGGCGGGCGGGCGGGCGGGCGGGCGGGCGGGCGGGCGGGCGGGCGGGCGGGCGGGCGGGCGGGCGGGCGGGCGGGCGGGCGGGCGGGCGGGCGGGCGGGTGGGCGGGCGGACAGGCAGATGAGAGAGATTGCATTGAGAATCGAGACCGGCCTGTACATGCCAGCCGGTAAGGGAAAACTAAATCCGTCCTGTTTGGGTCAAAACGTAAACTACATACGTGTAATTCCATCCTGGTGAAATATGCTGGCAACACATTGAGATGTCAGACGCGTGTTAAATACTTAGGGGTAGAGTGAAAGTAATTAATAAAATCAAATGCCAAGTTAAAGTTCTTGTACAGGCAAACAAGAACTGTCAACAAGAAAACAAAAACAATGTTGGCCTCTGCCTTAATACAATGTTATTTTGTATATGCCTGTTCATCGTGGTTCTCCGGTTTAACTAACAATATAAATCTAGGCTACAGTGTACCTAGAACAAGGTAATCCGGTTCCTTCTTAATGCAACAGCCAGAACCCATATTGGTTCAACGGAGTTTAGACAGGTCAATATGTTACCAGTGGATCTATGGGTTAAGCAACTAAAATGTAGCCTTGTCTATGATATTGTCAATAACAAAGCACCAAATCATTTGTCCGATACTTTCAACGTAACACGCAAGCAGCACTGTATAAATACAAGTTCTAGTACTTTGTCACTTCGTGTGCCATATGTTAAATCATTTGGTCAAACTTATTTTCTACACAGGTACAGTGTTTCCCCTGGTATATAACAAGCGAGGCGTTTTTCTATGCCGCCTCGTCCACAATATGCCGAAATTGCCGCCTCGTTGCTATTTCATACGCCAATTTTTTGTTTCGTTCTTTCACGATATATTCAGCGTCGGCGAGCGGCGCGTGATGATACCACAAAGTCACTTATATTCCTGCAAAATCGCAGATTTGTAGCAACATCGTTTAGCCGTCATTGCCATTGGACAACGTGAAAGATATCACTTGTCAGTTGTCCAATCACTGAATATTCCTGCGGGATCCCCGGTGTCTCCAATGGTGACACCCTGCGGAGTTTCGACGTACTAGAAATCTAGACATTCATGTAAAATGGCACCCAAACGGTAACTTGCGTTTTGGTTTATGACGGTGGTGGGAGTGAAAACCGTGCAGGCTGATGGCACTACGTCACTTGTCGACACTTGTATCGAATCCGGACTCTTTTGAAGTCCAAATAAAAACCGTGCATCCTAATCCTATTCACTAGTCGGAATTTGTATCGAATCCGGATTCTGTTGAAGCTCAAATAGCGATCCGGTTTGCGCTAGTCTATGCCTCTGAGACTGCGGCCGTGCGCTACCGCACAGCGCGCGTAAAAAGATATATAATATTATATAGATATATATATATATAGCAGCGTATGTTGATACAAACCGGGGCGCTATTTACGCCTCAAATGGACGTAAGACGCAATACTCTTAAAGGTAAATATGCCTAGGATAATGTTGAATGATGGAACTACAGTGTATCTCACCGAGGTATCAAAAATCAATGACAAAGTGGGTCCGGATTCGACGCAAATGCCCACAGCACAAGTATATTCAACTAATGTTCTATGCGGTTTGGTTGAGCAAAATAAGGAATGTGATTCGTAAGATATCTTTGTGCTAAATATATAATACATATTCCGACAAAGTTGTGCAAACAAACTTTTGGGGAAGTTGATTTGAGTGAAATACTTACGAATATAGACCACAGAAGTTCACAAAAAATGCCTACTACCCAAAACCGTGTATACTAACGGGTTATCAATAACTTGGTTTAGTCAATGATATGTTTGCACAGCAATTGGATGTACTAAACAACTTATACTGTTTTATAAAAAGGACACAATTTGAGAAACATTCTTGCGATTAACAGAAACACACTTTTGTGGCATTCCAGAAGTAGTTTAATTAATTGTATAGCATTCTAGCAAACAAATAAAATATAATCTTTTGAACATAAACCACCAATTTACCATAATATTATGATATTAAAATAATTTAAAGGTGATGATGAAAGAGTCTTCAGATGATACCACTGGATGCTTCCCAGAGAAGTCGAGATGGTGTTCGACTGAACAGGTCTGCCAGGGAGTAAAGTGTAAAGCTATATAAAAACCGTTTACTTTTTTATTGACTCTGTCAGCAAGGTAACAAGGCCTAGGGTTAGTGCAAGAAAACATAACCATAACCAAGTACTAGTGGTCAAGTGGAAACCACACCTCTACTGAGTAGCAGTGGTAAAATGGAAACCACACCTCAACATGATGAAACAAGAGAGAGAGAGAGAGAGGCGGGCGGGTGGGCGGGCGGGCGGGCGGGCAGACAGAGACAGACAGACAGACAGACAGACAGACAGACAGACAGACAGACAGACAGACAGACAGACAGACAGGCAGACAGAGACAGACAGACAGATAGTCAGACAGACAGCCAGACAGACAGATCGGAAAGACAAAGAGAGACACACGGAGACAGAGAGAGGTTGGGGGGGGGGGGATAAAGAGAGAGAGGGGGGATAGAGAGCGAGAGAGAGAAAGCAAGAGCGAGAGCGAGATAGAGAGCGAGAGACACACAGAGAAAGAGAGAAGGGAGGGGGAGAGAGAGAGAGGGGGGGGGGGTATATGACGTGGTGGAAGAGATCGCACCACATGGCAGACGTTACTAAGTAACCCGATGCATAAACCATGGTGCACTGATGATAAGTAAATAAGTAAGCAAATAAAGATAGTATGGAAATAAATAAGAAGGCATAGTAAGTGGAACATTCTCCTGCAGCGTCGTTTTAATATCACACCATCATTCATTGTACACAAGCGAATCAGTGATAATCATTTGCACACGTGCCTCCCGAAGGAGACGCGAGAACCGTAAAGTTAAATATCATTGCTTTTGTTGTCGTCCTTGGCGTCGTTGTAGAAGTGAATGGGCAGGTCGAGACTCTCCATTATGTCCCTCGTCACCGGCCAGAAGCCGAGCATGGCGAGCGCCAACTCGGCGAAGTTCATGCCCCACGCTGCCCACGGCAAGTCGACGCTCGCCACAGCCTCCAAGCAGCGACCCACTTCCGGCATCACTGCAAAGACACACAGGAAATGCACGAGAACATAGAACTTGAAGCGACCCCTGCGGCTCTCGGAAACAGCCACCCTTGAAAGCGGCCACTCTATCAGTATGTTTGATTCCGTTTACCATTGTGTCTGAAAAGCGGCTACACAGTTTTGCCAGAAGCATGCCCATATGTATATCATCTCTGACCAGCCTCTCTGATCAGATCGCCTCATTCTGAGAAAACTAGCATTTTGAACTATTTTAAGAAAGTGTATTTTGTACGACATGAACTATATTTACTTATTAGTTCATATACTTACTAACATACACATGTATGGCACTCTGGTATGTGATGTTATTCGCTCAATTGTGCTTTTGTACAATTACCGGTCGCCAGCTCCGGCCACCGGATTAATAAACGTATCCATGGCACACTGATATAATTGTTCGTCTTTTCCGGCGTCTTATCTTTAAAATTGCACATTATTTGACAACAAATTCATACAGTGTTGAGGACAGTTATATATAGCATGATGATTCATTGGAAATTTGTACATAAAAGACCAATTATCCCATAATGCAATTTTAATCAATTCATTATCTTGACAAGATAGTAGCTATTTATAACAAGACCACATCTCGCAAGGCCTACCTCCGACATGTCCTTCGCACCACCCACCTGACATACGCCTCATGAAGGCGACATTGTCGGACAGCATGATGACAAAGGAGTAGGTCGCCCAACGTCCAGCCCGGACGTCTTCTGTGTTGTTCATCATTTGGAGGAGGACTTTCACAGCATCCTGGTCCCCCTGCGCGAAGAGACACTATACATTCCGTCTAATCCCCACTGATTGGCACAACGAAACAAGATAGCTTATGCTGCTACAGTTTCATTCGGGATACGACGTTTTCGTATTAGTTTACCAAGCCGTAATTTGAATCAATCCTGAGTAGCTCCTACACACACGCGCACGCATGCACACACGCACGCACGCACACACACGCGCGCACACACGCACACGAACGCACACATACACACACACATACACACACACACAGTGTCACACACACACACACACACACACACACACACACACACACACACACACACACACACACACACACACACACACACACACACACACACACACACACACACACACACACACACACACACACACACACACACACACACACACACACACACACACACACACACACACACACACACACACACACACACACACACACACACACACACACACACACACACACACACACATACACACACACACTGTAGAATGGTGAGTCAATATACTGGTGACCTCGCTATGAACTAGCTGAACATGTTCCAAGTGACCTACCAGTAAGATATCTTCATGCATCCGTCTACAAGATATCCTGAGTGAACTACCAACGTAATGTTTCGAGTGACCTACTAGTAAGATATCTTCACGCATCCGTCTACAAGATATCCTGAGTGAACTACCAACGTAATGTTTCGAGTGACCTACTAGTAAGATGTCTTCATGCATCTGTCTACAAGATATCCTAAATGCATGAACTACCAACACAATGTTCCGAATGACCTACCAATAAGATATGTTCAGGCATATGTTTACAAGGTGTCGGTCATGAGGTAGATGACCTACCAACACAAAGTCCTGTGTGACGCGGTTCCGGTGGCAGATCCCACTGAGCGAGCGAACCACCTCCAGCTGCATCCGTGGTGACCGTTCGTCCTTCAGCGCGTTCAGCAATGACCGTAGGTACGTGGTGAGGACGCGCGTCACATCCGGATTGGCTGCAGAAAATCAAATTTTTCCATTGACTGATTTATTGGCATGCCCAAATATTCAGTGTTAAGGGCTACAAAAGTCAGGACAAAGGAAATTCAACCTTACTCACTCGTTCAAATTCTTTGATTCAGCTCGTGTAATGCTGGATTGCCAAGCATCCAAATTTAATTCTCCTTGCGATTTTGCTAGTTATTTTGATTTAGTTATTTTGATTATCATTGTTTTAGCCCATCCTCCTCCATGTATTACACCGAGTGCTTATAGCTCACAAGTTATTTCATTCACGCGTTTCCATGTAATCGATAAGTACACGAAGTTTTTCCTCGATCTTACTGATTCTCACTAGTCTACTCAGGGTTTTCAGTGCGGTATAGACGGTCTATATAAATAAAGTAAGTTGATAAGGGCACAGGAAAGTGGCGTGGTGACCCCCACCAATGCGGTGTCATTTGTAAATATAATGGGGTGATATAGTTGGTACTGGTAGCAATTAGCTGCCAGAGAAGTTATATGCTTAACAATTGTAGGTATTGCTTAACGATACCGTCGGGGCCGGCATGCTTGCTGTAGATATGTATTGGTGTATATACGGTGTTGTTTAAACTATGGTAATGAATAAATGTCATTAAGTTGGCCTATTTCAATCAACGTTGGTCTTGTATCGTTGCTTTACACAGAACATTGTATGTGACAGTGGGCGCATACTATTCATTACAGCACGGTCTTTATTTAAAAAAAAATTGTTATTTATTATTTCGCTGATATGATATGCTAGGCAGATTTTTGATAATACGCAATTTTATTTTATTTGGGTACAGTTAGTTTGGGTATAATTAGTAACTTGATAGCTAGAGACACGCGATCGGAATAGGAATGTTATGGGTCGATTGACCAAGGGAAACTGTAATACGATGTGTATACTGATATACAGCGTGCATACAGATCGAATTTCAAGTCAAAATACGGATTTCAAACAAGAAACGTGGCATAATTTTCTATTGTCTGCGCTTGCCTAGGTATCCGACGAAGCCGAACATCTTGATGGCGGCGATCTTGGCCGACTCGCTCGCGGCGCTGTCCTGCAGCACGGCGCCGTTCTTGTCGATCTCCCGCGCGTACAGATTCAACTCGCTCATGTCGCCGCCGTGGTTCTCAGAGCGCGTGATCGCCGCGGCCGCCTTCTTCATCAGGTCCATGGTGGCTGGAGGACGGTACAGCGCACAGCGTCTAAGGCGATGTCCCGTCTACATGCCGAAGAGGAAGAAACACCCGCAGTGTGTTTGAAATTACCTTTTCTGTTACACATTTATTACTAGTTATTATTATTATATATTATTATTATATCGTTCTAAATACTATAATAAATATATTGCATGTGCTGTCCACCAAATTATATTTGGTTTTTTGGAATTATGTGAATCAATTATACATAGAAACATGATCAAACAAGTGTAACAGTCGGCGAGATGATATACAACTCGCAGGGTGTTTGGCAATTTCGCCTAAGAAACGTTCAGATCGTATACGATCGAAACATTCAAATTGTAGTTTAAGAACATTCAAATGATAGTAAGCGGAGGCAGGCGGGGCTAACCGCAAGGTCCTGGAGTTGTCTGACATACGCCCGGTTAGAGGTCCCACCAGATTATCCGGTCATGTGTTTAATGGACCTTCTCATCGTGCCCATAGCTATCATTTATTATGTTTAGGGTGCTTTATGGCAATGTAGGCTATTGACAGCTTCAACCTTCTGGTTGCCAGTAACCCTTACCAAAGAAAATAGGACATTTCCACGTCCGCCTACCACATGAGAAGCATTTGTTGCTTTTTATTGTTAACTGTGTGAAATCGTAGGACGGTAGGTTTAACTAAATTGTTCATACTTGAGGAAGTACAAAATATTGTTCGTCCACAGGTAATCGTCTTCAGAGTTCGTTTTCTTTTGTGGATTGTCAGTCCAATCTGAGATGTGGGATTCTGGCTGCGAGTGTTATTGAGCCGATACGTTCTGTCATCGCCTCTCCTTTCCGTTTCTGCAATGCTCCTTTGCCCGAAGGACACTGCGCCGTGTTTTGTTGCGCTGTGCCACGCTGATCGATCACAAACCACCCTCTCCCAAGACCCAGTGTTAATGAAAAACCCTAACATTTTCAACAGATGCCAGGCCCGTAAACCTGCTGGTACGGTGTGTACGTACGCACCCCATCCCCGCTGAGTCAACAGTTCCCCTAGTATGGAAATTGTTCCCGTCTTGGTCATAGGGGGAGGGGTAGTTGACCTCGGGTGGGGGTGTAGGTAGTTGGATGTCTTGTGAGCTCCAAGGAGGTGCAATTGGATGTTTCTGGGAAGCCTCAAAGGGGCGCAGTTGAAAATTATTTGGAGCTATGAGGAGAGCGGATTTCGGGTTTGTTTGGAACCCCAAAACGAACGCTTCCAAACATCAACAACGCCAGGTAGATTTGGATAATATATTCTATGAATTTGTTTTATAGCCTACCTCAGGTGAACTTTGTAAATACATGTGTTCTTGCAAATAGACCTAGGCTTAACCAATCAAAGATACGGTCTTTGTGGAATGTTACTGCCCCTACTAGAATCCTCTAGAAAGTGTTTAAGCAATTAATGATAATTTCTGACACACCACTATTTTAAACAAAGCAGTACTTTCCAAATTGAATTACGTAGGAAGTGACGTATACATTACATATAGGCAGGAAGTGACGTAAGTGGGACGTTAAATAAGCGAGATTGGTTACGTCAACAATCGCGCGTCCGAATAACATCTCGACTGGCATGATGGCGCAACAAAACTCAGGTTTGTTAAAAAGCAAACTATTTAAATTACATGTACGCTTGCCAGTGTAACAGTACCACTTATGTTGTACATATTGTGCATATATACGAAACATTACAAGGCACGATTCAAGTTCCAGTTACTGTTTTGTTGATGCGGTGTAGTAAATTCAAAATACCCTCCCTCGAAAACACTGCGGTAATGTTTTGAACCTCGGTATAAAACACCACGTAGTTTGTTCAACTTAAATGTTTAAAACCCTCAATGCCAAAGTTTAAAGCTGATCGTTTTTGTCATAACATGTTGATCGTTTTTATCATGCAATCATGCAATCGTGCCATCCAGTTTCACCTGTTTACCATATCAATTCTATTTAACATGTGAACGGTCCAAATGTGTCTTAGGCAGTCTTGGGTTCAAACTCGAAGGACAAATATGATAATATCGACACACTCTCAATATGAGAACAGTGCTTTGAACTTAAGTTAAAAACATTAGAGTGTTTTGATCAGTAAGGCATGGTGCTTTAAACGTCCTATACCAGTATCGTGTTAATTACTTGTGATGTCGTGAATTATTCTACTGCACGCTACAGAACAGAAAATGCACATCGTTATAAAGTTAGGCTGTACGATTGGGCGTACAACAATTGAAATGTAAGAATATGCATGCAATTATTATTATTATTATTGCTTGCTGGAATAAGATCGCGGAAGGAGTAAACAGGTATATACGTTAGGACTATTGGATAAAAGGATAAAAGAATTGGGGTGAGGCCCAAAGAACCCCAGCTATGGCCTATGCCATTGCAGCCATTGTTTGCAGTTGTAATTAAGGGTTCATCTCATCAGTTCGCGAAGTCCAAAAATACGTACAACCATGCATGTTGGTCCAAATCACCTCCACCCACCCCACCAACACGTGGCACTTCCGGTCTTGCGCGACGCAAAACCACAGCAAATATAGCCGCCGGTTACCTACGACGTTGCCGGTTTCCTATATCCACATCAGCGTCAATGTGCATTCGTACATGTATATTCAAGCAGATAGGTGGCGCCACTCTGGCGATATTTTCCCCGCGACACGAAATCATCACTAACCCTTTCAGAATGTTATACTCGTGTTTTACACTCTGCGCAACCACGGGACCATCCGTAACTCGTGCGTAGGTACAACGCAGTGCTAACGACGTCGTTTCGTTTGGCAGACGTGGCCGCTGCAGTCGCGCCATCTGGCGTCTCGCCGTCGAGCTCGGCCGAGTTCGTCGTCATCGACCATGTGGACGACTTGCGCAACCAACAGAAGGTACTGCTCGACACCGTCCATGGTATACTCCGGCAGCTTGCTAAACTCGACCGTAAAGCGAACCTGGTACGAACACCTTCTGACATTGTCACGCGACGTAACTCGTAAGAAACGCGGGTTCGAATGACGTGTCCACGCGAATCAGAGAATATAATTCTATAGACTATTCTATGGGATTCTACAGACAATCGAAGTGGTCATAATAATTAATTATGTTGATTATTATTGAATAATATAGATTTCTATAGATTTTTGTATAGATTTATAATGAATTATATAGAAAATATGTATTTTGTTTGCGAAGAGACATCTGTTTACGGTGCATTCGTATTTCTTGTTTAGTTATTACATTGTTGGTTCGTCTTGGTCTTAAATCAAACACTACAGTTGTATAGTCGAGGATATTCAGCTTAAAACATTAAAACATAGGTCTAATCCAAACTCAAGAGATGAATTTAAGAGGTGATAGAACCCTTATAAACTGACGATAGGGACCTATGCAAGCCTAAATACGACAAAAACACAATGTTAATAAACGACGTACAGCAGGACCGAGAAGCACAATTACGATAATGTTGGGTTATTTGTTAATGGAAAAGGCGTAAATCGACGTAATCGGGTAACGCAAAATATATTGGCAGAAAATTGAATGGTACACGGAGAACGGAAGTGACGTGTATGCTTGCAGGTGGCCGATACGGCCCGTGTTCTCGACTACTACTGGCGAACTTACTGCTCGCTGTTGCTCACCATCTGCCCCGTGCTGCTCGCGTTCATTATCGACTACAAGACTCGCGGCAGCTACTATCCCATGGTAAGTCGACGTAGCCGGCCTTACTCGCCTCCATGTAGCTCTGTTCCAGTCTGTGTGATTGTCACTCTGTTTGTGTCAACACCGTGACGTCGGCGTCGTCAGTATCAGGAACAAGACGTACTAACAATCATCAGCGTGCAGGCGTCGGAAAGGGGTGGGTGGAGCCCCCAAATACTTAGGGAAGTTAGGGTGCGGGTTGTGGATATGTTTTGTCCCCCAGTAGTTCGGCAACAGAGGGTGCAGTTGGAAGTTAGTTTCCAGGATTACCCTCCTCGACACCGCGGAAAATCTCGATCATTATATACCCCATTGATACCGCGAAAAAATCCAATACTACCCCCTCAAACATTTTCTAACAACACCCTCCCTCTCCGATCGCAGCTGGTGACCATCGGACCCCGGTATTCAACAAGTTCCGACGTCTATGCGCATCATCATATTGTCGTACTTCCATCGTCACCATTCTTTCACAATTTAGTACTTCCACCAATATGGATTGGCGATGTCTGTGTTTATAAGTTGATTCGTATCTATTATATTTCTAAAAAGCTAAAGCTGCATGACTGTTAAGGGTCAATGCAGTTGATGATCAAAGCTCTGAAATCCGGCTCACCTGAGAAGGCGTTGCCGTTGGGTGTCTGAGGGTCTTCTTGCTGTCACCGTGTTAGTATCGTAACAATAATCGTGTAATCGTGCATACATGTGAATGACGTCATCCCCTGCTTATGACGACTTAATTCGATGGATATAGACAGATGGGTATATGTGTGTTGTTGGATTCAGTCGACACTATCCTTGATCACCGAATAGCAACAGATTATACAGAAGATGGCTCGAGGAAAAGCACTTCTAGAAAATGTATGGGTCATGGCCGCAGTATACAGTGAAACCTCACTATTAAGGTCATCCCAACTTGACATGAATTGTGGGCGAACCGTTCAGCTGCACTAATTTCCTCTACGCTCATCTTTATGGTTACATAAATAATTTGGGACTATCCTGAGGTGGCTTTAATTCCGATGTGGCCATACTACCGAGGTGTCTGTAAACACTATGCCCACATACAGTTCATTTTCACAACATCTACCACGGGTGGGAGGTCATATACGACATCACACCCGCAGTGAATGCTGCGTTGATTTGCTGCAGGACCTGCCGTCGTCGATGGTGCAGATCCTCGTCGGTTTCACCATCTGTGTCGGCCTGCCGACGTTCGCCTTTCACACCTTCGAATTGTTTGAAATGCGGGAGGGACTGACGGACGGCGACGAGGACGAGGACGAGTGGAACAGCACGGACGACGAGGAGAAGGACGCCGGCTTGGGCGACGAGGACGCGGCCGCGTCGACCGACGAGGACGCCGTTGTTGAGACGGTGGTGTCCGGCCCGTCGGAGTCCCCCGTCCCGGAGACGATCACGTCAGTCGACGAGGGCGGGCTAGAGGCGGACGGCCAGTGAACACCTCGCGCTCACCACGACAGCTTTGTGCTGGTTTGTTTCTTCAAATACCGACCGTCAGCTATCGACTCTTCCGCTATTTGTCGGGTGCCATAGCGGAGAACAGAGAACGCGACACCATCTCCCGAAGAAACATCACAACTGTACGTCTGTGTAGTCACCAAAAAAACGCGAATATGAACTTCCGGGATGACTTCCTGCTCGTCCAGTGTGTGCGCGTGCGCAATTGGAGCATCGCATAAACTTGGTAACACGCACAGCATGCGCCGTCTACGCGGCACGTCCGGCGCTGCGCGGTCCACACAAAAAGCGAAGGAAGTTCAAAGACTAAACCCAAAAAAACATCGTCGCATCCCGGCTCTCCCGATCAGCGCTGTTGACGTCCGAGATAAGCTACACCCTACACCAAAACACCGTGCAACTCGAACAACTTTAGCGGTAGTAATAAAGATACAAAACGTAGGTGTGCGTGTTTTTTTTTTAATATTTAACCAGGACTAAGTGAAGGGGGGAGGGAGAGAGAGAATTGAGTTCGGGGGAGAGAGAGCTGAGTTCGGGCAGGGAAGAGAGTTAGTCCGTGAGAGTAAGGGAAGGGAGAGATAGGGTAAACAAGAGATCCGGTTGAGAAGAAATACTTCCGCTTGGAGAGAACGATATGTACTTGGTTTAAAATCGTGACGTGAATATTTTTGCCAATTTCCCCCCTCGTCCGCGAAGAGTCTCCAACACTACTACCTCTCGAGAGTGAGACCCATTGAGATTGATGCCTTGTCGTGGTTTTGAGATGGCTTGGGTGTCTCGATGACACGGAGAGCTACGCCGGCGGGAGTCTCAGCTTCTGGCAGATCAAACCATGCCGGACAGATCGTCCAGACAAAAACCAGCCTCCAAGCACACCAGGTTAGGGTTGAGCATGAGGTCAACGACCTCATCTAATAAAAACTAATGTTACGAAAACGGAAACAATAAACTCCACTTCTCGGCGCCGTTCGGGTGGGGAGCAGGTTACTGCAAGTATGACCAGTGATAGTGAACGCCTTCGGGAAGCCGTCACTTCTCGGCGCCGTTCGGGTGGGGAGCAGGTTACGGCAAGTATGACCAGTGATAGTGAACGCCTTCGGGAAGCCGTCACTTCTCGGCGCCCTGCGGGTGGGGAGCAGGTTACTGCAAGTATGACCAGTGATGGTGAGCACCTTCGGCAAGCCATCACTTCTCGGCGCCCTGCGGGTGGGGAGCAGGTTACTGCAAGTATGACCAGTGACGGTGAACACCTTCGGCAAGCCATCACTTCTCGGCGCCTTGCGGGTGGGGAGCAGGTTACTGCAAGTATGACCAGTGATGGTGAACACCTTCGGCAAGCCGTCACTTCTCGGCGCCCTGCGGGTTGGGAGCAGGTTACTGCAAGTATGACCAGTGATGGTGAACACCTTCGGCAAGCCATCACTTCTCGGCGCCCTGCGGGTGGGGAGCAGGTTACTGCAAGTATGACCAGTGATAGTGAACGCCTTCGGGAAGCCGTCACTTCTCAGCGCCCTGCGGGTGGGGAGCAGGTTACTGCAAGTATGACCAGTGACAGTAGTAGTATATAGGGTAGGTTCACGCTCGCCCCGCCCCTTTTTGACCTACTTTAGGCCTAACTACGTGCATAAAAAACGTCCTTATCTTTTTCGGGAACCTACTTATAAAAAAAAGATCAAAGGGTTTTGTGTAACCCGAGAGAAATCGGGAACCTACTTATAAAAAACGTGATTGATGGCCTGTCACTTTTGATTGATGCTATAGAGGTGCCACCTAGCGGTTAATCCAGTAACTGATAATATTAAGGCGCCATCTAGCGATTAACCCAGTTTACCCCTAGCGATCAACGTCCCAAGCGATCAACGACTAGCGATCAAAGCGTATATAACCGAGATAAAACCACTCATAGACGCCGGCGCCGGATTAGCTCTCCTGGGAGCGCGTTCGACTAGGGATCGAAAGATTTCGGGTCCGAATCCGTACGTCGGCACCTTTTTAGATGCGCCATCTGTGACTATATAAGCGGTGTCGGTAGCGGTTTATCGGTAGTAGTCATGTTGTCGTCGGAACCTATAAAGTTTGGCGGCTCGCGCTCCTTCTTGTCGAATATGTACAGGTGCCGATTGACGGCGTACGGTCGGGTCTTCCGATCCGTCGAGCACGCCTATCAGTATAGGAAAGCGATGTTCAACGAAGACCTCGCATGCGCCGCGTGTATCAAAAGTGCGCGATCGCCCTACGCAGCGAAACGACTCAGTTACGGTATTCGAAAAAAGAGAACGGGAACCGAATGGAACGTCGTTAGGGCCGCTTGTATGAAGGGCCTGTTGATGAGTAAGTTCGGCGGGGAGTTGAAGGCCGATCTGTTGGCCACCGGGGACGCCGAATTGGTGGAGTGGGTGCCGAGTAGGGAGGGTTTCTGGGGTACCAGGATTGGGGACGTTGAGGGAGAGAACAAGCTCGGTAAACTGTTGATGGAGGTGCGCGACGTTTATAAAGACGCGTAAAAAACATCAGCCAGTATCAGTCGTGAAAATGGGCGGACCGTTGTTGAAGCATCCGTTTACGTGTATAGTATCAGGGCCTACGGGATGCGGTAAGACGACGTTCGTCGACCGTCTGATACGACGCGCTATGAGCGATCCGGCGCCCGAAAAAGTCCTGTGGTGTTACGGGCAGTGGCAGACCGCCTACGCGTCTATGTCTCCGGAAATAGAGTTCGTAGACGGCCTGCCGACTACGACGCATTTAGACTGTAAAAAGAGGACGCTTTTAGTACTCGACGACCTCATGGAGGAAGCCGATAGCGGGGTGACGGCGCTATTTACTAAAAAAAAGTCATCATTGTAATACGTCGGTCGTACAACTCCGACAGAACATGTTTCCGAAAGGGGGAGAAAACCGCACAATCAGCCTGAACGCCCAATACTTAGCGCTATTTAAGAACCCCCGAGACGTTGGTCAAGTAGGTCACCTAGCGAAACAGATGTATCCGGGAGAGGTCAAGTACATGATAGAGTCTTTCAAAGACGCGACGTCGACGGCGTACGGCTATCTCTTCGTCGACCTGAAACAGGAAACGGAAGAGTACATGCGCCTGCGTACGTGTATATTTCCGGACGACCCCCTTCAGTACGTCTACGTACGGAAGGGTGGTCAACTATAAGTAGAGAGGGACGTCGCCGCGTACGCATTAGTCGGTATGACGGGAAGACGCGCGGTGGTAGCGGCGAAGCGACGACCGAAGGCGGCGACGAAGTTTTCGGAGCAACGCCTGAAGAGACACATTTTCGCCCTGCAGTTGATGGATAGACATAAGCGGAACATCGATCTGCGAAAAGCCGTTCTCGCCCACTCGGAGGTCGGTCTCATATGTAGTCTATGCGATTGCGCGTACAATATTCTGAGAGGGAACGTGAAGGTGTCGCCGAAGCAGAAACGCGTGTTGACGAAATACAGAGATCACCTGCGTGACCTGGTCAACAAACGAATTCCGGTGAAGCGGAAGCGAGCCATCTTGCAAACGGGGGCGGGTGGTTTTCTGACGGCCCTGCTAGCGCCGTTAGCGAGCACCGTTATCCTGCCACTACTCAAACAGATCATCGGGGGTTAATCGATGCAGTACGCGAAGAAGATGGCGTTGGTCGACCCGCGATTGGTGGAAAGTCTACTTCAACCGCAGCAGCCGGCGTCGAGCAGCACGCCCCGATCACGTGTACTGAGTAGCCTGGACAGCGACATGAAAGATATTCTAGAGCGATCGGATTTATCCGAACGCGATAAGGTGGTGTCGTACAATCAGCTGCTGAGTCGCTACAACACTATAGAGGCGGCTCGAACGGCGCAACCGGTACGCGTGTCGATGGTCAACGCCGACGGCGGCGAGATACCACAGCCCACGGCGGCGCCGCCATCGTCGGAGGCCGTAGAGCGCGAAATCGTAGCCAGCATGCCGAAAACGCTGAAAGGGAAGGCGAGTCTACTTATCGCGAAAATGAAAGCCGATCCCTTGTGTCGATGGAACGAACGCGGCGAATTCGTGTACGACGGTAAAACGATCGCGGGGAGTAACATGGTCGATCTAGTGAACGATCTCATGCGAGCGAGAACGAAGACGACGCAGCCCCTAGGATGGTGCGCTTTCGGGTTGAGTATGAAGGGTATGAACATTCCTATGGAGTTCGTCGGCAACCCGCGCTATCGGGAGTACATGGAGCGACGGCGGCGGCGGTCAAGAGAAGAGGAGGAGGCGGGATCGGTCAATTCAGCGGGGAAGGCGGTGCGAAGACGACGTTCTAGAAAGAGAGCGTTGGACGCGTGGGAATCGATGTGACGATGCCGTCGATACAACGAACGGTCGCCGTCGTCGGTCTCATCGTCATCGCGGTTATCGCTCTCTATATAATATTCGTCGTTCATTGGTCGTCGTCGTCGTCGTCGTCGTCATGGTGTCCGGGTGGAGTCGTCGTCGTCGTTCAAAACGAAACCTTCGAAAACGAAACGACGACGACGACGACGCTGAACTGAATGAACTCTACTTCGATCCGAAACGGGCGGGCAGTTACGGAGGCGTCGACGCGTTGCACCGGGCGTCAAAAGGGGGACGACGACGACCGGATGTCGAGAGGTGGCTAGCGGCGCAGGACGCTTATACTCTACACAAACCGGTTAAAAGACGTTTCAAACGACGTTGCGTCATCGTGGGCGGTCAAAACCAGCAGTGGCAAGCCGATCTGGTCGATCTGACTAGGTTAAAAAAAACACAACGACGGTATAACATTTCTATTGACGGTCATCGACGTGTTTTCGAAGCGGGCGTGGTGCGTTCCGTTGAAGAATAAGTCCGGCGCGTCGCTCGTCGCGGCCTTCGCGCGTCTGCTGAACGACGCGCCGCCGAACGCGCTGCAGACCGATATGGGGACCGAGTTTCTGAACCGACCCCTGTAAACGTTCCTAAAGAGTCGCGGCGTTCATCATTTCGTGACGCATAACGAGGAGACTAAAGCGAGCGTCGTGGAACGATTCAATAGGACTTTGAAAACGCGCATGTGGCGCTATTTTACGAAACACGAGACGCTGCGCTACGTAGAGGCGTTACCGGATTTCGTGCATTCGTACAACAACGCCTATCATCGAAGCATCGGTAGGACGCCGGCGAGCGTCGACGCGACGATTCAGGAGGACGTATAGCAACGCCTGTACGGCGGCGGCGGCGGTAGGGAGAAAAAACCGAAACTTCGCGAAGGAGATCGCGTGCGTATCAGTAAGACGAGGGGTCAATTCAAAAAAGGATACATGCCTAACTGGAGCGAGGAGCTCTTCACCGTCGTAGAGGTGCATCCATCCGAACCGCCCGTTTATCGCCTGAAGGACGACGCCGGGACACCGGTAGAGGGCGCCTTCTACGAACAGGAAGTACAACGCGTAGTCGTTCCGAAGGACAAACTATATCGAGTGGAGGCGGTTCTGCAGCGGCGTCGTCGTCGCGGCGGGTCGGAGGCGCTCGTGAAATGGAGCGGTTACCCGGCCTCCTTCAACAGTTGGATCGACGCCGCGGCGCTGGTGGACCTATAGCATGCGTTGGACGCGTCACGAGGAATGCTGGCGACTGCACGAGTCGTGCTTATGCAGGGGAACGTCGCTCCTCCCGTATAAGGGGCCCTGCTGTACCCGCAGACCGCAGTGGCGCGATGGACGAGGCGGCGGCGAGGGACGAGCAGCAGCAGAAGAAGAAGACTACCAAAGAGGACTCCGTCGACGCCGCGACTGGTTCAGAGCAGCCGACGAAGACTACCAACGAGGACTCCGTCGACGCCGTCGAGAACGCCGACGACTCCACCGTCCACGAACCCGATCCATGGCGGCTCTGCGGTAACGAATGCCCAAAGGCCGAAATCGTATTCCTCTGTCAGGTCATCGTCCTGTACTTCGTCATCGCCGTTAGTATATACAATCTGACGCGGGGGCAAGGCGACTCCAATATGTGGACGGCGCTGTTGAGCAGCTGTCTCGGTTACCTGCTCCCGAGTCCGTCTATTAGCGGCGGCGGTCGACGACGACGAGACGATGGCGGTATCGTCTGACTTTTACCTGACGCTACCGAGCAACGCGTCTATGAAGCGGCACCCCGAAAATACATTGACGCACTACATCACGACGCTGCCGCGACGTTTCGACCTACCTGGCGGAGAATGGGAATGCGGACTGGTGACGCTACAGTACCCGCACACGTGGTACAACGTGAGAGAGGCGGACGCCACCTTCTACCTGTCGGCGCCACGAGGTGAGATGGGTCTTTTCACGACCATGGACGGTATCGGGGTATACCGACAGGGTACGATTACTCACGGTTTCTACAACAACGTTTACGTGCTACTGCGCGAGCTCAACGAGGCGCTAATGAAATTGTGCACCGATAAGGTCAGGGTGCGTCTTGAGTACAGTGGCGTCTCTAACCGAATGACGCTGCGTATGTCGGCGGGTGTCGCCTTTACCCTACCCGATACGAGCCGTCTGAAGAGCGTGCTAGGTTTCCATAAGAACGTTATCGTAAGTCCTCCGATGATGGGCCCCGAACCGGAAGTCGTCGTTATCGAGACCAGCCCCGCCGCGTACACGTTCGCGTACGAAGGTCGCAATACGGTGGATATGAAGGCGGGCGTCGACACCCTGTACGTGTACACGGATCTCGTGGAATCGCGCGTTGTCGGCGACGTGTACGCGCCGCTCCTTCGAAACATCGCCGTCTTCGGTACGAACGGTAGCGTTATTTCGGAAACGTTCGACCGCGTCCAATAGGTGAAGCTGCTGCGGCATAAATTCGACACGATCGAGGTCGATATAAGAGACGATTGCGGTCAACCGATACCATTCGAGCGGGGAAAGCTAGTGGCGACGCTTCACATCAGACGCTGTAAATCGATATTGTTTTAACCACCATGCCGAACCCGTACGAGGAGTACTACGTTCAACAGGTCGGCGGTCAACTACCGGTCTTCGTCGGCGGTCGGGGTCAACGAGGACACGGTCTGGGTAATATCTTCGGGAGCCTGTTTCGAAGCGTCATGCCGCTTTTTAAGAGAGGCGCCATGGCGTTGGGAAAACGCGCGCTCAAAACCGGCGTGCACGTGGCGCGGGACGTCGTCGGCGGCGGCAATCTGAAAGCGTCGGTAAAACGACGCGCGAAGTAGGCCGGCGTCGATCTTCTCGACGGCCTATTGAAAGGGCCGGCGCCGAAGAAGAAGAGACGGGTGAAAAAAAGACCGCCTATAAAGAAGCCGCGTGGAGCGGTGACGACCGTCAGTAGACGGAAGAGAGGGCGTCGACCGGTCGATATATTCGACGCGTAACGATGGCGTTCGTAAAGACAGCGTGCGAGGGCGTGAAGGCCGAGCTGGACCTGTTCACCGGACCGGTGACGCAGAAGAGCGTCGAGAGCAGTCAGTGGACCGTCTACCAACCGCTGACGGCTCTCGACGCCGGCGGTCCCATCGAGTTCCTCATTCCGGGGTCGGGTAACGACTACACGGACCTGGCGAGCCTTCAAACGTACGTCCGCTTCAAAGTGGTTCAGGGGGACGGTACCGATCTGGCGGCCGGCGCTAACGTGGCGCCGGTCAACAATTTCCACCATTCGATGTTCAGTCAAATCGACGTGTCGCTGAACGGTACGCTCGTGACGCCGTCGACCAATACGTACGCGTACCGGGCCTACATCGAGACCCTGCTGAGTTACGGTAGCGACGCGAAACGATCGCATCTCACGAGGTCGTTGAGGTACAAAGACAGCGCCGGACACATGAACGCGTGCGGGGGCGACAACACCGGGTTCGTAGAGCGGCGCGATCTGACGGCGGCCAGCGCCGAGGTGGAGATGATGGGACACCCGCACGTCGACGCGTTTACGCTAAACCTCCTCCTACCGAGCGGCGTCGACACGAAAATACGCATGGTCCAGTCGAAGGACGCCTTCGCGCTCATGGCCCCGGCGGCTGCCGCGCCGGGGTGGCATATCGTGATACGCTCGATTTGCCTGTACGTACGAAAAGTGAAGTTGAACCCGGAAGTCCAGCTGGGTCACATCAAAGCGTGGACTTTGGGAACGGCTAAGTTTCCGATGCGCCGCGTCGACTGCAAGTCGTTCTCGATAACCGCGGGCACGCTATCGCACACGCACGAGAACCTGTACATGGGCGCGATTCCGAAACGCATAATCCTGATGATGATCGACAACGCCGCCTACAACGGAGACTACACTAGAAATCCGTTCAACGCCCAGCACAACGACATAACCTACCTCGCGCTCGTCGTCGACGGACGTCAGGTGCCGAGCAAACCGCTGCAGCCGGACTTCCCGCACCACCGGTGCATACGAAGCTACATGAATCTCTTCGAAGCCACCGGAAAGGCGGGCGAAGACGAGGGGAACGACATATCGCGCTCGGACTTCGAAGCCGGCTACACCGTCTTCGCTTTCGACCTGACCCCCGACTGTTGCGACGGGGACCATTTCAACGTCGTGCGTCAGGGGACCGTGGGCGCTGACATGCAGTTCTCGACGCCGCTACCCCGACCGATGAACGTCGTCGTGTACGCGGAATTCGAGACGGTGATGGAGATCGATCGGACCCGGAACGTCCTATACGACTGTACGTCGTAACCGCCATGGATACGTTCCAACTGCTGCGTCGCCTCGAACTCGACGCGTACGCTAAACGCATCGTCGTCGGCGTCGTGCCTAAAGACGCGATACTTACCACCGCCGCCGCCGCCACTTACCCGATGGCCTTCGTGTGCAATACCGACGACGGCTGCGAACCGGGGGAGCACTGGGTGGCCGTCTACGTCGACCGGCGAGGCGTCGGCGAGTACTTCGATTCGTACGGTCTGCCGCCGCTGCACGACGACTTCCGCGCCTTCCTGCACCGACACTGCGGCGACGCGTGGACGTACAACGACAAGCGATTGCAGAGCGTCGTCTCTAACGTGTGCGGACAATATTGCGTCGCCTACCTACTCCTCCGATGTCGCGGCATGCCGTTGACGACGTTCCAGAACCTATTCGGCACCAATCAGGTGAACAATGACTGTCTCGTATTCGATTGGCTAAAGCCACATTAATGCTTCGCTTCGCTTTTACGTGTATAGTAATAAAAAACGATGAAATGTACGCAATTGTGTTTTATTACCCTACCTACATACATACATACAGAACCCTACCCCTAGGCGGCCCCCCACCCCTAGGGTAGGTTTAGTTATACGAGTTAGACGAGTATCGGCGCCGTGGTGACGCCGTCGTCGAACACGCGGCGTTTAGCGTAGAAATAGCTCAACGCCGCGCGCTCTTGAACGTACGTCAACACGGACGAGTTTTTCACTTGGAAACCGCGGTTCCAACCGACGCCGCTGCGTCGGTCGCGCAGTACGGCGAAGAAGGCGTGCTCGTCGATATCGTTCTGACGTTTGCTCAATCCCTTCGTGCTGTACTTCGCGCCGTTGTCGCCGCCGAAGCAGTAGTACGTCTTACTGCATAGCGCCACGATTCCGTCGCCGCGCCACTCTTCTTTGAAGAGACCCGGCGTTCGACGATCGAATAGAAGACGGCGCGCGCAGCAGTCCCCACCCTCCCACGTCAGTCCGGCGACGCGGCGCCGTACGTACGCGTCCACGTGCGCGTCGCAACATTCGGCCGGAAACCAGAGCGACCGATTCCGGAAGTAGTGTACGCGCAGCGCTTCCGGTACGAGCGCGTCGATGTCGTGACCCGCGAGGGCTATGTACGCCGAGTCGGTGTCCATAGCGCAGTACTGGAAGAGCGGGCGTGGAATGTAGGCGTCGACGAAGTCGTAATAAAATTCGAGCATTCGTAATTTCGCGTATTGATACACGAAATAACCGATTTGAATCGGCAGGTCGTAGACGACGGCGCGCTTATTCAGCGCCACCTCGTACAGCTCGTCGTCGACGACGACGTCGAGTTGCCGGAAGCGACGGTTGTTGAGGAGTCGCGAGGCGCCTACCGACGTAGCGTACTTGATATCCCGGTGCTGATCGACGCGCGTAATCGTCTTCCCGTACGAACTGTTGCCGAGTAGTTTGAAGGTGTCGGCGATGATCACTTTGTCGGGGTCGACGTCGCCCTCGCGTCACGCCGTCGACACCGTGTCGCCGAAACGGCGAAAGCAGGCGATCGGCGTGTACTCGATCACCTGGTAGATGCGCGCGACGACGAGCCCGTGCTCCAGATACCAGCGTAGGAGGGGCGTGGCGAGCACGATCGCCGTGCCGAAGTAACTACCGACGAGCGTCCGTTGAGGTCGGGTGAGTAGATCGTGCGACTCGGCGTAGCGGCGCATGAACGGGCTGAGATCGTCGCGCGCAATATCGACGTTCTTGAATACGGGCTGCATTTCGGCGAACTTAGCGCGCAGCGCTTCCGGCACGGCGATATCGCACTGCACGAGACCGAATAGAGAGCCGTCGCGTACACCCTCCAGTATCGTCGAGTGCGTTACGCGCCTCGCGTCGGGTGGCGCCACGGGGGGTCTCACGGCTCGCCACTGGCACTCCCACATTTCGACGACGGCATCGACGTGGCGGCGCAGGTAGGCCGTCACGGCGATCGTCGCGGCGTACAGCGTCGTAATCGGTTGACCGTTGACGGCGTTCGTCGTCACGTGCTTCTGGCATATCGGGCAGCCGTGAAAGTAACAGCCGTGAAATTGATACGCCGTTCGCGTGGCGGCGCACCAACCGTCGACTCGGTACTTACCGACGCGCTTCTCGCGTCCGTTCAACTGGTGCCGTATAGGAGCGCCGATTCGTTCCGCTTCGTACGTCAACCACTCTACGGCCATACGACCGTAGCGGTGCACGCGTTCCGCTCGAAAGCTGTTCTCCGCGCGTCGGCGCGTGTACCAACCCGTCGGCATTTCCCGCATCATCGCCGATAGATAGAGATCGTTCGCGTCATAGCCGACTATCGAACGACACGGGTTGTTACCGCCTCGAATCGACGTCAAGCCGGCTTCGTGATGACGCGAGAAGATGATCGATGGACCGCCGACGATCTGCGACTGCAGTAGGCGGTGCAGGTCTTTGTTCGGTTCGTTGAACAGCGAGAAATGGATTGACGGCGGCAGGTCGTTGAATAGGTACAACAAGGTCAACCCCGGTACGCTGATGGCGTCCTTGAACATGTCGATGCGCTGACGGCGATAGAAGGCGAACTGCCGCTCGAGGGCCTCGAGAAACGGCGCCACATCTCGGTTATTATACCAGATTAGAAAATTGCGCATCGTCGTCATGCGCTCGTCGCGCCACGCCGTCGCACAAATTTCGTACGCCTCCGCGGAGATTCCCTCGCGTTTCAGGTGGCTGTAGAAAGTTTCGCGCGGCGGCAGGACGGTCTCGTCCAGGCGCGTCAACGCGTCGATATATTCGTACGGAAAGTACCCCTTCGTCGCCGCGCAGCCGTACGCTTTCAGATAGCTCTCGTAGCTGACACCGGGCGCGAGGTAATTAGTTATGTCGAGAAATTTCAACGTCGACGTCGTCAGGCACATGTAAGCGTTCTGTCGTTTAATGGTGAACGCCGACGATGTGTGCTGCGCGTCGTCGGTTATGAGCAGGGGGGTCAAGTACTTTTTGACGACATTCAAATCGTACTTACCGCTGTTGAAGCCCAGTACGGGCATTTGACGAAGGTGCGTCCACAGGCGGTCGGCGAGTGCGGCGTACGGTGACGAATCGTTGTCGTCGTTGTCGCTTCGTCGCCGCCAGTCTTCGTCGAGCGCTTCGAGCGCCTCGAAGACCGCGTCATAGAGGGGGCGTAGAACCGCGCACGCCGCCGCGCTCACGGCTTCCAGGTCATCGATGAGGCGGCGCGCTAGGTCGGCCGAATCACCGGTCGTGACGTAACAGCGCGCCGCTTCTTGTCCGGGCACGTTCGACGCAACGCTCACGCTGAGCAGTTCGTGTCGCGCTAGCCACCGACATTTGTCGGTATCCGGCGGTAGTTCGTTGGCGGCAAAATAACATTCAAAATCGAATGTCGCGCGGTACGGATAGTAGCGCAGATCGTCGTCGCCGACGTCGATACCTTCGTCGTCGAGTCGTTGAAATACGGACGGCGTCGGTCGGTAGACGCCGCCGGGAAACACGTGACGAACACCGCCCTCGCACGTCGCTTCGTGACGTCGTAATCGCGACGGGTACCGCCAGAGGGAGTTGCCGCATTTCGAGCACTTGTACGTTTTCGCGTACGCGCGCAGGTCGATTATGTACGAGAAGTGCTTGTCGTACAGGTTGACGTTCAGGGTCGTGGGGTGCGCTTCGATCGACCGACGGACTAGTTCGGCGGCGCCAGTCGCCGTCAGTCGATAGACGGCGATGTTGATGCCGAAAAGCGTCTCCACGCGTTCCAGTTCGTTCAGGCGCACGCCGTTCGGCGTCGGGCCGTAGCGCGCGCTCAGTTGTTTAGCTACTCGCGTTAAACGGGTCGTATTTACGCTCCCACCGCAGCCGCCTTGCAGGTGGATGCCGATGCACCGGAAGAGGCATAGATGATCGTCGTAGGGCGTGCCTCGACGATCGTTCGTCAACGTCACGACGTGCTTGTTTTTTCGCACGTAGGAGGGGAGCGCGGCGCCGACGCACCCGATAGGATGGTTTAGGATGGCGTTCACGAAGTAGGTGGCGTTCGTTACGAGCTCGACCACCCACCCCGAGTCTTTACGCTGCGCGATGACGTACTGTAGTACGTCGGTCGTGCGCACGACGTCGAGGAATCGTTCGAAAGAACGGCTGTTGGTTACGAGGGCGGGCGTTTCGAGAAGGCGACCGCAGCAGTTACAGGACGAATGAAAATAGCGGTAACGACCCGACACCTTGAGGCGTAACACGAAACCATAGCTTACGTTTATTTTAAACGCATTCTTTTGTTCCCTAAACATAGCCCTCAGACGCGGTTCGAGCACCCGCGTACTCGTACAGGCGGTCATGCGATAGTTGTAGCGGGACTGCACGGCACCGCGCGCTACCGACGTATCTATGCTACGTCGATGCTCGTCCACGACGCGTTGAAGAGCGTCGGCTGACGGCGGCGGTGGATTGTCATCGGGAGGTGGCGACACCTCCCGATGACCGCACCGTTCCCTCAGGTGTCGTAGCATCGCGGCGCGCGTACTGTACGTTACGCCGCATTTCGGACACGCTCGTCGCTTTACGCATAGCGCGTCATCGCCGCATCGTTTCGAACTCTTCGCGTGTCGCTCTAACGTCGACTGTTTCGCGAAATAAGTACCGCATTTCGGACATTGCCACCTAGTAGTAGGTGGTATACTTTTTTGTGCTGCTACTTTTTCGAACACCCCTATTTATAACGGAGGTACGGACATGCGCAGTGATTGGTGTAACGTGGGGTGGTTGTTTTGTTAGGTAACGATGCGTATGGGGTGGCGGTTTTGTTAAGTAACGATGCGTATGGGGTGGTGGTGGTTTTGTTAAGTAACGATTAATGATGGTTTTGTTAAGGTTTTTCGAACACCCCTATTTATAACGGAGGTACGGACATGCGCAGTGAGTGGTGTAACGTGGGGGTGACGGTTTTGTTATGCGCGGTGAGTGGGGGTGGCGGTTTTGTTAAGTAACGATGCTTATGGGGTGGTGGTTTTGTTAAGTAACTGGGGTGTGTGTGTGTGTGTGTGTGTGTGTGTGTGTGTGTGTGTGTGTGTGTGTGTGTGTGTGTGTGTGTGTGTGTGCTAGTAGTAGTAGGCGGCATACTTTTTTGTGCTGCTACTTTTTCGAACACCCCTATTTATAACGGAGGTACGGACATGCGCAGTGAGTGGTGTAACGTGGGGGTGGCGGTTTTGTTAGGTAACGATGCGTATGGGGTGGCGGTTTTGTTAAGTAACGATGCGTATGGGGTGGTGGTGGTGATTTTGTTAAGTAACGATTAATGATGGTTTTGTTAAGGTTTTTCGAACACCCCCATTTATAACGGAGGTACGGACATGCGCAGTGAGTGGTGTAACGTGGGGGTGGCGGTTTTGTTATGCGCGGTGAGTGGGGGTGGTGGTTTTGTTAAGTAACGATGCTTATGGGGTGGTGGTTTTGTTAAGTAACTGGTGTGTGTGTGTGTGTGTGTGTGTGTGTGTGTGTGTGTTAACTCGGAAACGGAACGTACATTTTCAACGTTTTATTAAGCGTATCGTACAACGAAAAGCGTTATTAAAAGCAAATCAGCAGAATAGGCAGTAATGTTCATTCGATTTAAAGGCCGCTTCTGCACTGTATGTAGACGTGCACTGCCGATTCCAGTCGAGCGCGGTTGATGAAGTCGCGCCAATCCGTGCCAAGTAGCCAGTCCGACACGAACTGGACCAAATACAGTTCCCCCGCTCGCCCCGGTTGCTGCCCGTGCGCCTTCACGTGTAGTAGCTGCACCAGACGTACGAAGGTTGGTATCAGCGATCGATGTAGACACGTTTCCAACACGGCGTTGAAGTGTTGCGTGACGAGGTCAGCTACGTTGTCGTAACGCAGTGCGTACTCACGAGTAGGCCGACCCGCTCGATAGCCGACCATATGCACGTACGGACAGCCCTCGTTAACTTCGCAAGCACCGCATCGATCGCGCGCCGTCTCCAGTATCAGCTCACCGAGGTGTTCAGCGAGAAGGGACATCGCATGTCGTTCATATCGGCAGGCCAACTGACCCCGCCCCGGCTCGACGACGTGTCGTTGCATCACGTCCGACGGTGATGGGTTCCAACAACACGACGGCACGATCTGGTGTAGACTTTCGTAAGGCGGTGGTGCACCAAGCGCCTCCTCGATGATAGCATCCAACGCGCTATCGACGCCGCCCGCGCATCCCTACAGCACAAAGCAGGCGCCTACAAACACACATTACACTTCCCACGGCGATCGTGCGCACGATCGTACCGCGTACGCGCCTTAGCGTCGTACTTCAGTAATAAAATCTCTCACGTTCAGGCCGTCGTGCTCTCTACAACACACATTATTATCAATAGTCCGCCTCTTTTTCAGCGGTAACACGAGCCAGCAGCGCAGCATCTTTCGTCTCACTATCCGTCACTGTACGATCCAGCAGTGCTTGTACGAACAAGGCAACCTCCGCGTACCTTGCACGCATCCGTTCATTATTGGCTAACATTTCCAGCAGAACTCGGCGCACCTCCTGTAGACAAAACATAAAAATAAATGTCATGCTTTAAATAAGCTGAGCACCGTTCTATTATGTAGCTCGACTAGTAGGCTCTCTTCGCTTCGTAAGCTGAACACCAGGCCATTACGTAATTTTCCACTATCTCGTCTAGTAGGCGCGCAGCCTCGTCACTCGTCGGTTTACCAGTTAGCAACGCCGTCACCAGCGGGGCCTCCTATAACACAAGAAACCCATTAGTCGTCAACGTCTCTCTTCAGTGTGCGCACCGTATAAGACGCCTCGCCTTGCCAGGTCGTCTTACGAACACTGAGCTCCACTTTAGCACCTGCCAACTCAAGTACAGTATCGCGAAGTTCCTCCTCATTTAACTCCACCAAGTAATCAGCCCGGTACTCAACGAGCTTTGCCATTTGCGTGTCAAACAACGTCAGCCACATCTCATCTTCTTCGTCATCTCCATCTCGTATCATCACACGCAACGCAAAGAAATTTTTCACCATATCCTGTTCCCCGTGGGTTCGACATAACATCACGTCGTCTGTGTTTTGATACAGCTTGCGTCGGCAATGGGAACAGCCCCTGTACGTGCACTTATCCCTATAACTCACAGCCTCGATGAAGGCGGGGGTCTTAAGTTTATATACACCGTTCTTAGCGCAGGCCAGCTCCCTTACACTCACCAATGTAGCCTGTGATGACGTTGCAGTGCTGCATTCTCTCTCAAGCGAAGCGCGCCGAGTCGGCGGTGCCTCCAACGCCGCTTCGTCAGCCCCACGTTTACGCCCAATCGGGGACGCTATAACCAACACGGGTCTCTTAGCAGACGGTGTGGTCGCCTCCGCAGACGGTTGCTGTTGACTGCCACTCGCCTTACACGCTTGTTTACGCATTGCCTTCAGCTTTTTTACCGGTGTCGTCATATCGTTATGATCGGCCATTCTCGCGGTGGAAGAACTTCTACTGCTGTTGCTGCTGAAATCAGTCAGACCACTTGGGTTATACCACATACAAAGTTTTCCACCGCTTTATATAAGCAACATACGGCGCATGCGTACTTAACACATACCACCCTAATCGACGGTTCTATTACAACGCATAACTGCCTAGTATCCGATGTCTTTTATTTCCGGAAAAAAATTGGACGGTCATGTAGTGCGTTCGTTGACAAACGTTTATTTACAGCCAATTTTAATACAATAACCACACCACTTAATTCCCTGCGCACCACCGATCCCACACAACGCTTAAATTCATACTTTTAACGCATCGTTTACGCTTTGGAAAAAGCATTGTTCGCTCTTCACATTCCTTTCACGATAAGCTACCCCATTAGCATCACAGCTGGTTTGCGTCACCATCCGGTTTCTAGTCATCGCCAAGAAAAAAATTACACGATCACGTTAGTGCGTTCTTTGTCAAATGTGACTTTCACATCGAATTTCTCTATTATTAACACTTCACAACATGCCTGATCCCTAACTAAGCGTACACAACGGTTCATTTTATGCATTTAAACGTTCGTTTATTGCTATTTTGATATCTTTGCCTTCAATGTTTTACGTAACTTTTGCGCATGCGCTCTTAACACATACCTGACTTTAGACAACAACGCACCGGTCTTCGCTCATTCGTTATCATGGCCGCCTCCCGAACACTTGCTACGCGAAAACCTGCCGCTGCAAACGAACAGCGGTACGTTGTATTTCTTATTATTTACTTTTTATATAACTTACTATCTAATTCTTCATTTACATATTACTACAACTGTAAGTACACGTTTTCATTCTTTATTTAGTACATTTTCCTATACGTAATTCATTTCACTTATTTACCAAATGCGTTATTCACAGAAACCACCTGCGACGCCCCGTCATACTCCCAACACGAGCATACATGGATATGACTATCCCCCTCTGTCGCGTCACCGGCGTGGTACGACCGCATACGCCCGTCGATCTCCAAGGATCGTGGGAAGACGACTGGCCGGGGTTGACGGACGCCGAGTGGCTCAGCCCTACTATACCCAACCCGGCCACAGTCGACCTGGCTTCCGTCGAGCCCGACGGAATCATGTCGTCCTTTTCCGTACGCGGGGCGGACGGCTCATGGTATACGCCTACACCTGCCGATGAATTATACGAAAGACGTGGTTTCAACGCGCCTTTAATACCCGTAGGTCGATCGACCTTATTGCAGCGTCATTACGACGCGGACCTAAGCGAACAGCGCGACTACCGCGCTTGGGACAGTCTGAGAGCAGCCCGCCCAGTTCACGACACCGTCGTGATTTCTATGAATAAACAAACATACCTTACACTTCATTCACTCGTTATCTATCGCCTATAAGCAGCCTGTCTTACCGTTGAGTACAGCTTTTAAATGCTAAACGTATGCATGCGCCTCGTTTCGTTTTGACAGCATCGGTTATATAAAAACATACCACCATTTCGCGTCCATTCGTCTATCCACCGCGTAAACATCCCGCTGCCTCAACAAGCCGACCGCTGAATATTTAAACGCGTGCATGGGCTCCGTTTCCACAACGCCAGCCAGCTTAAATCAACGCCGTTACAAAACCGGCTAACAGAGTACTAGCCGTAGATCTATTTTTAACCGCCCGTATCTAGGCCGTTCGTATATCAAATTTCACCGCTGCAGCGATATAGGGTAGAGCGGCTATTCTCGTACACAGTGGGTTCAGTGCCTTCGTAACCACGGTGGTTTTAGCTATAATATAACCACGGTGGTTTTAGCTATATAGCCGTATCGTAACTAGGGACGCTGTTACTGGATTAATCACTAGAGGGCGTTATCACGTAAGTACGGACGCTGCTAACGTAACTAGGGACGTCTTTATAGCCGCTAGGGCTAAACTAATTACTGGGCTACTCGCTAGGTGGCGCCTCTATATCATCAATCAAAAGTGACAGGCCATCAATCACGTTTTTTATAAGTAGGTTCCCGATTTCTCTCGGGTTACACAAAACCCTTTGATCTTTTTTTTATAAGTAGGTTCCCGAAAAAGATAAGGACGTTTTTTATGCACGTAGTTAGGCCTAAAGTAGGTCAAAAAGGGGCGGGGCGAGCGTGAACCTACCCTATATACTACTGACAGTGAACACCTTCGGCAAGCCATCACTTCTCGGCGCCCTGCGGGTGGGGAGCAGGTTACTGCAAGTATGACCAGCGATGGTGAACACCTTCGGGAAGCCGTCACTTCTCGGCGCCGTGCGGGTGGAAAGCAGATTACTGCAAGTATGACCAGTGACAGTGAACACCTTCGGGAAGCCGTCATTTCTCGGCGTCGTGCGGGTGGGGAGCAGGTTACTGCAAGTATGACCAGTGATGGTGAACACCTTCGGGAAGCCGTCACTTCTCGGCGCCCAGCGGGTGGGGAGCAGGTTACTGCAAGTATGACCAGTGATAGAGAACACCTTCGGGAAGCCGTCACTTCTCGGCGCCGTGCGGGTGGGGAGCAGGTTACTGCAAGTATGACCAGTGACAGTGAATGGCTTCGGGAAGCGAACGAAGAGGTAGAATATACAATGGGGGGTACTGTACTAAGTACTACTGTAAAAGAAAAGGACTTAGGGTTAACCATTTCTGCTGATATGAAGGTTTCAGAGCAGTGCGGAATTGCAGCTTTAAAGGGAAATCAAATTCTTGGATTAATTAGGCGAAACATAACGTATAAGGAAAAATAGCTAATAATACTGCTGTACAAAACAATAGTGTTTAAAATAATGAATGGTTATGAAAATATTGGTAGAAATATTGTGTTCTCAGTTAAGAAAGATAGAAGGACTAGATGACATGAAGTTAGCAAAGGAGCAGTGTAGATTAGATATAAGAAAGTTCTCATTTTCACAAAGGATTGTAAATGAATGGAACAGATTATCTGCTGATTGTGTGGGTGTTAGTAGCGTGAATATGTTTTAAAAATAAAATCGACACATACCTCAGAAGGACGGGATACACATAGATAAAAGGGTCGGACTCTCGATAAGCCAAAGGGCTTCCTTGTCCACCTGCCACCTAGAGTTAATTATCTGGGTGGCAACCTTGTTAAATCTTGTTAAATCTTGTGAAGTCACAAATGGAATGAGAGAAATGGAATCCACATCTTAAGAATCAGTGAATGCAGACACAGGTGAACACAAAACACAGACAGGAGAGACAATTTTATTTTCTGTCAGAATTGATGGCCAATACGATGAATGGGTGTAGCCTTAATTTTGAAGAACGGTCTTGGAAACTTGTCAGGGAAAGGCTATTATATGCTAGATTTAAAGGGAAGCAAGTCAACACGACCGTCTTACAGTGCTGTGCTCCAAAAACAACGCAAAGACGAGGAACATGAATTCTTCCATTCAAGCCTGCAAGCATATGTTGAGAATACAGTACGTCATGACCTTTTGTTCGTTATGGGGGTCTGAGTACAAAAGCAGGATCGGAAAATGCCAGACATGAGAGACGTATGGGTCACCAAGGACGTGGAATGGCGAACGACTGATTGACTTATGTGGCTTGAACAACCTTATCGCAGGAGGAACCCTATTTCCAAACAAGGAAATAAACTGACTTAGATTTCACCTAACCAAGGCGACAAGAACCAAATTTACCATTTGCTCACAAGTGGCAAATGCAGACAATCCTTATCACTATGTATGCGTCAAAAGAGGAGCTGATGTTGGCTGCTATTACTCCTTGCTGTGGCATACATCAAGCTGAAGCTCAAAAGCACCGGAACAGCTATTCGGATGTTGAAATGCTACGAAGTTTCAAGACTGAAAGACACTGAAGTCAGGAAACAGTTTCCCCCGCAGGTGCAAAACCGGTTTGTTGCACCAGATGACACGGACGAGGAAAGAAAGGCAGAGGTCGGGAAAAAAACATAAATAAAAATGTGTTGTACAGACATAAATGTATATTGAATCCAGCTGTGTAGTACTGTACTCGAACAGAAAGAGAAGAAGCACAAAGACTAGCTGAGTGAAGACTCGTGGACAGCAATCAAGGAGAGAAAACAAGTGAAATAAGGTTAATCAAAGCCAAGTCCCAGAAGGTTGACGGAAAGTCATGGAGCTATCCATGGTGAAGCAAATAAAGGGGTCAAGAGGTCTGCAAGGATAAACAAAAGACCACGGCACCATTTTTAGGATCACCAAACAGACTCGTGGAGGACCATAGTATAACCACACACTTACAAGAGACAAGCAAGACAATGTGCTGACACCAGACAAAGAACAAGAACAAAGATGGGCGGAGCATTTTGAAGAAAAGCTAAACGGAGAAAACCCAACAGAGTGCCAGACACTGCACAAGCGCCCGAAGACCAGGATTGAAGACCCGGATATCGATGCTGAGCCACACACTAAGGAAGAAAATGGTTACTGATATCAAGGAACTCGTGAACAGAAAGGCACCGGGTTATGATCAGATAAACGCAGAGTTGTTCAAAGCAGACCAAAAACTTGCAGCCTGACATTTTAAACCATTATTTGTGAGTATATGGAAGGAGACGAACATTCCTGAAGACTGGTGCAAAGGTACCATAGTTAACATCCTCAGGTGTATTGATAACTTCTGTATTTGTGTTCATTAGGCAGCAATGCAAGACGATATTCTCCATCTCATTGACGGTTTGAGTGTTTGTAATCGGTGCTTGTGGCATGAATCTCCATTCTTCAATCACCGTAACGGTGAGCTGACGGGTGTTAGTCGGCTGCTGTCGTCGCGGATGAAGCCATCTCAGCAACTAATTCCAGGCATGTCCGATGGGAGACATGTCCGTGCTAGAAAGCAGGTCACGATAAAGGATGTATACATATTATAATTTGGTGCTGCTGCTGCAGGTAAGCTTGCACAATCCGTACTACACGAGAGCGGGCATTGTCCTGCTGCATGGGACAAGCGCAGATTCGGGTGTTGACGCATGAAAGCACAGGCGGGTCTGGGGGCGACTGAGGGGCGTGCCCCTAAAACTTTTGAATGCGCGCCCGTTTCGTGGGCCTCCTGCGACGTTTTGAAATGATGAACGTCGCCGCAAAAATTCTCCAACTGCACCTTTGCATCTCCTCCCCGTGTTACGACCTGACAGCGTGACGGCGGAGTGGTGATGTAGCTTTTCAACGGCATCACTTCACCCTCGTCGTCCGATGTCAGGACCTCATAGGGCAGCCAAGAATACTATATTCAATAGTAAATATAGTATTCTTGGCTAGACGGTGAAGCTAACCACACTAGGCGATGTTATACACCGCAATATATTGAATCAGCCGTCAAAACGAGGTATGTCACGGAGTTGAAATGTGGTGGTCTAACTGCGAGTGAAGGTTGAACAAGTTCACCGTCAAAAGATACATTTTCGAAATTGAGCCATTCTGAAGATTGCATACCGGCTAACACGTGATGTTATACTTTTAACGACTTTTTTTACCACTCATGGGATGAGAAAATAGGTGTGGTTGTATGCTCAAACTTGTGTCAAAATATTGTTATTCATTAATTGGTATCTTCTTGTGTATACGACAGCCTCTTCACGTCCCATGTCCACTCCAAACCATCTAGAATGGGCGTCTGCTGATGAACCACTGGACTGGTCAACCAAATAAAGGCTTGGTGTGCATTGCGCTTTGAATACTTTTCCAGAGCATTGCCATTAAGATTAATAAAGTTAGTGCCTGTTCCAAAGGCTATCTACATGTATACAGCTGAACATAAAAGTTACAAGCTCGTCAATCTTAACGGTCAGATGCACTAAAACACGCGTGTTCACATTGCGTATCAAGCGTGGTTTTGGACCCTTTTCCACAAATCATTTTGGGCATGTTGCGTGTCAGGTTCCTCGTGGTCACACATAACATAGTTGCTCCTACTGACGACAACTAAGGTTTCTGAAGTGTCAAACACTCCCTTTCAATCTGGACAGCGGAGCTTTGCAACCTTGGTAGACAGAAATGCATATACCGGTAGTCAGTGGCGTAACTAGGCCAAGTGCCGCTGGGGGCAAGAGTAAAAAATGCAAATATATGAACGTATCGATAGACGCGATTTAACGATTCAGCGCAGCTACACCACACTGAGGTACACTTCAACACAATATTCACAGCATCTCCAATGAAACCCATAAAAACCTCCCAACAAAACACTCAACAGTGGTCAGCTAACAAACTACTGAATATGCAGTGGTCAAAGTTAACGACTGTCAACACAACATATGTTCACTGCGAGCTGGTCCCGTCACTGTCACCGCAACGACAACGATAGGCCAACGAGACCGGGAGTAATTTGTTGGTCCGAGCGCAGGAGCTCCGTCAAATTCTCCTACAGCCTAACCTTTCTTGTTTTGAATGACGCGAACTCGGCAATTACGCCGTCGAAATCCACGACATCGGTCAACTCTCGCTCGATCGACAGTAGTGCAAGACTGCCCAGTCGCTCTTAACCCATGCTTGAGCGAAGGTATGTCTTAATGAGTTTAAGCTTTGAGAAGCTTCTCTCACTCGAGGCCACGCTCACGCACATAGTGAGCAAAATCCTAAGACACACGAGCAGGTTCGGGAACGATGTCTCGTGTCCCCATTTCACTACCCATTTAAAGAGATCGAGTGCATTCCAGTTTCTAGTCGTCTCTCCTGTTTGCTGTTCGTAACTATGTAAGTGATGTCGCACACGGCGTATCCCCCCTTCATCCCTTCCGCGGCGATGTCGATGTAGGTGTGAGTGACTCGATCGATGGCAGAGTCAATATATATCTTCATCATTGGTTGAGTCCATCAGGCGCTCCATATTGGTAAGAAGCCAGAATTCCTCGTTCACATCGTGATCACCGTCGTGGAGTTGCTCCAATTCAGCGGTGATAGGCTCCAGACTCGACGCCACTACTTCTACGGTATCGTGTCTCGCAGGTCCTTTTGATGGTCTTTCCCGTGACGTGTTGCTTGAATACATCCCACCAGTGGGTTGATGCTGAGAAGAACACGAAGAGACGATCCATCGTCCCAAACAAGTTCAACGAGTGATTGTTGCTGGGGACGTACTTAGCCATGCAGTGGGTTGATGTCCAGAATCCTTCGCTGCACGCCACTGTGGACGCCAGCCATCGTAGCCGCATTATCATATCCTTGGTCTCGCATGTCCTGAATATCAAGATGGTCCTCCCTCAACTAGGCCAATTTTTGATTCGTCAGCGCCTCGGCGTTCTTCTCTCCGAGCTCGATAAAGCCGATAACTGTCTCCTTAACCTCGACCTATTTCCCCCTGAGATGTTGACGTACCTCAATACTTATGACATCTGGTCGACGTGAGCTATAGGTCCGGAGTGCCATCGAATATCATTGAGTAGTACTTTGCCTCACATACTTCGTCCAGGATAACTGCCAATACGCGACGGCCAAGAATGGCGATGAACTCACTCTGGGTGGCTGCCGAGAGATATGACGCAGTGTTCGGTTGGGTTTGAATGCGAGTCAGGTGTTCCCGGACCACCGGATCGTACTTGCCGAGAAACTTCACCAGCCCCAAGAAGTTGCCGGTGTTTTCGGCGGATGAGAGACTCTCTCGGTGGCCTCGGAATGCGAGGTTTTGTCTGCAGAGGAAGCGAATGCAGTCCAGAATGCGGTTCAGTATCCCCCGCGACCTGGCCGCAACATGGTTAACCTCTTCTTGGTTTGCGCTGTCAATTGTTGCTTCTATACCTCCAGTTCTTGAATCCAGATGATCGTCCAAAGCTGGTTGTTCCGGGGCCGAGCAGACGACAACAAAAGCATTGGACACAATCTAAGGAGGGCGAATACATGAGCCATGGGCGAAGAAGCTGCTTCCCGTTGCCTAGCGCCTTGTAAAACCATATGCGATTCATGCTCCTGTTCTTCTCTGGGTTGGCTGGGAAGGGCCCGTCTTTGTTATGGAGGCCAAGAGGCCCCCTCCGAACCAGCTCTAGCCGCAGCTCGTCTGGGACATTTCGGGGCTAACTTCCTGCGTCGTGGAAGATGTTCTCATCTAGCTGCTCCTCCGCATCGCCGTTGACCCCGCGCACGGCCGCTGTGCGTTACGTACACCAGTATTGGCTCGTGTCAATTGAGTTACATTTGATGTATTCAAGCATGATTACTTCAATATGTATGTAATATAACAGCGATGTGTTTAGAATTCGTGTGGACTACAACGTATAAATATGTATGAATTTTGTGTAAGAAAAACAATCTCCCCAAAATGCCGCCCCCAAAAAATGTTGCTGGGGGCATTTGCCCCCATCGCCCTCCCCCTTGTTACGCCAGTGCCGGTAGCTCCTGTTTGTTGGTGACATCATGATGGAAGTATTTCCAGTTTATTAGCACCGTGTTGTTACAGGTCACCTTCTTCCGAATCCCGTTACCACGCTTCTCACTTGTGGAGTATTTGACGCTGCTGGGGAGATACGTGTCACACATGACGCCAATACTGCTGGAGTTGACTAAGTGTTTCTTGATGGGAAGAACAACAACAGTGTCTACATACCCATCAAACGTTGTGATGTTGGTTGATCTTTTGACGGTGACCTTGTTCAACCTTCACTCGTTCTGGCGGGGAGGACTTGTTCATTCACGCTGTATATGATGTGTCCATAGAAATGAACTAGATACAGAATCATTGTAACTTTATGACGTTCTCGGTATTGCAAAAGTTCGAATATTCATCATTTCACGGTGACCTTGTTTGACCTTAGCTCCATACTTACTATACCAGGTAACATCTCCACGTCGTATCTTGTTTAGACGGGGAGGCAATAACCTTTCCAAGTTGATCACGTGACCATTCTGTTCAGTAGATATGCAACCATTGCTTGCGGAAGTGCACAATTTCGAAAATTTATCATTTGACAGTGACATTGTTTGACCTTGGAGCCACGCTTACTGCACCACTTGGTAGTACTTCGACAGGTCTCTTAATTTGTGACAGGGAAATGTAGTTTTATAAATTTATAATATATGGGTATGTGTAGACGTGGGGGGCGTTTAAGTCGGTCCGTTGGGTAGTGCTTACGGCTTGCTTATTGAGGAAATAGAAAGAAAAATCGTGAGGTTATAGTGGTCAGAGCTAATTTGTATATTCATGAGACAAATTTACATAATTTGTTCACTGACGTAATTGTAATGTAGTCGCATGGCTAGGGAGAACTACACGGTTTACGTCGTATTATCGGAGCCGCAGCAATAGTATATCCGCCGGTTTTGTGTGTTTGGTTTTGTTCCGTTCATGTTAATAAACGAATCCATCTTCAGTCAGTCTGATTATATCCTGAATATATGACACTGGCGACGAGGATCTGAATCCAACCTGCGCGATGGCTTCCTCGAGCATCATCGGTACTATGTGCGAGTTCGATGAGCGAAGAGAGGAGGTCAACAGCTATCTGGAAAGACTGGAGCAGTGGATGCTGGCTAACGCTATTGGTGAGTCTACGCCGGCCGACACAGCGGATCGTCGTGTGAGTGTGCTTCTAGCTGTAATCGGGCCTAAAGCATACGCCCTTCTACGGAACCTACTCACTCCAGCAAAGCCGTCTGATCAGACTTTTGCAGTGCTGACAGCGACGCTGGTGACGCACTACCGACCACAGCGAATTGTGATCGCTGAACGCTTCCGGTATAACAAACGCAACCAGGGTGACGGGGAGTCAGTAGCCGACTACATAGTGGCACTGAAACAGCTGGCCTCGACGTGTGACTTTGGGGCGTTTCTGGATGAGGCGTTGAGGGACCGTTTCGTATGCGGTCTACACAACGAAGCTACGCAGAAGCGCCTCCTAGCGGACAAAGATGTGACGTTCATCACGGCGTGCACGGTCGCTCAAGCGATGGAGCTGGCAGCTCACAACACGATGGAGCTGACTGGCAAGGCAAGTGTGATGGAGGTACACCGGGTGACGGGTCATCCACGACGGCAGCAGCAGGTGTTGACGAAAGAGCATGTGGTGTCGAGGAGAACGGGCGATAATACAGCGAGGCAGTCGTGTATGCGTTGCGGGCTGAATGACGATGCTCAGACTTGCAAGTTTCGCAAAGCTAAGTGCTATGGGTGCGGACGTATTGGACATTTGCATAAAATGTGCCAAAGACGCAGCAACACCAACCTGGTGCATGATGACGGAGGGGAAAGTGACAGCAGTAGTGGACTCGGAATTCATCACATCACGGAGGCCAGATCGACGGGCGACAGTGATGTGTCCGCGATTACGGTGGGACAGCGCACACCTAAGTACATGGTGACTGTCAGGGTTGATGGTAGGCCTATCGATACGGAGATCGATACTGGCGCAGTGGTGTCAGTCGCGTCCGAGCAGCTGTACAATGAACAGTTGTCTCGCTTTGCACTAGAGCCAACACAGCTGCAACTGAGAGACTATCAGGGTGGTCTCCTGCCGCTAAGAGGAGTGATAACCATCCCGGTGAGCTACAACAAACAGAGTGTTGAACTACCTCTCGTCATCGTGGCAGGTAACGGACGACGACCAGCGCTGCTAGGTCGCAATTGGATGGCGCAAATCCAGCTGGACTGGCCCAGCATTCGGGCAATCTCGCTTGACAGCGACGTGGCGACAGCCGATGACGTCGTGAGGCGCCACCTACCGGTCTTCGAGGAAGGCTATGGTGGAATCAACGACTTCAAAGTGACGATTCATGTGCGGCCGGATACGACTCCGGTGTTCAAGAAGTCTCGTCCAGTGCCGTACGCTAGACGAGAGATGGTGGCCGCGGAGCTCGATAAGTTGGAGGCTAACAAGGTCATCACGAAGGTGGAGCGCTCTGACTGGGCGACACCGACGGTCAATGTGTTGAAGTCGGATAAAACTGTACGAATCTGCGGTGACTACAAGGTCACAGTTAACCCGCATGTAGAGGTGGACCGCTATCCACTTCCTACAGCCGAAGACATCTTCGCGACGCTGGCGGGAGGAACAAAGTTCACGAAACTGGACCTGGCACACGCGTACAACCAGCTAGAGCTCGATGATGAGTCCAAACGCCTGCTGACGATCAATACACATAAGGGTCTGTATCAGCCGAACAGACTTAGTTATGGTGTGAACTCTGCCCCGGCCATATTCCAGCGAACCATGGATCAGGTGTTGGCGGGGATAGACGGTGTCGCTTGTTATCTCGACGACATCTTGATTACTGCGAGGTCGAACGAGCAACATCTGCAGAGGCTTGATGAGGTGCTGAGCCGACTGCAACACTACGGCATTCGATTGAAACTCGCAAAGTGCAAGTTCATGGCGGACCAGATTGAGTATCTGGGTCACCTGGTTACCGCGGAGGGACTGCTTCCCACAGCTGACAAGTTCGCGGTTCTCAAGGAAGCGCCGAGACCGACGAATACCACAGAACTGCGCAGCTATCTTGGGCTGCTCAAATACTACATGAAGTTCTTGCCGGACTTGTCCACGCTGTTGGCGCCGTTACACATGCTGACACACTCGAGTGCAGAGTGGTCATGGGACACGACGTGCGAACAGGCGTTCAAACGCACCAAGGAACTAATCTGTAATGCGGACATTCTGTGCCACTATGATGCGAAGAAGCCTTTGAAGTTCGCTTGTGATGGCTCTTCGTATGGAGTTGGTGCGGTGATATCGCATATTTCACCCGATGGCGTGGAGAGGCCGATAGCATTCGCCTCCCGCACGATGACGTCGGCCGAGCGTAACTACTCGCAAGTCGAACGAGAGGCATTGGCCATCATTTTCGGGGTGAAGCGCTTTCGACAATATTTGTGGGGCCGCCACTTCACACTTGAGACGGACCACAAGCCGCTAGTCACTATACTGGGGTCAAGGAGCGGTATACCTACGATGACAGCAGCTCGTCTTCAGAGGTGGGCAGTAGTAATGTAGGTGGTGTACGCCGTATGCTGGCGCCTCCTTATGCAAACCCCATGTTAAGAGATAGGACTTTTGCACTGTGCCGCGCCAAACACTTTCGCGCCAATTATGCAAATGAGGTCTTTGGCGCGGCCTTGTGCAATTGCAATTGACCAATCACGAGCGAGCTGGGCCTTATGGGCGTGGCTAGTTATGCAAATGAGCTTGGAAAAGTAGTTCCGACCCCGGGTTAAAGCATAGGGAATTTTATCGCAAAGGTATCCGACCACTTTTCGAATTTTTATCCCATGTTAAAGCATAGGGATTTTTATTGCAAAGGTATCCGATCACTTTTCGAATTTTCACCCCATGTTAAAGCATAGAGGGAAAGGGGTGTTCAAGCGCCCAGCGCCACAGCCAGTGACGTTGGGGTCGGCTAGCCCTCTGTGGGGGTGAAAAGTGAAAATAGTAACCTGCCGGTAAACCGTAGAACACCCAGGTCAACCTCACCTCCTTGTGGTTCCCCCTGGGAAACCACTACCTTGCGGTTGTGGGCAACCGAGGCTCTGACTAGGGGAAGGAAAACCCCAAAATTAAACCTACTGCGGAGTTCCAACAACCCCCCCAGCTCAATAATTGTTACGAAAACTAAACGTGTGACTTCGCCAGCACATGCTGGAAACGGTTATGACGAGGCGACGCTTCATATACCTGAGGACATCAGATACATGGAAAGTATGACACTTCCGGATCAAAGCCAATCGGACGTTCGGCAGTCGATAGCGTCGCTGACCAGACCAAAAGAAACTGTAAATATAGGATGTTGGAATGTGAGAACGTTATATTCAATAGGTAAATCAGCACAACTTGCAAAAGAAATGGATAAATACAGAATCGATGTCATGGGCATTAGCGAATGCAGATGGACAGGACACGGGAAAGTCAAGTTAAACACTGGAGAGAGTGTTATTTTCTCTGGGAGAGAAGACAACCTACACAGACATGGAGTGGCAATAATGATGAGAAAGAAAGCAGAGCAAGCATTACTAGAGTGGAAACCTATCAGTGATAGAATTATTTATGCTACATTCTTTTCAAGATATGTTAAACTATCAATCATACAAACATATGCACCAACAAATGAAACAAGTGACGAAGAGAAAGACCAGTTCTATGAACAGTTGCAGTCAGTTGTGGGCAGTGTACATAATCATGACATGCTCATGGTAATGGGGGACCTAAATGCCAAAGTTGGAGAAGAAAATGAGGGCTACGAAGACATAATGGGAAGCCATGGAATTGGTGATAGAAACGAAAATGGAGAAAGACTAATTGACTTCTGTGGATTAAACAACCTTGTGGTAACAGGAACCATATTTCCACACCGACGCATCCATAAGCAGACATGGACATCTCCAGGAAGGCGAACCAAAAACCAAATTGACCATGTGCTAGTGAGCAGGCAGCACAGAACATCAGTTATGGACACTAGAGTGATGAGGGGGGCAGACATTGCGAGTGACCATCAGTTAGTGCGCTCGAAGATCAGGCTGAAGCTAAAGAGGAAGCAAAAGACCAGTGAGAACAGAAAGAAATTCGACACAATCAAGCTGCAACAACCAACCATAAAAATGCAATTCTCGTTGAAGCTACGGAACAGATATGATGTACTACAGGACTACGCCGAGACAGATAATGACATTGTTGAGAGAAAATGGCAAGAATTCGAGGTGGCCTACAAAGAAACAGCCAAAGAAGTACTGGGTTACAAAAAGAGAGGACAAAAACCATGGATCAGCAAAGGGTCATGGGAACTGGTAGAAGACAGGAAACGACTAAAGAACAACATGGAACAAGCAAAGTCAGAAAGGATAAAGCAGAGCTACAAGGATAAGTATCAACAAAAAGACAAAGACGTAAAGAAAAACATGAGACAAGATAAAAGAAAGTGGGTAGACAACCTGGCTGCAGAAGCAGAGAAAGCAGCTGGGGATGGAAGGATGAAAGAAGTCTACAACATCACAAAGACACTTAGTAACGACAAACACAAAACAGCGAATGCAGTAAAAGACAAATCTGGAAACCTAATAACTGAAGGACCAGCCAAGCGGACAAGATGGAAGGAGCATTTTGAAGAAGTCCTTAATAGACCTATGCCCGATGACCCCGTTATAGATATTGAATTAGATCCAATCATAGATGAAATCAGCACAGACTCTATAACAAAAACAGAGATTAGATCAGCACTGAGGAAGCTAAAGAATGGGAAAGCTGCAGGTAAAGATGACATTACAGCAGAATTGTTGAAAGCAGACATGGCGACAACAGAGAATTGGCTTCTAAGCTTATTCAAAACAATTTGGGAACAAGAAAAAGTACCAAAGACGTGGAAACAAGGACTGATTGTTAAAATACCAAAGAAAGGTAACCTTACAGAGTGTGGAAACTGGAGAGGTATTACTCTAACATCTGTCCCTAGTAAAGTGTTCGGAAGAGTGATAATAGACAGAATAAGAGATGGAGTTGACAACAAGTTGAGAGATGAACAAGCAGGTTTCAGAAGAGGACGAAGCACAGTTGAGCAGATATTCATCCTTCGAAACATAATAGAACAGGTAGTGGAATGGCAAGCAACGCTATATGTCACTTTTGTAGACTTCGAAAAGGCATTTGACTCTGTACACCAAGAGAGCCTTTGGGAAATCATGGCGAGCTATGGAATCCCATACAAGATAATCAGAATAGTCCAGATTTTGTACGAGGACAGTGAATGTGCAGTGTTAGATGAAGGTGAACAATCTGAGTGGTTCAAGGTAAAAACTGGAGTTAAGCAAGGAGACGTAATGTCCGGATTTCTTTTCTTGATGATAATCGACTGGATAATGAGGAAAACAACTGAAGAAAACAACACAGGGATAAGATGGAGATTCATGTCAAAACTTGAAGACTTGGACTTTGCAGATGACATTGCGCTTATGTCATCAAGTTACAGACACATGCAAGTAAAGGCCAAAAAAATGAATGCATTCGCATCAAAAACTGGCCTAAAAATCAATAAAAAGAAAACTGAAGTACTGAGGATCAACAGCAAATGCAACAACAGAATAGAGATTGATGATCAACAACTGAATGAAGTAGAGAAATATACATACCTGGGCGCAAACGTCAGCAAGCAAGGGGGAGGGGATGACGATATTAACAACAGAATACGAAAAGCAAGGACATCATTCATGAAACTCAAGCAGATATGGAACTCAAATGTGTACACATTAAAAACTAAACTCAGATTATACAATACTCTGGTCAAATCAGTGTTACTGTATGGATGTGAAACATGGAAAGTAAACAAATGCGACAACAAAAAACTTGACATTTTCCATTTCAACTGTCTCAGAAGAATTTTAAAAATTAGATGGCCAGTAATAATTTCGAACAAAGACATTGAGAACATAACAGCAGAAGAGAAGATCAGCACAGAAGTACAGAGAAGAAGGTGGAATTGGATCGGGCATGTGCTGAGAAAGAAGGCCCAAAACCACTGCCTGACAGCACTGACATGGACGCCGGAAGGAACAAGAAAAGTTGGTCGACCAAAAACAACGTGGAGAACCACAGTGGAAAAAGAACGGAAGCAACTGGGCTGGGCAACATGGAGCAAAGCCAGACACATAGCCGTTGACAGGGCGAGGTGGCGGAGTCGCACAGCAGCCTTATGGGCCACAAGGCCCGAAGAGGATAGGTAAGGTTAAAGCATAGGCCATTTTTATTGTAAAGGTATCCGATCACTTTTCGAATTTTTATCTCATGGTAAAGCATAGGGAATTTTCACACTAGGTTAAAGCATAGGGATTTTTATCGCAAAGGTACGCGACCACTTTTTGAATAAAATAAAATATACCGAACACCATTTGAATATGTCACACACGAGATTGCTTGACCCGTAGGTCCAGGCTTCACCAAGGAACCGAGCCTTTATTTGTTTGACTATGACATGTCGAATATGTGGTGTTATAGTAAGGCGTAATTTATAACAAAAGGGGTTATAAATTCAACGGAGACCGTTTTGTCTGAAGTAATGTATACGAAATGTAGATTATGTATAGGACTATGTTATACCAAAGCCTATAGCCTCGTTTTGTTTTGTTTTTCGAACAGAGCGACCATTTTAGAATTAACCCTTTGGTGTCTGTTACAAAAACCCGTACTCGACACGTGTCTGGACACGTTTGTTTGTCGCAAGCACGCGCACCCTGTATGACGTTATGGTACGCGCAGTAATTTTTTACACGAAGTGAGTTGTTCAAGCAGATAGTGCTTTGGTTAGACCTCGTATTGAACTTGCGCGTATGTAATGTAATCCCTTCACGTGACGTCATGAGGCAGTGACGTCATGAGCAGTGACATCATCAAACTGCTATGCGCAGTAATTTTGTACGCGAGGTGAGTTGTTCAAGCAGATAGTGCTTTGGTTAGACCTTGTATTGAACTTGCGCGTATGTAATGTAATCCCTTCATGTGACGTCAATTAAATAAGTAATTGCGCATGCGTAATAGTGGCTATTCTTATAGGTCGTAGGTTGTCGACCCTTTGAATAGGTGTAGGCCTCGCCTAGTCTATTCATTTACATAGGTTCAAAAACATAGATCCAAACCGGATAAAGCATAGTCATAGGCATAACCATAGGCATAGGCATAGAGGCTAAAGGCTATCTGGCCTACAGCACATAATCACGGACAAACACCTTACAAACACTCCCAAACAACTTACAAACACTGACAAACAACTTACAAACACGGATATACAACTCAAAAATAGCGAGTGAAAAATGTCCCCGTTAACTGGTATGAACTGGTATGAACTGGTATAAATTAAGCCTCAAGGTTCTGTGTATTTGTCCCGTGTTAAGGAAGTTATACGAACTTATCAGCTAAAACATTCAAACTACCAGCTATCTGTGTAAAATTTTGGTCAAACTGGTTGTCATGTAACAGTATTTGACAGAATATCATAGTACTTACCAACGGTCACAGTGGGTATCCTGTTTGTAAACTGTTTTGAAGGGGTATTCCTTGTTCAAGTTTCATCTACATGTATGTCTCATCTGTACCTAGACGGCAACCTTTTATCACACTATCATTCTTAACCTATACGTATGCACGTATGCACGTATGCACGTATGTACGTATGCACGTGTGTGTATAATTGCGTTCAAGCCTCATCTATTTAAATAAACAATCACGCTATGTCAGTATGTGCAATGCACAATGGCGACTCGATCGTTTTGATACCAAAGAGCCTATAGCAATAAAAAAGACAGCGCAGTACTCGCTATTTTCATTGTTCGAGGAAAGTGAAGCGTCATGATAGTGAAGCGTTATGTTAGAACAGTACAGACACACAATAACCGCCCAGATAAGATGTACCAGTATTTATATAGTTTACCGTATTAAGGGTCAAGTGTACACATGGCCATTAGAACGTTTTTAACTTTTTTTCGGACTATAGTATTTAAATTCGTGCTTCTTCGTTAAAACCTTCGAAACCGACTTCTGTCGTAAAACAAATAACCTGGCACGGGTAACCGAAAATGAACTCATAGATTCATACATATATACATAGATACATCAAGAGATGAGACTACGACCGAGATATGTCACGAGACTACGGATGTCACATCACACGAGAGTACGGACGAGACAAGAGACGGGACTATGACCGAGATATGTCACGAGACTACGGATGACACATCACACGAGAGTACGGACGAGACAAGAGACGGGACTATGACCGAGATATGTCACGAGACTACGGATGTCACATCACACGAGAGTACGGACGAGACAAGAGACGAGACTACGACCGAGATATGTCACGAGACTTCGGATGACACATCACACGAGAGTACCGACGAGACAAGAGATGACGCGAGACTACGGATGACACATCACACGAGACGAGACTATGACCGAGATATATCACGAGACTTTGCATGACACGAGACAAGAGACGAGACTATGATCGAGATGTGTCACGAGACTTCGGATGACACATCACACGAGAGTACCGACGAGACAAGAGAGGCCGCGAGACTATGGATGGCCCATCACACGAGAGCACTGACGAGATAAGAGATACCACGAGACTACGGATACCACATCACACGAGACTATGGATGTCACTTCACACGAGAGTACTGACGAGACTATGACCGAAATATGTCACGAGACTACGGATGACACGAGACAAGAGACGAGACTATGACCAAGATGTGTCACGAGACTACGGATGTCACATCACACGAGAGTACGGACGAGCCAAGAGGCGGGACTATGCCCGAGATATGTCACGAGACTACGGATGTTACATCACACGAGAGTACGGACGAGACCAGAGACGAGACTATGACCGAGATATGTCACGAGACTACGGATGTCACATCACACGAGAGTACAGACGAGACAAGAGGCGGGACTATGATCGAGATGTGTCACGAGTCTACGGATGTCACATCACACGAGAGTACGGACGAGACAAGAGGTGGGACTATGACCGAGATATGTCACGAGACTACGGCTGTCACATCACACGAGAGTACAGACGAGACAAGAGGCGGGACTAGGACCGAGATATGTCACGAGACTATGAACGAGATGTGTAACGAGAATTCGGATGACACGAGACAAGAGACGAGACTATGACCGAGATGTGTCACGAGACTTCGGATGGCACATCACACGAGAGTACCGACGAGACAAGAGATGCCGCGAGACTACGGATGACACGAGATAAGAGACGAGACTATGACCGAGATGTGTCACGAGACTACGGAGTGTGTGTGAGTGTGTGTGTGTGTGTTTGTGTGTGTGTGTGTGTGTGAGTGTGTGTGTGTGTGTGTGTGTGTGTGTGTGTGTGTGTGTGTGTGTGTGTGTGTGTGTGTGTGTGTGTGTGTGTGTGTGTGTGTGTGTGTGTGTGTGTGTGTGTGTGTGTGTGTGTGTGTGTGTGTGTGTGTGTGTGTGTGTGACGGGTTATCGAGTGAGATCCCTCAAAAGGGCGCAAATAGACAGGTAAAAAGGGAGCAATGGAGCAAATAGACAGGTAAAAAGGGAGCAATGGAGCAAATAGACAGGTAAAAAGGGAGCAATGGAGCAAATAGACAGGTAAAAGGGAGCAATGGAGCAAATAGACAGGTAAAAAGGGAGCAATGGAGCAAATAGACAGGTAAAAAGGGAGCAATGGAGCAAATAGACAGATAAAAGGGAGCAATGGAGCAAATAGACAGGTACAAAGGGAGCAATGGAGCAAATAGACAGGTAAAAGGGAGCAATGGAGCAAATAGACAGGTAAAAAGGGAGCAATGGAGCAAATAGACAGGTGAAAAGGGAGCAATGGAGCAAATAGACAGGCAAACTCACGTTGATACACAGAGATTTCCATATATCAGTGCGTAAAATTCAACTCGAGGTTCATTTCGTTGTTTGCATTTGAACAGTAAACACCTGCTCATGAGCTTATCTACTGTTCTACTGGCTGCCAACAAACCCACACCATTACCATCCTTGGCACCTTTCCGGTGCCCAGATTGCAAGAGATATTTCACGCGTCGTAACAACTGGAAAAGGCACATTGCTCACAATCGCTGTAGGTCATCAACAAACACTACGTCGACAAACACCACGTCACTGGGTTCACTTGTTCAGACGCCTGCTATAACACCAACGTCTCTGGCCCCAGTGACAAGCTCGACATTCTTATGTCCAACTCAGGCGCCTACTACGACACATGTACCTACGGGTCCAGCGACAAGCTCGATATTCCCGTCTCCATCTCAAGTGCCCATGGAGTATACAAAGAAGATGACCCTGGTCGATCCACGTATTTTGGAAAACATTCAACCGCAACGGCCTTCTCCTGCTAACCCTATCGAAAGGGTCTTGCAACGACTCGACAATGAAATGCAAGACATAATAGAACGAAACGATATATACGAGAGGGAAAAGGTTATGTTGTATAACCAGGTATTGAGTCGGTACAACGATCTTTCCGACAAACGTATCCAAGAACCCGTGCGTGTGGTCATCGAAAAAATCCCCAGTGAAGAGAAAAACAAAGTACAACCTGCTAACGAAAACGAAGTCGTCGAAAAGGAGAGTATCGAAAACGAAATCATCGACAGCGTGCCGAAAACTATGAAGCAGAAAGCTCGAAGACTACTCGATAAAATGAAAGGGGCCGTAAGTTGGAACGGTCGTGGCGAGATGATGTACAGAAACAAGGCGGTACCCGGAAGTAACATCGTGGACCTTGTGAATGACGTGTTGAGAAAACGGAAGTCGTTTGAACCGGTGGGATGGGAAACCTTTGCTCGCGGTCTCAAGGATGTCAACACGCCAATGGATTTAGTCGGGAACTCAGATCGTTGGATTTACATGCAGACAGCATCAGTGGACGATGACATATCAAAGGAAATCAGCATTCCGTTTGACAGTGGTCGTCGTCGGAATCGTAGACGACCTTCATCGTCGCGGCGCGCGCCTCATTCGGTGACACCTTTGCAAATCACACGTTGGGACCCTTATTAGCATTATCGATTTGAAATCTTCAGGAACAGTGTTCAAGAGAGATCATATGGGAAATATTCAAATAAAAATTGTGTTTATGCTATGGATGAATGTGTTTGTTTTTTCGTTTTCATAGTCATCAAGACACCAATGTAATTAGTCAGAGTATCGCCATCTACCGTCCATGATAGGTCTCTATGCGTTGACACACATCCGGGAATACCCGAAGCATAGAGGCCGCCACGACAGTCAAGTAACATCCGGTGCGACATCACTTCCGACGTACCATCCCTAGTAGAGGTTGCCATAGCAAGCGAATTTGAAAACTGCTATGAGCGAAAACGTCTATGTCAATAACATGTAAGGACAACCACCTGACAGGACTTCATTTAAAGAGTTGACCATCAGGGTACCCAACACCACTCAACGGATACCAATGTAATTAGTCAGAGTATTGCCATCTACCGACCATGACAGATCTCTATTCGTCGATACACTTCCGGAAACGGAGAAACCGTAGAGACCGCCATGACAGGGCGTCATGACATTCAAGACTATATACACTAGTTTTCGGCGTCATCTCATTTGCATAATCAATCAGACCGAACGTGCATCACGTGACTTCCCTTAACACAAAAACTGTGCACGTCCATGAGAGAGGCGACTTTCGACGCCACTCAACGGACACCAATGTAATTAGTCAGAGTATCGCCATCTACTGCCCATGATAGATCTCTATTCGTGGACACACTTCCGGGAATACCCGAAGCACAGAGGCCGCCATGACACTCAAATGACTTCCGGTATGACATCACATTCTGTATAGCGTCACCTAGTGGATAATTAAAGTACTACCTTACACGATAGCGCCATCTAGCGGGTAAAAATATATAATTATACCCTAGTGTATAATCGGAGTACTACGTCACATGATGACCAACGATAGCGGAAGCGTAGACGCCGCCATGACAGGTCGCCATATCATTCAAATAACTTCCGGTACTACATTACTTCCGGCGTAGCGTCCCTAGTAGAGGCCGCCATGACAGTCAAGTGACTTCCGGTATGACATCACATCCGGCGTAGCGCCCCTAGTGGATAATCGGAGTACTACGTCACACGGTGGTGCCGTCTAGCGAGTAAAAATATCTAATTAGGTTAGCTAGAGAAAAAAAAGTTGGGGTTAACCTCGCGAAAATTTTAACAACCACCAAAGTGGTTGTATAAATTTTCAGAAAATTTTATGTTTTTGTCCTAGAGGGACAAAAACATAAAACATTAAACATTAACCCAACTTTTTTTTCTCTAGCTAACCTAATTATATATTTTTACCCGCTAGACGGCACCACCGTGTGACGTAGTACTCCGATTATCCTCTAGGGGCGCTACGCCGGATGTGATGTCATACCGGAAGTCACTTGACTGTCATGGCGGCCTCTACTAGGGACGCTACGCCGGAAGTAATGTAGTACCGGAAGTTATTTGAATGACATGGCGACCTGTCATGGCGGCGTCTACGCTTCCGCTATCGTTGGTCATCATGTGACGTAGTACTCCGATTATACACTAGGGTATAATTATATATTTTTACCCGCTAGATGGCGCTATCGTGTAAGGTAGTACTTTAATTATCCACTAGGTGACGCTATACAGAATGTGATGTCATACCGGAAGTCATTTGAGTGTCATGGCGGCCTCTGTGCTTCGGGTATTCCCGGAAGTGTGTCCACGAATAGAGATCTATCATGGGCAGTAGATGGCGATACTCTGACTAATTACATTGGTGTCCGTTGAGTGGCGTCGAAAGTCGCCTCTCTCATGGACGTGCACAGTTTTTGTGTTAAGGGAAGTCACGTGATGCACGTTTGGTCTGATTGATTATGCAAATGAGATGACGCCGAAAACTAGTGTATATAGTCTTGAATGTCATGACGCCCTGTCATGGCGGTCTCTACGGTTTCACCGTTTCCGGAAGTGTATCGACGAATAGAGATCTGTCATGGTCGGTAGATGGCAATACTCTGACTAATTACATTGGTATCCGTTGAGTGGTGTTGGGAACCCTGATGGTCAACTCTTTAAATGAAGTCCTGTCAGGTGGTTGTCCTTACATGTTATTGACATAGACGTTTTCGCTCATAGCAGTTTTCAAATTCGCTTGCTATGGCAACCTCTACTAGGGATGGTACGTCGGAAGTGATGTCGCACCGGATGTTACTTGACTGTCGTGGCGGCCTCTATGCTTCGGGTATTCCCGGATGTGTGTCAACGCATAGAGACCTATCATGGACGGTAGATGGCGATACTCTGACTAATTACATTGGTGTCTTGATGACTATGAAAACGAAAAAACAAACACATTCATCCATAGCATAAACACAATTTTTATTTGAATATTTCCCATATGATCTCTCTTGAACACTGTTCCTGAAGATTTCAAATCGATAATGCTAATAAGGGTCCCAACGTGTGATTTGCAAAGGTGTCACCGAATGAGGCGCGCGCCGCGACGATGAAGGTCGTCTACGATTCCGACGACGACCACTGTCAAACGGAATGCTGATTTCCTTTGATATGTCATCGTCCACTGATGCTGTCTGCATGTAAATCCAACGATCTGAGTTCCCGACTAAATCCATTGGCGTGTTGACATCCTTGAGACCGCGAGCAAAGGTTTCCCATCCCACCGGTTCAAACGACTTCCGTTTTCTCAACACGTCATTCACAAGGTCCACGATGTTACTTCCGGGTACCGCCTTGTTTCTGTACATCATCTCGCCACGACCGTTCCAACTTACGGCCCCTTTCATTTTATCGAGTAGTCTTCGAGCTTTCTGCTTCATAGTTTTCGGCACGCTGTCGATGATTTCGTTTTCGATACTCTCCTTTTCGACGACTTCGTTTTCGTTAGCAGGTTGTACTTTGTTTTTCTCTTCACTGGGGATTTTTTCGATGACCACACGCACGGGTTCTTGGATACGTTTGTCGGAAAGATCGTTGTACCGACTCAATACCTGGTTATACAACATAACCTTTTCCCTCTCGTATATATCGTTTCGTTCTATTATGTCTTGCATTTCATTGTCGAGTCGTTGCAAGACCCTTTCGATAGGGTTAGCAGGAGAAGGCCGTTGCGGTTGAATGTTTTCCAAAATACGTGGATCGACCAGGGCCATCTTCTTTGTATACTCCATGGGCACTTGAGATGGAGACGGGAATATCGAGCTTGTCGCTGGACCCGTAGGTACATGTGTCGTAGTAGGCGCCTGAGTTGGACATAAGAATGTCGAGCTTATCACTGGGGCCAGAGACGTTGGTGTTATAGCAGGCGTCTGAACAAGTGAACCCAGTGACGTGGTGTTTGTCGACGTAGTGTTTGTTGATGACCTACAGCGATTGTGAGCAATGTGCCTTTTCCAGTTGTTACGACGCGTGAAATATCTCTTGCAATCTGGGCACCGGAAAGGTGCCAAGGATGGTAATGGTGTGGGTTTGTTGGCAGCCAGTAGAACAGTAGATAAGCTCATGATGCAGGTGTTTACTGTTCAAATGCAAACAACGAAATGAACCTCGAGTTGAATTTTACGCACTGATATATGAAAATCTCTGTGTATCAACGTGAGTTTGCCTGTCTATTTGCTCCATTGCTCCCTTTTTACCTGTCTATTTGCTCCATTGCTCCCTTTTACCTGTCTATTTGCTCCATTGCTCCCTTTTTACCTGTCTATTTGCTCCATTGCTCCCTTTTACCTGTCTATTTGCTCCATTGCTCCCTTTTTACCTGTCTATTTGCTCCATTGCTCCCTTTTTACCTGTCTATTTGCTCCATTGCTCCCTTTTACCTGTCTATTTGACGAAGTATGGCGGCGTTCACATATCGCTTCAGCATCGCCTGGCGAACTTCCTGTTGCGATATAGGAACACTCCGCACAGTGTGACGGGGCGGACACCGGCCGAACTGTTCCTGAAACGGCAGGTGAGAACCCGGTTCACTCTGTTGAAGCCGAGTCTGAAGGAAGATGTTGAGGAGCGACAAGCGAAGCAGAAGCTCTTCCATGATCGAGTCGGTGTGAAGGATCGCTACTTCATCCTACATCAGCATGTCGCGGTGCGCAACACTCGAGGTGGAGTAGCGAAATGGCTCGCGGGAACGATCGTCAAAGTGGTGAGACCCAGAACGTACATCGTTCGTGTTTCTGGGACAAACCGGTACGTACACGCCGATCATCTGATGACGACTTCAGTGACGGAGGACGCACTGCGACGCGATCTGCGAGTGTCGACTCAACCAGACGCGACGACTCAACCAGTCGTGACGACGCAACCGGGCTTGGCGACTCAACCGGGCGTGACGACTCAACCAGACGCGACGACTCAACCAGTCGTGAAGACTCAACCGAGCGCGACGACTCAACCGAACGAGACGACTCGCCCAAGCGTGATGACGACACCGACCGTGATGACCACTACTGAGGTGATTACGACTCCGAGGGCACGTGCCGCGACGACACCACCGGCGACTGATGGCGTGAACTCTCCCCAACGGCGCTATCCGTCAAGGTATCGGAAACCAGTCGTACGGCTCGACCTGTGAGAACGTCACACTGCACCCCGTGGGTCATAATAACACCCTGTGCATTACTTAAGTTGTTTGTGACGTTTACTACATTTCTTGTCCGTGTTGCCATACAAGAACTGAACTGAACATTAGTAGTAGAGAACTCTTTAATTTAGTGTGGAGGAGTGTAATGTAGTCGCATTGCTAGGAAGAACTACACGGTTTACGTCGTATTATCGGAACCGCAGCAATAGTATATCCGCCGGTTTTGTGTGTTTGGTTTTGTTCCGTTCATGTTAATAAACGAATCCAGCTTCAGTCTGATTATATCCTGAATATATGACAGTAATCATAACCAGATACCCTGAAAACATGCGTTTGGGACACTTCATTTTGAGTGTTTACAATTCGAAATATTCAGAAAAGTAGTTATAAATGCTCAAAGATGCCAAGGTAGCATCCGTCGAATTATTGACCTAGAGGGTTAGAAGGTCACGAAAATGCAAAAAAAACATCGTGCAGACCCTAGTGCACGGTACACTTCAACAGGGCGTTTAACTGCCGGACTATTATTAGAAAAGTTAATATGATGCAATATGGGGGATTTCATTACATGGTAAACATCACATTTTTATAAAAGTTTTGAAAAGATCAAATAAATATAATGGTAACACATTGTTCAATATTGTTTATATATTAATCAGAAAACAACATAAACTCTTAAAATAGCTATAATTTTATATTGTTGATTTTAAAACATTAAACATTTTATTGTGAGATATCACAGGAAATACAATAGTTTCTAAAACATCATAACAACATAAGTCCTCCAATATAATGAAATTGTTTTTTAAATGAAATTTGTTTTTAAATGTTTCTAAGACTCCAAATTGTGATATTAATAAAACATGTTCATGACATTTGAGGAAATGTTTGTTAAATGTTTGTTTGTTTACTTTGTTTGCAGGGATATTAAACAATAAAGTGTTGAGGGGCAAACATCTTCAGAAATCTATAGATTTTTATAGAATTTTTTAGAGTTCAATGAAAATGTACCGAGCAGAGTAGAATGCTAGGGAAAACTAGGGAACACTACAAATTCCATAGAAGTTCGTAGGGTATTCTTTAGAAAACCACCTGCATAGAATTTTAAAGATGTTTTTGCTAACCAAGTCTATATTATAAAACAGTTCGTTCTCCGTCAGTTGTGCATGTATTGGGCAGACATTTTGGATGTGATCTACCGGGCCCATCGAGTAGCATGCGCCCCATGAGCGTGTGCTATTTCTGGCAAACAATACACTGCAACAATTCCGTGGAGTTCCAGCCACAGAATTTTATGTTTTTCTATATCATTGTACAGGTAATTACTACGTTGGGTGTATGCAGTCAAATGTATCAGTTTTTATGTTATTAATGTTAAAAAATCCTGGAAGCGTAACCCAGCTGCCTGTTGCTGGTTACGTCAGTTACACGGGTTAGCGCGTGCGATTTCTGGCAGTTATAATTTATTAATGCGGGTAGGCTGGAAACATTTGAGATGGGTTTCGGGTGCTTGGAACTCAAATGTTGGCCATTTGAGGCTAGGTCTATTTTCAGTGTTCATAATTATGTCAACAATACTTCTTTTAGATTTCAGTGCAAATTATTTGTAGATGTCTATGACTGCCTTTTTACCCAGGGCCATGCCAGGTAACTCAGCTAATTATATATATATATCAATTTTTCCATAGCGATGTACAGTAGTCCCTCTCCTTCTTCAGATATAAGAGGGGCAACAAAATGGTTTCCCCACATAGCCAATGGGAATTTAAAAAATAAGTGTTATTTTTCTTCCGAGGGGTTGTAGATTACTCCGCAAAAGTGTGGCACCCGAGATGCAAACCATCTAAGAGGAAAATGTAAACATATCCGCCCACACACATAGGATAGATTGCTCATAGTTCGATGTAGGGCCTACATGTATATTTGTATGGTATTCTGAAGTTGGCTAATAATTTATAATAATATGGTAACTTATTTTGCGCCTAAATCCTCGGAAACCAAGATCAGAGGCGCATCAATACAAAAGGGTGAGTCAATATCAGAATCGATAAGCCATATTAAAGTCATCAACAGATTTCAGCTATCATTTCATTTTATTGAAGTTTTTGTCACATATTTTCCCATTAATACATATACATCCATAAAAATACATGTCAACAAATCGTTTTGTTTCAACTTAACAACGGCACATGATTCTGCAACATTAAGCATAAGTGACATCACCGTACGACATGTCACTTGTCATATTGAACTCATTGTGACACTCGTATCTGCACTGGACTAAAGAAATTAAACTGAGTTGCGACATGGGATTTGTAACCAAATTGTGTTTAAACGATTCTCTGATGAAACTCCAAACAGTTCAGAAAACCTGTGATAACTGACACTTAATATAATGAACAATATCGTTTGTAATGTTTCACAGATGTCAGTTTCACCGTTATATACAGGTTTCACCGCTATACAAAAATTTCACCTTTATACAAAGGTTTCACCGTTATACAAAGGTTTCACTGTTATACACAGGTTTCACCATTATACACAGGTGTTACTGCCTTATTGTCATGACAACTGTACAACAAAAAGTGGCTTCAGATTCAAGCGAAGCTACTTCGGAGGAGAAAACAACTTTGGCCAGCATAGTATTATACTTATGTCTGACAGACTTACAGTCTGGCAGTAAAAACGTCTTCATCAGCAGCATCAACAGTCACATAAGCACACACCGGTGTAGATCTGTGCTTACAGTAGATACACCATAGCACTTCATTATTATGTACAGCATAGAGCACCAGTGTCTTCTAAGTTCTGTCCTGCTTCCATTCTCTAACTCCCTGTACTGCATAGCAACACAGTCGTAAATGACTGGTTGTATATGCTCACTGAATCATAAACGTGCAGACTATTAGGGATCATCTCAGAATGTTGACGTCCGACATCAAACGAATTTACTTTCGTCTGGCGTTGGACATTGATATTTTACACTACTGATCAATACTGTTAACATATTGGTACTATCATATCAGTTTACACACTTTTGTGTGAGGGTGGGGGGGCTGATGCCAGATGAAAGTAATTGTGATATCGGTCATAGACGTTCTGAGATGATCCCTTACCAGTCTCATACAATGCGTGCTAATCTGCAGGCCTCCCTACGTGGCTGTCTCCACAGTGAAAATCAAGCCTTGAACTAATTCATGATGTCCCAACAATGAAACTAATCACACCCTGTCTATAGCTAATTGAGCACAGCCGTCATGATCACGCCAAGGGTGCCACAAGCTGTCACAAACCCTCTATTTAATTGTGGTCTGTCCCCACAGTCAGCCTATGTTACCCGCTGGAAGAAGGTTATTTCTTCTCGTCTGTCATTTCGAGGAACTGTGCGTACACGTCACGCGTGCATTCACCTTTTCCGGTGAACAGAAATTTGTAGTAACTCCCATCCGCACAAATCACTGCAAGAAAGACGGTCGGGTGTCATTCACAGCAATACCTGCCGACACATGTGACCTGCCCCAGTGAACCAGGTAGTAAGTCACACATGCCTATTTTGCACATTAACCAAAAATAGCTGTGTAGGTCATATCAATTTAGATTTTGACTTAAATACATACTTTATAATCTCATTGTCCAAATGATTTTCTACGACAAATAATTCAAAACTAATAACAAAATACATCCATGTAATGTATAAACCAACATATAGAAATAATAGACAACCCATAGACGACCCTTTTTTGAAGTTTGCACCAATTTCCGCAATAAATGAAAAACCACTGAAGATATTTCGACAAACGAGGTATTATTTTAAAGCTTATGATCTGCGGATAAAAAAAATGACACAAAACTCCATCACAACTTTGCGATTTAATACCCACTTAGGTCTTAAGTCGAGTTCTCCAAATAGCCCAATCTTAGGCTAACACAGGAGATACTTTGCTGAGTCAGGTCACATACGAGAGAGATCTGTACATCTTAGCCACACAACTATAATGTGCACATGCCTCCATGTACACAGACAGCTACATACATATGAAATTACTTTCAAATGGGCACTATTTTTGTCACATTGCAACAATATGCTATTTACGTACATATGGAATCCTAGCTTTATGACCTGAGGAGAATTGGTACGGTAAGTCTATTGTGTGTGTCTTTTGACAGATCGCCCACTTACCAGTCACACAGTTCGTATCAGGAGACGGCTGCGCTCCAAAGGCACATATACACTGCGAACTCCCCGGCACTTGGAACTTGCAGAAACTCCACTTGGAGCTGAAATACTTGGGTAGAAATGACGCTGACGCAAGGCTGAAATCAACAGACATAACATCAGAATGGACAGTGTTCACAAAAGAACAACGTGTCACGTACACTCTGAATTCAGTGGGGAATATTTCTGTTAGACCAGTGTAATTATATTAACTCGAGACTGCTGCAATTTGAACGATGCACCTGCAAAATTTTCAAATTGTAAACAAAATAAAAAAATGGGGCAAGTGGCCCTGAAGTCCTTTGGACTAATACGTCTATATGTGACCCCTGACCAAATGAGTGATAAGTCGGAAAAATTGTAACATTGTTTTCTTACATTCTTGTAAAGGTTGGGTAGGGTGCTTTACACGGTTTCAAAAATTATGATTGCTACAAAAATTTGCGAAGTTATGGAGCATCGAACATGGTAGGGGTCAAAAAGTGAAAATGAAGAAAATGGCTGTTGAAGTTTTACATTGTATATGCAAATGGTCCGCATGGAAATATTACATGTATGACATTCAAATGTGGCATGTTATGTTGCAATGATACACTGGAAGTACAAATGTGCTGCTACAAAAACTTATCACGTTATGCCCGATTATGTCTTTATGTGTAAAACTAAGAGGACAGAGTATTTAAGAGCAAAAGGTAGACTCACTGTTTGACACAGTTTAAAACCTACAGGCAACTGTCCAGTTTAAAAGGAGTCTATCAAACAATAGCAGGCACTACCACATGAAATGTCTATGAAAAATTAGAGAACAAGTTACTGAACAGTTTTTGAAGAAAAAAACAGCCCCACAGAACTAATTATACTTATTGTTAAGATGTTTAACCTAGTTCCATTATTTGACATTGTGCCAACAGATTGGTGTATTGGGATCATTAAGCCTATATAATTATTTTATCAACATAGCAGACAATGGGACAGTGTGACTGCTGCCTGGCTAAAAGGATGCAATCGTGCTTTGAAGTTGGTTCTTCTGCCAAGTATCCTTTTCACACAAGCCTATAGGTTTAATAGCTGCCAGCACACTACTGAGCCTAAACTACTATGCAGGTGTGAAAAACGTGCTGATGTATTTGAACTTGACCCACTAATTAACTGTCCACCAAGCAGTAGCAGAACAGTTTATAATAATAATAATCCACAAGTTAAGTGGCAGTGATCTTCCTTTTATCATTCATGTGATGTTTATTGTGAGCAGGGCGGACAATTGGTTATCATATATAGACAGATACAGAAAGAAACTGACGTTTTCTATAAAAAGAACATGTTTGCCTATCAATGACATGTATTTCCTAAATGTTTACAGGTTTATTGTTCACTTATTGCACCATGTCTTGCATTTAGAGGAATAATTATAATAGAAAATAAAATGTTGAGGCACATATTTTTAAATACATGCATTGATGAGAAACCGGGAATTACTTTTCTGTGGCCTAAGAATAACTAATTTCAATTAACGTTCTGCTTATATAAAACAACTGCATAATAATATATATCTATACAAGACACAGACTCCTCATGTGACAGATGTTTTGGGAAGGGGAATAGTGTTCTGTTTCTGGTACAAGGTGCTGTGTTTGTTGACCCAAGCCTCTGCCTGCCAGTGACCAATTACAGATTAGTCACACTTCCCACCCACCACAGTGACCCAAGCCTCTGCCAGTGACCAATTTCAGATTAGTCACATTTTAACCAGCCAGCCACAGTGAGTTGTGACAGATGTTGTGGGACTAGTTGAAGGGATTAGTTGAACAAAAGGACTGGAAGGCAGCTAGATCTGCTGCTACAGCAGACCATTTAGTTAACAAATTTAGCATTTTAGGGGACCTCTGGAGCCCTTAGAATGATTTAATCAAATACAGATTTACCATATGAAATGTATACGCAAAATTAGAGAAAAAGTTGCTGAACAGGTTTTGAGAAAATAGGCAAAATGTTACATTTTTATCAGTTTTGGGGTCCTTGGAGGTCCTAGGGAGCCCTTAGAATGATTCAATCAAATACAGATTTCTCGTGCATAGTGGCAGTGCCCTAAGATATGTTTATGCAAAAATTACGGTTTCTGAGATATGGCAGCAACGGCGGATGCAGTGTGATGGCAATAGTCCCTTGGACCTTCGGCCAAAGGACTAAAAATGTAAACAGCTACTATTGGCACTTATTGTCTGGAAACATGCTTCCCAACCAGAAAGAACCTCGGAAGTTGTCTGGTTTCCAGGCTCTTGATTGCAATGTGGGACCAAGCAAAACTGATTCCATGAATTGTCTGCAAATAACTATCACCCCTGGCTGTTTCTGGGCAACAGAACAGATTGCCTCACTTTCAATTCACTAGCATACATGGTGGGGCTACGTATACACAGATGCAAAATACAGTTCCCCGAAGTATTCGAACATGACATTTGCCAACGTAAATTTGAGCAGTTATGTAAAATCTTCCCAACTGATTGGTGGTCCTTGAAGCAATCGCAGAAAACATGCATTACACTATGAACAATCAATTGACATCCATCTACTGTCCAGTATGGAGCATAAATTTTTAAAAACCTTTCATTTTGAAAAAAAACTAAGGTGTTACTTTTCTTCTGTATATATGAACCCTTGAAAGTTTGGCGCTTGAGATGCAAGCCATCTGGGAGGAAAGTGTTATCATACCTACAGTCTCACAGCACATACTCGTATGCATACATATATACGTACGCTAATATATACATACGCTAGCTTGATTGTAGTTACTTGGTAGATTACAAACCTTGACTGTTTGTTTTTCTTCGGGTCTTCGATGGCAAAGATGTGAACAGTTCCCCTGTCGCTGGATACACACAACAGGGTGGAATCTTGGTTGAAGTTGATGCTGCAACAAGGAACAGCAATACAACTAAAGGACAAAAGTTAAGGTAAGTTCTAATATAACACAGAATCCAGTCCTCAGGACTGCTCAAAACACTTTACACTTTACTCCCTGGCAAGACCCGTTCAATCGAACACGATCTCGACTTCTCTGGGAAAACAACGCACATCAATTCAATACATTACAAGTTGCCTTTATTTAGATACATTGTATACACCATTCGTATGACTGCAATGTTAACATATGACTGCAATGTTAACATACATACAAGAACATATCATTGAAATACAACATAACACATTTCTTTAAGATGATTGTTTTAACCGGTAATATGTAATTATTAAGCTTTTAACAAAGTACGTTATTTATTATTATGGGACAGGGAGATTCCAGACAAAGTCAATGTCACAGGAACCACCCTGATATTTAAATTATAGCCTAAAAATATTGTGCACACATAGAATTTGTTTTTCCCCTTTCGGTGTTGGTTTAGAACTAGAACATGTCTACTGTTTCACTAATGAATTCATGAAATCAAGTATGGATCTGCAATAATACCCAAATGCATGTTTAGACGTACCATTCATACGCCACCCCAGGGCAAGTTTTACAAAGAATTTGTACTGTAGAAATCTTCATTATGAAGGTCTCATACATAATTTTTTTCATAAAGCCTTCATAGATTATATAATGATTTTCAGTTATTATTTAAAGTTACATATTCTTCATAAAATATCTACGTAAAAGGTATGAATACTGCATGCAACTGGCCCCAGATTCTGATCCTTCAGACACTTAATGGTGCTTCAATTATTTGCACTGTGAAAACAGACAAGTCACTTAGAAAAACAAGGAACTTCATAACTTCAACATGACATGGTCTGTCATGTATATAATGAAAAATACATCGAGTTAAGACAGACCCAAAATTATACTATTATTCTTTCAAAACAGTACCCCCTATAGAAATACGATGCGGGCAGACAGACAAAATATGCAGGTACATCATAAGTGCCCAGATAATTATATCAGAATCAATGTTTGTTTGTTAAAACTTATTTATCGTAGCCGTAGCTGGTTTGCACATACCAGTATATGAAGGCATTGTTGGCCCCACGTCTGAGCTCATTCAGTTGTGTGCCATTTGTCGTGTCAAATATCCTAATTAAGGTTCCCTAAAACAAAAACAAACAAAATGATTAACTGCCAATTGGCTGCACAAGTGGTTCAGCTTCTCCATCATTGTAATAAGTAGACAGTCTTTTATATAATCGAGTCAATGTATGTACAGTGTATGTTAGGCTATTTCTCTTAGAGCATCTTTCAGGGGTTCATCGGTGACCCTAAGAATAACAGATTTAAAAAAAATTCTCTATTAAGGGTCTGTAAAGGACATTCGATTATGTAAATGAAGTCATAGAAAAAAACGGCAAAGCATTGCAAACAGTTGTATGTAATAAGTGCAATGGGTTATTACATGTCATTACACAGGATGACAAAATGGTGGCACCACATGTCGTCAAAAAATTTGAAAATGAAATGAAAGTAGTTGCCAGCTTTCCAGCAATGTGCATCATTTTTAAATGCTAGCATGAACACTGGAAAAATAAAAATTAATTAACGTTAACAAAAGTATGAACAGTTAGCTAGAAGATATGTACCACAGTACCAGAAACTATGAGTGTCTCATAGACTGTAAACAAGACACACATTGACAGATGTTATCAATGGTGACACACAAACCTTCTCTGACGCTGTGGCGAGCCGTGTGCCCTGCAGATTGAGCGCGATACAGCTCAGTGTCGCCTCGTGGGCCATTACGTCCAGGGGAGACTTCTCCGTGTTCGCTAGATCGACAATCTGCACGTGTCCGACACGACGACCGGGGAAGGCCAGCAACGAGTTGTTGCTGTTTGGACACAACACACACAGACCTGGAAGAGAGCAGGGTGGTTAGTGGCAGATGATGCAATGGTAGGCTGGTGAGTGAGTGAGGTGTTTTATCAAAAAAATTATCATAGTGCAAGGTTGACACTTCTACAATAAACATGACAAGAACTTTGTATAAACTTTCTATTCACTATATATATATGTATATATATATATTATAATACTTATATACAATTGGGATTGATGATAAAGCATAAATAAATTTGTTAAAATATTTAAATGTAGTAATATATATTGTATATAGTAATTTGTTAAAATATTTAAATGTAGTAATATATATTGTATATAGTAATTTGTTAAAATATTTAAATGTAGTAATAAAATGTAGTAAGGTATCCATATGTGTGCATGCATGTGTGCATGCATGTGTGCATGCATGTGTGTGTGTGTGTGTGTGTGTGTGTGCGTGCGTGCGTGCGTGCGTGCGTGCGTGCGTGCTTGCATGTAAGTCTGTGAGATTGACAAAATTAGCACAAGGTACTATCACAAACAGCTGGTAGCTACATTATGCTAATTAACGCTAGTAACTTAACATTGTGTGTATGTATATACGATTATGATAATTGATAGATAAACACACACACCATGCTGCGTGTAAGTACAATGGTTTACCTTTTGAGTTCGGACTTGTTTCAAACACATGTAACTGCTGGGGATTTTGTGTAAATGTATAGACCTTGATCATTGTATCAAGCACCACCACTATCCTACAAGACAATGAACACATGTATGTTCACCCAACTACATAATATACAAGTTTATACATCATCCAGCAATGCTGGACACTGCTGGTGTCCTTTCAATAGGCTTGACATAACTTTCTCAGAACGAGTCTGTGCTAGTCGTGTTATTAAGGGAATACACAAAAAGTGCATGTAATTTGTGATAATAGTTTTCTTATCATGAAATACAAACAAACATTGCACAGATCAAAATTAATTCATGCATCAAATGATTAATACAGGAAAACAGTGAAGCACTTGATTGGTAACTGAACAATTACAAAATGTATTGCTACACATGTACCTTAATTTAATTACAATTAAAACAATTGTATTTTACACCAATGCTAGTAAATGAAGAATAATCATGTGGGCTGTGTGAATTACTGACCGGTCCCTACGTAATCTGACTGAGCGCACGTCACTGTAGAATTCCAACTCAATCACATGCTTCTTTTTGACGTCGTCCCATACCATAACTACAAAGATTATGATAGAATCGTTAAAATCATTTGGGTCCGAAGAATTGCAGGAGTGAAGAGAATTGAGAAGTGAAGAATCGAGTAATTGAGGGAGGAGGTTGGAGCGAAAGAAAGTTTCAAGAAGAAGCTGGTGATCAGAGAGAGGAAGGGAAAAGGAGGTGAGGACAACCTAGACTGAGATGGAAAGAATGCGTCATGAGACATTTTGAGACATTGGGAGAGGAGAGGTGAGGAGAGAAAGAGCGACAGATAGAGGGAGTGGAGATGGATGTTGGATGGAGACAGCAGGGCAAGAACAGTGAGGAGGAAGCACAAGAAAACGACGCTTATCAAGGCCAGCCTCACCCCGGACATCCAGGGAAAGAAGACGAAAACAAGAACACCATTACAGAGATACAGTCGAATGTCGCTTTACGGCCACCTCGGTAGTACATCTACTTTGCAATTAAGGTCACCCTAGGACAGTCCCAAGTTATTTCCACACACAATAATGTCCCGGTAATAAGGTCACCTCACTATTCAGGTCATTTTCAGCCAGTCCCGCGGTTCTGCTGGACAATGCAACCTGAACCATGGTCAGCTGATGTAATTTTCACAAAGAAAAACTTTAACACTGTCCTACTTCATAAGAAAGTTAGGACATTATCATTAACAACATTTATGTAACAATTTCTTTTGACATAACAGGACACCTGAAAGTATTAAATTATTTAAGTATTCACCATTCGTTCAGTTATTTACTCTTCACAGATCAACTTACCTCTATTTGGAGGGTACTTTGGGGATTTGCCCCCTCCAACTAGGGCAAGGTAGTTGCATCGAAATAACATCTCAATATGACATATGCCTCCTTCATCAAAGTCTGTATCAAACACAAACACGAATAATTGTACTTCTGGTTCAAATATATATACAAATACAGGGGTAGAGTAGTCTGGAGACAGACGGTTGGACTTGCAGCCAACAGAGTTTGACTCTAGTGGCCGACATGAGGGAGCGATACAATTATGCATTAAAAATATGACTTCACTTGAAAGTGGTCAAATTAACAAATATGTTAAGTTTTGGAAATGGCAAGGCAGCTTACGCTAGGAGATTTTTACACACACAAAAACTGTGTCCTTCATGCTTTCAAGTACTACCTAATAGCTATGTTCAAAGCAACAAAACAACAACAAAATATGAATAATTTAAAAAAATTTGATTGAGCATAGTGGCGTCTAAAAATGTTTTAACAAATACCATTTTCATACCGGAAATGGGTTACTTAACGGATGGCTGTTATATATATATGCTTGTATTGTCGAAAACATGTGACGTATACAGTATATATTTCTACAAACTGTTCGTGCACATTACCTTGTCGTTCTTTCTCTTTCAGTGGATCTGAGTTGTACACCCGAAAGCCATTCTCCATACCACAGGCGAAACATCCTACAATTGAAAGATAAAATTATTTCTCATGATCACTTAATTTCTGCTGCCACCAACCAAGACATGGCATGCAGCAGTTAATAATGTTAGCATAACTCCAGAGGCGCCACCTGGTGAATGACTGACAACATGCTGGGAAAACTAGAAATCTCAAAATAACTGTCTTTTTTTCTTCAAATACATCACCAGTTACTAGATCAGAAGCCAATGAATGGTCCAAGGAACTGAATAACACAGAAAGAGGTGAGTGGCCGTCAGTACGTGAGAGAAGATGCACTTAAAACGCTCCACAGTTAGCACATTATACTGATTATGCAATACTGGGTATGCATCAAAATACTGTTCCACATCTATAATACAAAAATGAACTTGGGCGTGCGTCTCCGTTTGTTTATCTGTAAGTCTGGCATATCCCCATCAGTTTTGCACATATGATATAACAAGCTTGCCACCCAGAGAATTGCCTCTGGACAACTGGCACATGGATAAGAAAGCCTTCGAAAATCAAGTCTAACAATATAAAATGTTCTATGTGTATCCTGCCCAAATGGGGTACATGTTGATGCTGTTCTTAAAACATAGTCATGCTGCTGGCATCCACACAGTCAACAGATAATCTAGTCAATTCATTTATATTCCTTTGGACAATGGATACTTTCTGATGCGTAATCGTTCTCTCTGTTTAGTGTTTACATCACATATAGTATAGATATATTGTATGTGATGTAAACAGAGAAAATGACGCGAGATGTGGCACTTTGTCGAAAGCTTTCTGAAAATCTAAGTGGATAATATCTACTGGTGATCCCTCGTCTACCTACTTAGTGATGTCTTCCAAAAAAACATAACATATTTGTTAAGCATGATCTCGCTTTTAGAAACCCATGTTGAGATGGGTTTATCTAGTTATGTTTAACAAGAAAATCTACCATGTGATCTTTAATTAGTCTTTCTAATAATTTTCAAATCACTGATGTTAAACTCACTGGTCTGTAGTTATCTGACTTTTTAAATAATGGTATGTTTGCTTCTTTCCATTCTAAAGGAACCACTCCCTCATTTAATGACAAGTTGAAAACTGTTGCAAGCGGTATGCTAATTTGTTCTAAAATTTCCAACAGCAGTTTGGGTGGAATCCCATCCAATCCAGGTGATTTATTATCCTTCATTGCCCTTATTTTCTTAGCTACCATTTCCGGGGTTACAATTAGCTGTCTTAAATAGTATGATTCCGCCCCCTTGAACTTAGCCTCTCTTTTGATTTCTAATTTCAGTTGTAGCTTGGCTAAGTGCTTCTTTATAGATGTTGTAGTCTTCATCATTTCCAGAGCGTCTATAAGACTTCCACATCATTTGTTTATACTTAATTTTTCAAATGGCTTTTTTTGATAAGTGTTTTTTCTGGACCGTTTCCTTTGCTTTTCAATGGAACAAACTTATCAATGATGCACTCAATTTCACTTCTTAAGAAATTCCAGCATTCTGTTGCTGTCTTATTCTTAAGTGTGTTTTTCCAGTCTATCTTTGCTAAATATTTCCTCATGTCCTTATATCTTCCTTTGTGAACATTTATCCTGTACTGCTTTTTATTATTCCTTTCTGATTTTACTTTGATGGTAAAATGTATCTGGTTGTGATCACTACTCCCCAGTGGCTCACATATCTTGACACTGTCAACTAATTCATGTTATTAATTTATTTTAATATTTGGTTTTTCACGTCTTTCATTTTAATATTTTCCTTGGTCACCCCAATACATAATGGGGCAGTATGATATTTAACAAGCTTTAACAAGATTGCCACCTAGAAAATTAACTCTAGATGGCAGGTGGACAAGGAAGCCTTTTGGCTTATCGAGAGTCCAACTCTTTTTTATCTACATGTATACCGCCCTTCTCAGGTACGTGTCAATTTAATTTTTAAACATATTCACACTACTAACATCCACACAATCAGCAAAAATAATTTGTTCCAGTCATTTGCAGTCCTTTGTGAAAACGAGAACTTTCTTATATATAATCTACACTGCTCCTTTACTAGTGTAACTTCATGTCCCCTAGTCCTTCTACCTTTCTTAACTGAGAAAAAAATATTTGTATCAATATTTTCATAACCATTCAATATTTAAAAAACTTCTATGTGATCTCCTCTCAATCTTCTGGTCTCTAGTGTTGTTAAACCACATTCTTTTAGCCATATTTTGTAACTAAGATCTCTCAGTTTTGGTATCAATTTAGTCGCTCTCCTCTACTCTTTCTAGCATATCTTTCTAGTGTATCTTATAGTCTTTCTTGCGATATGGCCTCCATGCTTGTATACAATATTCTAAATGAGGCCTAACTATTGTTTTGTACAGAGGTATTATTATCAGCTGCGGGCCAGGATGTGGCAAAATATGCAGGGCGGGCTGAGTTGTAATATGCAGGGCGGGCTGCGGGTCAAATGACATAGTTGCAGGGCGGGTGCGGGCTCAGATTTCCAGCCCGCGCAGGACTTTAGTATATATATATGCTATATTTTGCCTAATTAATCCAAGGATTTGATTTCCCTTTGAAGCTGCAATTCAGCACTGCTCTGAAACCTTCATATCAGCACTAAAGTCCTGCGCGGGCTGGAAATCTGAGCCCGCACCCGCCCTGCAACTATGTCATTTGACCCGCAGCCCGCCCTGCATATTACAACTCAGCCCGCCCTGCATATTTTGCCACATCCTGGCCCGCAGCCCGCCCCACAGTAACTTGGCCCGCAACCCGCCCCGCAGTAATTAGTCAAAAGTCAGCCCGCACCCACCCCGCAGCTCACAACAGATGACATGGGATCATTAAAAATATATCATCTTTATTAATCGTTGTTGTTTACAATATTAACAAATGCACGGTGCTGGGTGACAACCATGTCGTACTTGAAATTCCATCTTTAAGAAAAATAGAACCCTTGTCAATAATCTAATTGATATAACTCAGCACAAGTGAATATGCAATGGCAGTTGATCATTTTTTTAATGAAGAACACTGAAATTCACACCACTGGCATTAATTTCAGTGGCATTCTATGATCTTATAATCTATCTTATAATCTATTTGCTACTGTACTGCATGAACATGAGTTGTTCAAAGGTTGAGTCTGGTGCACAAAGGCAGTGTTGCAATTTGCAATCTGCTGATATAGAAGTTTGCAATTTATATTTTCTGATCGTAGACTACTGATTGTTGAGAGGGTTTTCACATGTCCATATAACAGGCTCAAAATCCCCTCTGGATCACACTACTGGCACCAGATTATACTAGTGAAGAAGGCAGTTTGACTTGAGCCATCTTACTTCTACAGAGGAAGACTGTCAGTTCTTGTTCTTAGCAGTTAGCACTGTCAGCCAGTGCCAAGTGGCATGGTGTCCAGTCTCCACACATCAAAGGCATTTCCTGTCTAATTGGTGGGGTAACTGCTCTTTATGGACATCCTGGTGGCTTAATTGGCAAACAGATTGATGGCCTGGACTGATACTTCCTCCTGGAAGAAGCCACTAATCACACCTGACTGAAGCTGGCAAGGCAGGCCTGCACATGTTATCATAACACTGTTTAAACACACACACACAAGGGCAATCTGGTAATCTCCAATTAACTAGCTCAAAGAATGTCCCACCTTTGAGTAACTGGTGACCATTAATGAGTTACAAAACTCAGCCTGCAGTAGCCCTCATGTAGAAATTACTAGCCCACAGACCACCCAGCCCCGCAGACCGCCCTGCACAAATTGAAACTTAACCCGCACCGCAACAACAACAAAAATCAAGCCGGCCGGCTGCTGGCCAAAACCCGCCCCGCGCAGGGCTTTAATCAGCACTAACGGTTAACCCTAAGTCCTTTTCTTTTACAGTAGTACTTAGTACAGTACCCTCCATTGTATACTGTACATCTTCTTTCCCACATCCTGTGTGGAGGCATTTACATTTCCCAAAATTGAACATCTGCAATTTTTCAGACAATTTGATCAACCTGTCAATATCATCTTGTAAATGCTGTCTATCTCCATCATGTCTAATCCTTCTAAACACCTTACTTTCAAGACCTTACTTGTTATATCATAGTCCAAATCACTGATATATATTAAGAATAATATAGGTCCCAGTACTGATCCCTGTGGTATCCCACTCAAAACCGATTTCCAATTTGAAGCCTCCCCATCAACTACTACCCTTGTCTTCTGTCTATCAGCCATTTTTCTATCCAGTTAATTATACCATCCCCTATGCCATGGGCCTTTAGTTTAGGCAGTAATCTTTGATGTGGCACTTTGTCGAAAGCTTTCTGAAAATCTAAGTGGATAATATCTACTGGTGATCCCTCGTCTACCTACTTAGTGATGTCTTCCAAAAAAACATAACATATTTGTTAAGCATGATCTCGCTTTTAGAAACCCATGTTGAGATGGGTTTATCTAGTTATGTTTAACAAGAAAATCTACCATGTGATCTTTAATTAGTCTTTCTAATAATTTTCAAATCACTGATGTTAAACTCACTGGTCTGTAGTTATCTGACTTTTTAAATAATGGTATGTTTGCTTCTTTCCATTCTAAAGGAACCACTCCCTCATTTAATGACAAGTTGAAAACTGTTGCAAGCGGTATGCTAATTTGTTCTAAAATTTCCAACAGCAGTTTGGGTGGAATCCCATCCAATCCAGGTGATTTATTATCCTTCATTGCCCTTATTTTCTTAGCTACCATTTCCGGGGTTACAATTAGCTGTCTTAAATAGTATGATTCCGCCCCCTTGAACTTAGCCTCTCTTTTTATTTCTAATTTCAGTTGTAGCTTGGCTAAGTGCTTCTTTATAGATGTTGTAGTCTTCATCATTTCCAGAGCGTCTATAAGACTTCCACATCATTTGTTTATACTTAATTTTTCAAATGGCTTTTTTTGATAAGTGTTTTTTCTGGACCGTTTCCTTTGCTTTTCAATGGAACAAACTTATCAATGATGCACTCAATTTCATTTCTTAAGAAATTCCAGCATTCTGTTGCTGTGTTATTCTTAAGTGTGTTTTTCCAGTCTATCTTTGCTAAATATTTCCTCATGTCCTTATATCTTCATTTGTGAACATTTATCCTGTACTGCTTTTTATTATTCCTTTCTGATTTTACTTTGATGGTAAAATGTATCTGGTTGTGATCACTACTCCCAAGTGGCTCACATATCTTGACACTGTCAACTAATTCATTCTGTGATGACAAATCTATGACTAACACATTTTCTCCCCTAGTTTGTTGTAGCACATGCTGAGAAAGGAAACTACCTTGTACTAAAACTAAAAAACTTGTGGTCCTCACTCCCTGTACTCTGTAGAGATTTCCATTGTATATGTCCATGGTTAAAATCCCCCATAATAATACAATCCTGTTTGCTCACTTTCCTTATAGTGTTTTGTACATTTTCATTTTCTTCTATGCTAATTTTTTTACTTTGGTAAACTATCCCAACTGTTAATGTTGAGTTTCCTGTAAGTGTAACTATGTTACACCAAACAGCTTCTTTGAAATCTACTTCCCTTTCTAATTTTATTTCATAAGTCTGGATAGATTTGTTAATATATAGAAAATAACTCCACCTCCACTTCTTCCTATTCTATCTTTCCTAAACATTACATAGCCTGTCAGTCCTAATTCGGTATTTGATATATCGGTGTTGACCCACGATTCTGTTATACATATTATGTGAGGGTCAATATCTTCAACCATAATGTTTACTTCACTTATTTTGTTTACTATGTTCCTTGCATTTAAATAAACGCATTTATATCCAGCTTCAGAACAGTTTTCCAGGCTGTTCTTTGCTGATTTATTTGTGCACTCTTTATCTATGCCTCCAATGTCAGTCTTCTTTGTGTATGCCCTCTGCGCATCTAGTTTAAATAAATGCAACCTGTCCCACTATCAACAGATCGCAGCAAGTTCTCAGAGAAAAGTGCTGCCCCCTTTCCACTAAGATGGAGGTCATCTCTCATGTACATATCTTCCCTCCCAACAAAGTATCCCCATCAATCTGTGAATCCCACCCCTTCTTCTTCAGACATCTGCTAAACTAGTGCATTGATTGCCACCCTCTTGTAGTTTCTACATGTTTGCCCCCTTCCTCCCATTACTGACACTATTCCTGAGCGAACAATCTGTTCTACCCTTGCCTGCTTTCACTTTCTTACTAACTCAGTAACTGTCTGTATTTTTTTACTATTCTGGTTGTCCTCTCCCTCTCTGCATCATGTGTCCCTACATTTACAATTATATGTAAATATAGTATGCACTGTGTGAAACTCAGTCTGACTCAGTGTGTATTGACTACTATTGTCTGTAATCTGTCAAAAGACCATGTCAAAACATGGTCCGAGTGAGACACTCGAGAGTGACTGATACCACTACCACTAGTACCAGGCAGTAATATACGTTGTGGTCGACTCACGGAAAACATTGCCTAGCACACGAAGTGCCACCAATGTGCCCACGTATTGTGTTGATGAAAGGCTAAAACCCCTTACCTTGGTCCTGGTTGAATCCTACGTACAGCAACCCATTTCCGTGCGGATTCGTTGAGCCCAAATTCATCTTCGCAATCCGTCACGCGGACATACGCCTGACATTTGTTTAGAATCTAGCAGTTCCTCCCCCCAAAATAGTACTTGAACTCTGCCCTAATTGTCGACCCGAGTCACTTCCTGACATGCAGCATCACGGATATAAAGGAATAGTTTTAATTTTTAATATTAGATTGACATAAACACACATGTTTGCCCATTGATGAATAAAAGAATACTGTTTACATATAATAACTAAAGTTTAGGTAGTGGCCGTGTAAAGAGGGCAATGTTAAATACCGCATAACATAAATTTATATGTGAGCGTCGTAGCATGGGTGCGCGGATTTGTACCTAAAACAACTTCGTATTTAAAAGCATGCATAACCAAAATACAGCACAGTGGTATTTCTACAATTACATTCGTCAACAATATGTCACAACTTCCAGCTTCCATCATCTAGTTTTGACCTACTTTTTGTTCCTAGAGTCAACACTAACATTAGAACTTGGGCTTTTTCTTTTGCTACACCAACTCTTTGGAATATGATCCCTGTTAGTGTTAGATCAGTTAAAAATAAAAATAAATCCGTGGTCATTTAAAACTTATCTTTACAACCACGAGGGACAATAAAGGTATTTTAATTGAATTACTTATCCACCATAGCTCCGTATAGCGCCTTGAACCATCTGTTGACAACTGGAATACTGCTTATGGATTTTGAGATTGACCAATCTTTTTGTCTTGATGCGCCTCTGAGCTTGGTTTCCAAAGATTTAGGTGCGAAAGAAGTTATATTTTATTATTATTATTACACTGAATATCGGAATATAATATACAATATATGTTGACATAAACGTGGTGTGTGTTTCTAAATGTATATTTTACGGTTTGAACTTTGTTCCAAGGTCAAAACTGAAAATGGCGAGCCTTAGACGTTTTGCGTATGGTTTAACGAAGACTTTTACTAATGCGATTCACCGTCAGCCGGTAGCATCACACGTACGGAATGGTACCTTGATACGACTACTCTCTACAGGTACAGACAGCGACGCATGACAACATTTTTGCGCAATGTTTATGTTGTAAATATTATGCAACATACGCTGCACGGGCACCTGTGCCTGTGGCTGTGACAGTGTCACTCACATTGCACTTGCTATAAAAAGACTGACTCTGAGTGACGTCTATGTCTATGTCTATATAATAATTGGCAAAAACCATACGGTCATTACGCCAATATAGGGGACGGGGGGCATATGGCATAGCACTACAGGGAATTTTTAGAGTCGTCTGCCCAGCCTAGATTTAAAAGTATCCACCGTGGCTGCAGACACAACTGTTTCGGTTAGTCCGTTCCAGTTCCTTACTGTTCTATTAAAAAAGCTGTTAGCATAAACCTGAGTCCTTGCCGGCACCTGAATAAATCGTTCACTGTGGCCACGAGTGTTGTTGATTGAGTGAACGAGGTGGCTCGGCAAAGGAAGGGCTATTTCTCCATGTACAGATAGGCGGCTGACCTCTCTGCGGCGCTCTAGGGACTCCCACTTGAGTGTTTTCATCATTAATGTTACGCTGCTTTCCCGACTGTTGTTACCCATTACAAATCTCGCTGCTCGTCGCTGTATTTTCTCAAGTTCGTTAATATTTTTTTTGGTGTATGGATCCCAAGCAGCTCTCGCGTATTCGAGATTAGGGCGGACTAGTGCAAAGTAAGCCGATTGTTTAGTTTTCTCTGAGCATTTATACAGATTTCTCTTGATAAAACCTAATACATGATTACATTTGGCAGATAAGTGGGATATGTGAGTGTTCCATCTGAGGTCATCAGAGAACTCCACACCTAGGTATGGGTGATGGTGTACAATTCCCAGGCTGTCTCCATTGATGGTATACTGAGATCGGTGGATAGTTCTCTTCTTGGTGATATGCATAACTGAGCATTTATTGATATTAAAATGCATCTGCCAGGTTGCAGACCAGTCCACCAGCCTATGCAGGTCGGACTGGAGGGCTTCTACGTCATTACTGTCATTGATACACCTGTATAGAATACAATCGTCGGCAAAAAGCCGGATATTAGAGGTGATCCCCTCTCCTATATCATTGACATATAATAAAAAAAGAAGTGGGCCCAGTACAGTGCCCTGTGGTACCCCAGACTCGACTGTCACTTCTTCTGACGACTCGCCATCTACTACTACATTCTGCTTTCTGTCAGTTAGCCAATTTGAAATCCAGTTGGTGACTCCATCACTGACCCCGTAATACTGGATTTTTCCCATAAGGCGTGCATGAGGCACGGTGTCAAAGGCCTTAGAAAAGTCCAGTATTAGGAGATCAGTTTGGTGGCTGTTATCTATATTCTTTGCAATGTCTTCTGTGGCACCAATTAATTGTGTCTCACATGAATGTTTATTCCTGAACCCATGCTGGTACTCTACGATGATGTTATTAGAGTCCAGATGGTCCATTATGTTGCTGTAGATAATGTGTTCAAATAGCTTGCAGCATACTGATGTGAGGGATACTGGCCTATAGTTTGCTGCGATTGATTTGTCACCCTTCTTGAATACTGCTGATATATTAGCATGTTTCCAGTCAAGGGGGACCTCACCCGTGTCGATGGATTGTTGGAATATTCTAGCCAGGCAAGGTGCAATTTGATCAGCTGTCTCCATTAAAATTTTGTTTGGGATTGCGTCAGGGCCATGCGCTTTGCCGGGCTTCAGTCTGAGTAACAGCTTGTGTACTCCATGTACAGTGACTGTGATTCCCGGCATTGCGGAATATGGTGACTGGGGCATGACTGGGATGTTGACAAGATCTTCCTTTGTGAAGACAGTTTGGTACTGCTTTGACAGTATATCTGCTTTCCCCTTACTAGACGAAACCAGGTGATTATTGTGGTCTTTCAGTGATGGTATACCAACAAAGTCCTTTCTTATATTTTTGACCAAAATTTCTTAGGGATTGACCATTCTTCATTACACTCGACGTGACTGAGTGTGAACTTCTGTTTACTTGTTTCTGGACTGTGGCCTAGTTACAGAACCTGTTTTTGTGTCTAGCTATAATCCGTAGTATTACAAAATACACACAATCTATCAGTGTTTCCCCAAAAATCGTTTGGTGAAATAACTTACTGAAATTGAATATATGAACGTGACTGAGAAGAAAAAAGCAATATTGAGCCATATAAAATAGGCGTAAGTTTGTAATATAATTTATAATAATTATTAAATAAAAAATAAGATTTTAGCCTAACGACCACCTACAGCCACCAAACTTCTATGTTACAAACAAATTGTACATTCCTACCACAATCAAATTTCAGTATTCTCTAACTTCTTTTCTGTCAGTAATGATGTAAGACAGGGTGGTATGCTATCCCCATTATTGTTTAATGTATATATATTAATTTAATGACCTCAGTGTATCACTTTCGAGACTACCAGTGGGTTGTTGTAGTGGTTACACCATCATTAATCACCTGTTGTATGCGGATGATATTGTGTTGCTAGCTCCCTCAGCCAAGGGCTTACAAAAGCTTATTGATGCAAGTTATTCATATGGATGCAATAATGATAAAAAATTAACAGTTTAACAGTCAAAAATCTAAAGTATGGTTTTTGATACTATGAAGATAAGTGACGTAGCAAATATAATGTTGTGGGAAACTCTGTTAAAAGTGACCAAGTCCTATAAGTATCTTGGTCATATAATAACTGATACTTTGTGTGATGAAGCTGATATAAAAGCTAAACAATGGAGCCTTTATAGCAAGTGCAATGTTTTGCTTAGAATTGTGTCGTTGTTCTAAGCAAGTTAAAAAATATGTTATTCTCTTGCTATTGTAGTAATGTGTATTTGTGCTCATTATGGGTTAAATATAGAAAGTTGTCATTTCAGCGTTTCATTGTATCTTACAATAATGCATACAGGATCTTACATAACCTGCCTATGAGATGCAGTGCAAGTATCATGTTTGCCACTGCGGTTGTTGACAGTTGTAACACTCGTATTATAAAATGCATTTACAGTTTAATGAGCAGGTTATCTATTTCCACCAACTTAATTGTACTGTGCACTCTTAACAGTGATGTATATACCACTTCTGCCTTACACAGAACATGGATAGGTGCATTATATAAATGTAGTTGTGCTTAACTCATTATGGGTTATTCATTTTATAATTATGCACATATTTAATTACTTTACTATGGACGTACTGTATACTATGATGTACCTTGATCATACTCACGTGCCAGGGGTCGCTGCTGCTGATTACGCCAGTGCCAGCCAGCTGTACCCCTTGGCTGATCGCTTTGCGAAACTCTGAATTTAAGCTCAGTCTATGAAATCGCTCACTAGATCAGTGGATGTAGGCAGGTCAGATGGTCACAATATAACTAATTTAAACCAACCATGGCTCGTGTTGCATTCAATGTTTGGGAAGTAGAAGCAATTATTCGAATACACAATACCGCTCAGCTGCTTGTGCTAATGGGCGAATGGGTCAATATATATTGGGATTCCCAGAAGTTGTTTATCCGTCTTCAAATTGTGGTGGGTATTTGCGCTGTTCTCACGGGTGATGCAGTCGTGACTGGCAAAGTCAATTACTAGTTTGACTCAGCTAACTTCCGCACTTCGCGTAGGGGATCAGCCAGGGCTAGTTTTGCATGGCAAACAGCTCTGGCTTGCGAGGATGACCTTGATGTCTGAAATAAATGTTTGTTATTACTATTACACTAATGATAGCGCCACTGTACGGAATTTCTGTGAAGCTCGACACAATATCGATTTTACGGTAACTGCGGAGCAACGAATAGTCGCCGTCGTAGAAGTCGAGTTTTACTTAAGTGTGTTTTGCGACATTTGATCATGGTAGGAATGTAAAATAATTTTTTTGTAACAGTATGTATATGCATGTAAGATATGTGAGGAGAAGTTTGGTGGCTGTAGGTGGTCGTTTTCATGGTTAGGTCAGAAAGTAAAAGATCGCCTTAAAATTTAATTGTTCATTTAGCTAACTATAACCTGCGTGTGCAGTTAGCAAGATAATAAATATATCTCCCCAATATTTTAGGTAGGGGCTGGAGATAAATTTAATTAACCTCAAGACAAGGGGGGTACAAATGGAGGTTTTTGGCGAGCCTCGGGGGTGTCTACTAAACAGCAATTCTTTCATCACATGTGATTACCATTAAACTATGTAAGGTTGTTATTTTATATTGCGATCTGGTAATAATTTGAGAAATCCACGATTCTTTCAAATGAAATGACATCTACAATTTCATGTAGACCTTCAAAAATTAACTAATATTATAATAATTTGTCAAATTAAATGTCCCGAATGGTTAAAGCACCTTACATAGTTATTTACCTTGGGAAGTACAATATATATGAGACCCAGTTTTCCAACAGGACATGTGTCAGCACTCCAGTTCTCCAACAGGACACCAGGTGGCAGCACTTCCAGTAATTCAAATTTCCACTGAAAACATTGACTATGCACCACTGACAATGACAAGACGAACCTCGTGAGCACTGTGTGCTGTCAGAATGTACATGTTATAACTAAAGTAACATGGACGCATCATTGTAGATTTATAGTTATAACTAAATTAATAATAATAAACTTATGAAATCATAAATTTGCCAACAAATTAGCATATACGTGTTAGTTGTTATCATTATCTGATATGAAATTATAACAATTAAATGGGAAGCAAAACACTGAACCGATCAACATTTTTTTTTCTTTTCCCAGGTTCACAGTATGAATACTTGATAGTGGAAACAAAAGGTGAGAAGAACAGTGTGGGGCTCATACAGCTGAACCGCCCCAAGGCACTGAATGCCCTCTGTGCTGGACTGATGGGGGAACTTGGTCAAGTCCTTGATGACATGGAGAGTGACCCTAAGATTGGCTGCATCGTATTGACTGGCAGCGGCAAGGCTTTTGCTGGTAAGTGACCAGTCATTGACCATAGGTCATCTTGGGGCATTCACCAATGTGTTTGTGTCTCTGCTAAAGACTACAATGAATGTTAAATATAAATAATAACAGGAATATGTATAAATTTATGTTAGCTGAATGTGAGGTAATAAACTTGTGAAGAACATAATGCCATTGCACATGAAGTTTCTCCTGATTAAATTAATAATCGTAACTTGACTCAGTCATGGTGTGAATTCCATTGTATCAATTCCAATTCCACATTGTCAATTCCTGCTTTAAAAATCGTAAGGAAAAATCTATTCCAGTTCGTTGTAATGCAGTTTTTTTTTACTTCAACACTTCTGTGCATGAACACATTTAATTTGAGTTAATTAAGAAATTCACTATTGTTTATTCAATGTCATTTGAATCAGGCAAGTTCATTGGCACAAGTCTGCCACTGCAACAAATTAAAAAATTAAATTCAAATACCAACTAACTTTTGAAAATAAATTCTGGAATTGAGGGTCAATTTAAGCTTGAAGAGAATTGACACCATGCATAACTTGTCTTATACAATAATTTGTTCAGAAAGGTTGCATTATCCTGTTGCTAAAGCTGCTTGTTGGAACCACGTGAAAATTGTGCCGTCCATGACGTGTGATGATTGCGTTTATTTGATAAAGCCTGTCACTGCTGGTGTTGAATCCCTATACTGCGTAATAGACAAGACGCATCTGACTGTGCTACAGCTGGTGCAGACATAAAGGAGATGGAGAAGAAAGAATTCAGCGATGTCTATTCGAGTAGCTTCCTTAGTAACTGGACAAGACTTGCTGACACAAAGAAACCAGTAATAGCTGCCGTCAATGGCTATGCAGTAAGTATCACATGTCTTAGTTCAGTGGCAATAACAAAGTATTAAATACAAGTAAAGACAACATGAGATCAGTATCAGTATTTTTATCAGTCTTGGGCGCCATCATTAAAGGACATATGCACCAGAGTGATTTATTGGTGTGCCAAAATATACAGTTCATTGGTCTTTATTTGTTGTAAACCTGTGTTGTATTATTTCATTGCAATACTCTGTATTTTTTATATATATTCAAGGAGCAGAAAGATCACAGTAGTTAGTAACGTGTTTTGCATACATGTGTCGCAGTGTTCAACCTTAAAATAGGCATGCTCAAACTGAAAAAAGATTCTATTCAACACGTGCGGAGGACTGGTTCCGTTTTGTTCTTGCACTTTCAAAATCCAATTTATACAAAAACATTTACTGTAAATATACTTTTACAGCAATAAATATTGAAACAGGAAGTATAATATTAAAAATTTTGTATGTCATTTAGTAAATAAGGAATGGAGAATAGCCCGTGTAAAGAATATTCATATTAGCCATTAACAGTCATCCACACAAACATGTTTGAGTTGGCACTTCAGCTTGGCGGGGGATGTGAGATTACAAAGATAAATGAAAACTAACATGTTTGAGTTGGCACTTCAGCTCAGCGGGGGATGTGAGGTTGGAAAGACAAATGAAAACTACCATGTTTGAGTTGGCACTTCGGCTTAGCGGGGGATGTGAGGTTGGAAAGACAAATGAAAACTACCATGTTTGAGTTGGCACTTCGGCTCGGCGGGGGATGTGAGGTTGGAAAGACAAATGAAAACTACCATGTTTGAGTTGGCACTTCGGCTCAGCGGGGGATGTGAGGTTGGAAAGACAAATGAAAACTACCATGTTTGAGTTGGCACTTCGGCTTAGCAGGGGATGTGAGGTTCGAAAGACATGAAAACTACCATGTTTGAGTTGGCACTTCGGCTTAGCGGGGGATGTGAGGTTCAAAAGACATGAAAACTACCATGTTTGAGTTGGCACTTCGGCTCGGCGGGGGATGCGAGGTTGGAAAGACAAATGAAAACTACCATGTTTGAGTTGGCATTTCGGCTCAGCGGGAGATGTGAGGTTGGAAAGACAAATGAAAACTAACATGTTTGAGTTGGCACTTTGGCACGGCAGGGGATGTGAGATTGCAAAGATAAATGAAAACTAACATGTTTGAGTTGGCACTTCGGCTCGTCGGTGAATGTGAGGTTGGAAAGACAAATGAAAACTACCATGTTTGAGTTGGCAATTTGGCTCAGCGGGGGATGTGAGGTTGGAAAGACAAATGAAAACTACCATGTTTGAGTTGGCAATTTGGCTAAGCGGGGGATGCGGGGTTGGAAAGACAAATGAAAACTACCGTGTTTGAGTTGGCAATTTGGCTCAGCGGGGGATGTGAGGTTGGAAAGACAAATGAAAACTACCATGTTTGATTTGGCATTTTGGCTCAGCGGGGGATGTGAGGTTGGAAAGACAAATGAAAACTAACATGTTTGAGTTGGCACTTCGGCTCGGAGGGGATGTGAGATTGCAAAGATAAATGAAAACTAACATGTTTGAGTTGGAACTTCGGCTCGGCGGGGGATGTGAGGTTGGAAAGACAAATGAAAACTACCATGTTTGAGTTGGCACTTCGGCTCGGCGGGGGATGCGAGGTTGGAAAGACAAATGAAAACTACCATGTTTGAGTTGGCACTTCGGCTCAGCGGGGGATGTGAGATTGGAAAGACAAATGAAAACTAACATGTTTTAGTTGGCACTTCAGCTTGGCGGGGGATGTGAGATTACAAAGATAAATGAAAACTAACATGTTTGAGTTGGCACTTCGGCTTAGCAGGGGATGTGAGGTTCGAAAGACATGAAAACTACGATGTTTGAGTTGGCACTTCGGCTCAGCGGGGGATGTGAGGTTGGAAAGACAAATGAAAACTACCATGTTTGAGTTGGCAATTTGGCTCAGCGGGGGATGTGAGGTTCGAAAGACAAATGAAAACTACCATGTTTGAGTTGGCACTTCAGCTTGGCGGGGAATGTGAGGTTGGAAAGACAAATGAAAACTACCATGTTTGATTTGGCATTTTGGCTCAGCGGGGGATGTGAGGTTGGAAAGACAAATGAAAACTAACATGTTTGAGTTGGCACTTCGGCTCGGAGGGGATGTGAGATTGCAAAGATAAATGAAAACTAACATGTTTGAGTTGGAACTTCGGCTCGGCGGGGGATGTGAGGTTGGAAAGACAAATGAAAACTACCATGTTTGAGTTGGCACTTCGGCTCGGCGGGGGATGCGAGGTTGGAAAGACAAATGAAAACTACCATGTTTGAGTTGGCACTTCGGCTCAGCGGGGGATGTGAGATTGGAAAGACAAATGAAAACTAACATGTTTTAGTTGGCACTTCAGCTCAGCGGGGGATGTGAGGTTGGAAAGACAAATGAAAACTACCATGTTTGAGTTGGCACTTCGGCTTTGCGGGGGATGTGAGGTTCGAAAGACATGAAAACTACCATGTTTGAGTTGGCACATCGGCTCGGCGGAGGATGCGAGGTTGGAAAGACAAATGAAAACTACCATGTTTGAGTTGGCATTTCGGCTCAGCGGGAGATGTGAGGTTGGAAAGACAAATGAAAACTAACATGTTTGAGTTGGCACTTTGGCTCGGCGGGGATGTGAGATTGCAAAGATAAATGAAAACTAACATGTTTGAGTTGGCACTTCGGCTCGGCGGGAGATGTGAGGTTGGAAAGACAAATGAAAACTACCATGTTTGTGTTGGCAATTTGGCTCAGCGGGGGATGTGAGGTTCGAAAGACAAATGAAAACTACCATGTTTGAGTTGGCAATTTGGCTCAGCGGGGGATGTGAGGTTCGAAAGACAAATGAAAACTACCATGTTTGAGTTGGCAATATGGCTCAGCGGGGGATGCGAGGTTGGAAAGACAAATGAAAACTACCATGTTTGAGTTGGCACTTCGGCTCGGCGGGGGATGTGAGGTTCGAAAGACAAATGAAAACTACCATGTTTGAGTTGACAATTTGGCTCAGCGGGGGATGCGAGGTTGGAAAGACAAATGAGAACTACCATGTTTGAGTTGGCACTTCAGCTTGGGGGGGAATGTGAGGTTGGAAAGACAAATGAAAAATAACATGTTTGAGTTGGCACTTTGGCTCAGCGGGGATGTGAGGTTGAAAAGACAAATGAAAACTAACATGTTTGAGTTGGCACTTCAGCTTGGCGGGGGATGTGAGGTGGCAATGATGTGTGACATCATATATGCCAGTGAACAAGCTCAATTTGGACAGCCAGAGATTCTGCTTGGAACAATCCCAGGTAATAAACAACTTGATGTTGTCATGCCCGAAGTAACCAGACCATGTTACCAGAGCATAGCGAACTTGCAATCTTAAGGGTAGTTCTAAACTTCTAGTTTACAAATCCCTCCGAAATTATTTTTTTTTAGCTGATCTTATTTCAGACTAATTTTGTGAAAATGTAGCCTGCCTCGTTTCCACAACGAGATGCTAACTCATTTGTATAAATGTGTAATTTTTTGTAAAATCATTGGACGAACTGTTTATTTGTGCAAGATTCAGACAAACTTCTGCAAAAAAAGGCAAAAGTTGTCCAACTCTATGTACTGTAGTATAATACTATTCACAATTTTGCAGGTTGTCTAACCTAATAATCAAAGTCAAGTCAAGAATCAAGTCCAGCAACACACACACGTGCACATGCATGCACGCACACACACACATTCAAAAATGTACATAGGCACATACCAATGCACGCACGCACGCATGCACGCATGCACGCACGTACACACTAGGATGAAATAAGTCAAAGTACAACTGATTCAGCAGACGTTCGTACATTGCATAGGATATCTGCCAGGGGTAGAGCAGTCAACTTCCACCCTTGACTTGTGAGGCTGGTGTAGACTAATTGATGAGACGTAGTCATCAGGTTTGTGTTTCTATGTTTCCAGGTGCAGGCGGCACCCAGCGACTGACGGCCGCCATTGGCAAGTCAAAGACAATGGAGCTGGTCCTGACAGGAAACAAGATGTCCGCCCAGGATGCCGAGAAGGCAGGTGAGGTCATTTCATAAATCTTTATCTTTAAGGTAGCTGCACCGGGTATCATGTCAGTTGATTTCTTTATTTTTTTCTTCATAGAACATTAGTAGGTGTCAATATGAACATGTGTACTATTAAAAAAACCAAGGCACTATCACCATATGTCACCAATCAGCCCTTTAAAAACTAGTATGTTTAGTGTGTCTGTGGAAAGTCCCTTTTCAGATTCTTGGAAATTGACGATGTTTCCATAGTGACAATCAAGTGTGCATCAGCCCAGTTCAAACATAAATTCGTTCACCATGAATGCATATCATATAGTCTGGTTATTCTCATGCTAATACGCTGTTGTATTATAATTACCTAAATGCATCACGCTGTCAAATCACCAAATACTGGCAGTAGTTTTGTTTATTCTCCGATAATGCCCGACCTCAGCCGGCCATTTGCAGTGACACGTGACTGACCCCAGCAGGTGTCAATCAATCTTGTCTACCACAACAAATTCAACACATGGCCCTTCTTAACACAATATCATGAGACAACTTGGCAGGACAACCTTGGGGGGAAATCTCAGTAATAGAAGTGTCTGTCAAATTGTGTTGAAATAAGCCACATGTCAGTAAAAAAGTCACATTTCTAAGCAAAAAACAAGCATCTGGTGACACCCTTATAACTGTAACAACCAGGAAGTATTACTTAATGTAACTTTTTATAAAAACTACAATACTTACAAAGCCATAACTTGGCATATAAACTCGACTTGTGTTTACCCAAAATTGCACGGGATGGTTTTATGTTTGGGGAAGGGGTCGTGCCAAAAATGCAGTACGGATTTTTGCTGTCTTTCAACATTGTAGCAAAATGTTTATGAAGCTGTATCAAACTTAATATGCATTTGTTTACAAAAAAAACGACTGAATGTCAATAATATGTTTGTACTTACAACCATACAAATTTTTCTTTTGGGGAGTTTCTCAAAATGAAATCAAATTCCATTTTAAGGTGATTTTTGAGATATTTTTTAATTGTCTTTAAGCACATTTAAATATCTCTAAACAACATTAAAAAAAAAATTCTGTTTGGTCTGGAGTATTGTTTAGTATCTGAGGAAAACTCTGAGAAAAAATGGTTAGCTTATCTTCAAAACTTATATTAGAAATTATGAATTAAAAAGAAGCATATAATAGCCGATGCAGCCATCTTAATGACACAGTGATGGTATAAAGTGATGTCTGTCACGAGAAAATTAAATGCTATAATACTGTTGACATTTTATATGTCAGATTATTTTGGTCACAGCACGTGCGTCTTTTAATTGTGTTGCCATTGCTTAGAATAGTTTGTGGTGTTGTGTGCTGTTTTATTATTATGTGCATATATTGGAATTACTTTTATCGGAATTACTTTTATCAAACTGTGCCTAGTTATCTGAATATGCTGGGATGCAACTTTACCGTAAGTGCTGCGTAGTATGAAAAGTGTACAATATTTCTGATGCAATATGCAACGTTCTCTGGTCTTATAAGTTATGTCTCCCTTCTCACATGAGGCCAGCTTACCGTGCAGCAATTAAGGCTTTCCCACGATAACATCCCCTCAGTAGAAGGCCATTGTATGACTGCCACTTTATAAAAGGAGGACAACTAATATAATTACATTTTTTTACCTGTACTATTGTCATGTAAAAGTTAGCAATTGAACCAATAATCATAAGCATTTCTTCAGCATAGCTAGAAATGTCCCGCAGTTTTACTGATGTGGCACAGTTTGAATGTGTTCCTCAGGTCTTGTCAGTAAAGTGTTCCCACGGGACCAACTCCTAGACGAAGCCATCAAAACCGCAGAGAAGATCGCTGGGCTGTCAAGTATCATTGTTGCCATGGCAAAAGAAGCTGTCAATACCTGTAAGTGTTCGATTGACTGCACGTTTCTTTCAGGGTGTGATCAATCTGAATGTTGTCAGATTATGAAATTATTTATGTAAAATGGATCTGTGTATTTGTGGATTTATGGAAAGCATAGAAATCATGAATTGTAAGTTAGGCATCGCCAAAGTTGAGATTTTCATCATCACTAACCATGACACCTAAAAATGCAAGTTTTCTAACAATTTGTTTGCATTGAATGCCCGTCATTCCTCATCATCCTGGGTGAACGAACGCTGTACAAAAACTTTGACAATGTAAGCTCAGATTTGGTGCATATGTGCATTAATTTTCTGTCTAACATGACGTCAAAGATAAATCACGTAGTTGGCAATGACAGACTCACAATTCCTGGGATTATTCCCCATAGGCCTGTAAATATGTAGCCCCATGTTAAACCAGAAACAAAAAGATCGACTGATTTTCTGTATCATACTCAGATGCTTTCATTAATTCAGATTGTTGATTGTCACTGATGCCAAAATCACATTCTTGCATGTCTTGCTTTGTTTCTTGGCAAGACTGAAGATGACTGAACAGTGTCAAACTACATTTTATCTTGGCTTCAGTTTTACTAGGATCATTGTAACAGTCAGATTACTTTCTCCCTTTATGAATATTTAACAAGAATTCTATAGTACAAGTCACAGGTGGTAATATAAATAAGAGAGCTACATTTTTATTTTATGTTAAAAGAATGCAAAAAAGTGTTTCCAATGATTCTTGTCATTTATCCGATTATTCTAAATTCTTTTGTTGTAGCATTTGAAACAACATTGCGAGAGGGCCTACACTTTGAGAAGAGGACCTTTCACCAGACATTCGCAACTGTACGTTTTCTAAGCACGTTTCTTATGCACCAACAATGATTGCTATTATCAACTTAAAGGTAGCCAGTCTGCTCCTCTGCCCAAAATTAGCCCGCAAAGTAATTTTTTACAGGAAGTTTGCCGTCTTGAATGTGGGAAAAAGGGAAATTGTTGAACATCAGAGGGTATTGCGGTTAACCGAGCTTGTTTTGAAACTGGATGTTTTGTTTACCATTTGAACATGCTCCGGGGCGTATCTTCCATTGTTACAGGCATACTAAACACAATTTGGCGGGCAATATACCTTCAACAAAATTATTATAGTTTTAAGAACATTATATTAATTAATTAAAAACTAGGAACAGACTGACTCCTTTTAAATATAGTTACAAGGCCAGTGAAAACATGAAGCAGTTGAGACAAATTTAATTTATCGTTCTACTCCTTACATCCACTCTGTGGCTGATGTCTGCCTTGAGAGGTAATGCCATCTACTCCTCACATCCGCTCTGTGGCTGATGTCTGCCTTGAGAGGTAATGCCATCTACTCACATCCGCTCTGTGGCTGATGTCTGCCTTGAGAGGTAATGCCATCTGCTCCTCACATCCGCTCTGTGGCTGATGTCTGCCTTGAGAGGTAATGCCACCTGCTCCTCACATCCGCTCTGTGGCTGATGTCTGCCTTGAGAGGTAATGCCACCTGCTCCTCACATCCGCTCTGTGGCTGATGTCTGCCTTGAGAGGTAATGCCACCTGCTCCTCACATCCGCTCTGTGGCTGATGTCTGCCTTGAGAGGTAATGCCACCTGCTCCTCACATCCGCTCTGTGGCTGATGTCTGCCTTGAGAGGTAATGCCACCTGCTCCTCACATCCGCTCTGTGGCTGATGTCTGCCTTGAGAGGTAATGCCACCTGCTCCTCACATCCGCTCTGTGGCTGATGTCTGCCTTGAGAGGTAATGCCACCTGCTCCTCACATCCGCTCTGTGGCTGATGTCTGCCTTGAGAGGTAATGCCACCTGCTCCTCACATCCGCTCTGTGGCTGATGTCTGCCTTGAGAGGTAATGCCACCTGCTCCTCACATCCGCTCTGTGGCTGATGTCTGCCTTGAGAGGTAATGCCACCTGCTCCTCACATCCGCTCTGTGGCTGATGTCTGCCTTGAGAGGTAATGCCACCTGCTCCTCACATCCGCTCTGTGGCTGATGTCTGCCTTGAGAGGTAATGCCACCTGCTCCTCACATCCGCTCTGTGGCTGATGTCTGCCTTGAGAGGTAATGCCACCTGCTCCTCACATCCGCTCTGTGGCTGATGTCTGCCTTGAGAGGTAACGCCACCTGCTCCTCACATCCGCTCTGTGGCTGATGTCTGCCTTGAGAGGTAACGCCACCTGCTCCTCACATCCGCTCTGTGGCTGATGTCTGCCTTGAGAGGTAACGCCACCTGCTCCTCACATCCGCTCTGTGGCTGATGTCTGCCTTGAGAGGTAACGCCACCTGCTCCTCACATCCGCTCTGTGGCTGATGTCTGCCTTGAGAGGTAACGCCACCTGCTCCTCACATCCGCTCTGTGGCTGATGTCTGCCTTGAGAGGTAACGCCACCTGCTCCTCACATCCGCTCTGTGGCTGATGTCTGCCTTGAGAGGTAACGCCACCTGCTCCTCACATCCGCTCTGTGGCTGATGTCTGCCTTGAGAGGTAACGCCACCTGCTCCTCACATCCGCTCTGTGGCTGATGTCTGCCTTGAGAGGTAACGCCACCTGCTCCTCACATCCGCTCTGTGGCTGATGTCTGCCTTGAGATGTAACGCCACCTGCTCCTCACATCCGCTCTGTGGCTGATGTCTGCCTTGAGAGGTAACGCCACCTGCTCCTCACATCCGCTCTGTGGCTGATGTCTGCCTTGAGAGGTAACGCCACCTGCTCCTCACATCCGCTCGGTGGCTGATGTCTGCCTTGAGAGGTAACGCCACCTACTCCTCACACCCGCTCTGTGGCTGATGTCTGCCTTGAGAGGTAACGCCACCTACTCCTCACACCCGCTCTGTGGCTGATGTCTGCCTTGAGAGGTAACGCCACCTACTCCTCACACCCGCTCTGTGGCTGATGTCTGCCTTGAGAGGTAACGCCACCTACTCCTCACACCCGCTCTGTGGCTGATGTCTGCCTTTAGAGGTAACGCCACCTACTCCTCACACCCGCTCTGTGGCTGATGTCTGCCTTTAGAGGTAACGCCACCTACTCCTCACACCCGCTCTGTGGCTGATGTCTGCCTTGAGAGGTAACGCCACCTACTCCTCACACCCGCTCTGTGGCTGATGTCTGCCTTTAGAGGTAACGCCACCTACTTCTCACACCCGCTCTGTGGCTGATGTCTGCCTTTAGAGGTAATGCCTACTCCTCGTCCATGTTATGGTGTCGTAGCCTTCTTCCTGTTAAATGTCTTGTCACAATCCAGCAAATATTCAAAGGATCTGTGGATTGTTATTATCTTTGCTATTTCAAATGCAGATTAAACTTATAAACAGTTATGCACCACATGTTGGACAAATAGATTTTTCCCCTCCATGCCTTTCCGATATATTTCCTTTACTTAAAAGAACTGTCCTTGGATGGATGTTTTTTTGTCAGTCGGACAGTGCATGTGTGGGTTTTTGGTCAGTGTCAATTTGTTTTACAGAACGACCAGAAAGAGGGCATGAGTGCCTTTGTGGAGAAACGAGAAGCGAAGTTCACAAACAACTAATGCTGTAACTGACATGAAACGGCACCAAACAGTGTCACTGCAAGGACACGTACTGGAACATAAATCAGTATTGCTACTTCCTATATGTGCAGATGAAACAGAAAATGTGTGTCTGAAACTGTAAGGAACGTCAGGTACATATGACGAAAATATTTGTGAAATGTTATATGGAATGGTGGAATGGTATGTTTGTAATGTTATGTAAATGTCACTCATGTTTTATAGTTGAAGCATATATATGTATGTAATCAGTATGTATCCATTTTTAGTCCTTTGGGCCGAAGGTCCAACAGACTTATGCCATCACTCCGCGTCCGCCATGCGCCATTAGCTGCTAAATCTCAAACTCTTCAGCAACTTTTTCTCTAATTTTGCAAAGACATATCATAGGGTACTGCCACTATACACAAGAAATCTGTATTTTATTTAATCATTCTAAGGGCACCTCGGGGCCCCCAAAATGCTAAATTTTCCTATTTCTCTACTGTTGTAAGCCTCCTGCACCGATCTTTATTTATAACAGCCACTATTCTCTATTTATAACTGGATATTGCCCTATCTCTGATCACCGAGGTGGCTGAGCAGCCTGGCACTGAATTTAGGTCAGTGAGTCACTGGCTGAAGTGGTCACTCTTTGCCACAGTTTATTGTTGGTCAGTCTTGGTGTGGCCAGGGCTGGGCTGTTGTTTATTGCCCAGTGTGGGAGAGCGAGTGCTTAGTGGGCTTCAGGCATTGTAGGCACTGGGGTGAGATATTCTGATGTTATACACCTTTTTGTACCATTACAGGTATAATGATATAATTAGCTTAGCACCAAATGTCTAGTGTATCATGGCTCTGTACGTTAATAACATGCATACTATAAGCCAACTTTGAATGCCATACATTCAATATTTCCATGCTATCCATTTGCAAAACTTTCAGTCATGTTGTGTTATCATTTTCTTTACACATAAATGCATAATCTGACATAACTTTATAAGTTTTTGTAGCAGCACATTTGTACTTCCAGTGTATCGTTGTACCATAACATACATCCTGTGTGCCAAATTTTAATGTCATGCATGTAATATTTCCACGCAATCCATTTGCATATATATTGTAAAACTTCAACAGCCGTTTTCTTCATCTTCACTTTTTGACCCCTACCATGTTCAATGCTCCATAACTTTGCCAATTTTTGTAGCAGTCATAATTTTTGAAACTGTAAAGCACCCTACCCAACCTTTACAAGAATGTAAGAAAACAATGTTACTTTTTTTACTTATCACTCATTTGGTCAGCCGGGGTCACATATAGTCCAAAGGACTTCAGGGTCTCTTGGCCCATTTTTTGGAGCACAACAGGATTTGGGTTTTTTGTTCACATCAGTTCACTTTTATAGAGTTAACTTCTGGTGGGATGTGGACTTTGTGTTTATATGCAAATAATGCAATAAAGAATCATTATTTTCAACGCTGTACGTTTGACAAACATTCTGTACCAGGTATGCATGGTATTTGTTGTAATCTGCATCATTTGTGTTTGTTTATATTGACATAATAAAATAGTTTTTGCTCCAGTTCTGTACTGGTATTTTTAATCAACGGTCATGTTGATATATGGCTTTAATCAACGGTCATGTTGATATATGGCTTTATATATTAAAGAATCTATTCAGGCTTATGAAATAAAATTAGAAAGAGAAGCAGATTGCGAAGAAGCTGTTTGGTGTAACATAGTTACAGGAAACTCAACGTTAACAGTTGGGTTAGTTTATCGAAGTCCAAACATAAGCATAGAAGAGAATAAAAAAATACAAAACGCTATAAGGGAAGTAAGCAAACGGGACTGTATTATTATGGGGGATTTTAACCATGGGCATATACAATGGAAATCTCTACAGAGTATGGGGAGAGAGGACCACAAGTTTTTAGTTTTAGTTCAAGATACATTCCTTTCTCAACATGTGCTAGAACCAACCAGGGGTGAGAATGTGTTAGACATAGTTTTGTCCTCACAGAATGAATTAGTTGACAATGTCAAGATATGTGAGCCACTGGGGAGTAGCGATCACAACCAGATACATTTTACCATCAAAGTAAAATCAGAAAGGAATAGCAAAAAGCAGTATAGGAGAAATTTCCACAAAGGAAGGTATAAGGACATGAGGAAATATTTAGCAAAGATAGACTGGAATAAGACACTGAAAAATAAGACGGCAACAGAATGCTGGAATATATTAAAGAGTGAAATTAAGTGCATAATCGATAAATTTGTACCCTTCAAAAAACAAGGAAAACGGTCCAAAAAGAAACACTTATCGAAAGAAGCCATTAGAAAAATTAAGTATAAACAAATTATGTGGAAGTCATATAGATGTACTGGAAATGATGAAGACTACAACAATTATAAAGAAGCACTTAACCAAGCTACAGTTGAAATTAGAAATTCAAAGAGAAGCTATGAACAACAATTAGCTAGTAATATAAAACATGACAGCAAGAGTTTTTATGCGTATGTTCGAAGCAAACAGAAAGTTCAAGATAAGGTCGGTCCTCTAGAAGATAGTGCTGGAAATATAATATCAGAGGGATTCATAATGGCAGAAGACCTGAATGAGTACTTTAGTTCAGTGTTTATCAGGGAAGATATTAGTTCACTGCCAATACCAGAGGCTAAGTTCAAGGGGGCAGATTCAGACTATTTAGGACAATTAATTGTAACCCCGGAAATGGTAGCTAAGAAAATAAGGGCTATGAAGGATAATAAATCACCTGGAGTGGATGGTATTCCACCCAAACTACTATTGGAAATTGTAGAACAAATTAGCATACCACTTGCAACAGTTTTCAACTTGTCATTAGAAGAGGGAGTGGTTCCTTTAGAATGGAAAGAAGCAAACATTATACCGTTATTCAAAAAAGGTTCGAGAAACAAGTCAGAGAACTATAGACCAGTGAGTTTAACATCAGTGATTTGTAAATTATTAGAAAGACTAATTAAAGATCACATGGTGGATTTTCTTGTTAAACAAAACTTGATAAACCCATCTCAACATGGTTTTTTTAAAGCGAGGTCATGCTTAACAAATGTTATGTTTTTTGGAAGACATCACTAAGTGGGTAGATGAGGGATCACCAGTAGATATCGTATACTTAGATTTTCAAAAAGCTTTTGACAAAGTACCACATCAAAGATTACTGCTTAAACTAAAGGCCCATGGCATAGGAAATGGTATAATAAACTGGATAGAACAATGGCTGATTGACAGAAGACAACGTGTAGTAGTTGATGGGGAGGCTTCAAACTGGAAATCGGTATTGAGTGGGGTACCACAGGGATCAGTATTAGGTCCTATATTATTCTTAATATACATCAACGATTTGGATGATGAAATAACAAGAAAGGTGTTGAAATTTGCGGATGATACAAAAGTGTTTAGAAGGATTAAAAGTGATGGAGATAGACAGCATTTACAAGATGATCTTGACAGGTTGATCAAATGGTCTGAAAAGTGGCAAATGATGTTCAATTTTGGGAAATGTAAATGCCTCCACATAGGACATGGGAACGAAGAAGTAGAATATACAATGGGGGGTACTGTACTAAGTACTACTGTAAAAGAAAAGGACTTAGGGTTAACCGTTAGTGCCGATATGAAGATTTCAGAGCAGTGCGGAATTGCAGCTTCAAAGGGAAATCAAATCCTTGGATTAATTAGGCAAAACAACGTATAAGGAAAAAGAGCTAATAATACCGCTGTTAACAATAGTTAGGCCTCATTTAGAATATTGTATTCAAGCGTGGAGGCCATATCGCAGGAAGAACATAGATATGCTAGAAAGAGTGCAGAGGAGAGCAACTAAAATGATACCAAATCTGAAGGATCTTAGTTACGAAATACGCCTTAAAAAATGCGGTTTAACAACACTAGAGACCAGGAGATTGAGAGGAGATCAGATAGAAGTGTTTAAAATATTGAAGGGTTATGAAAATATTAATAGAAATATGTTTTTCTCAGTTAAGAAAGATAGGACTAGAGGACATGATCTTGCATTAGCAAAGGAGCAGAGTAGATTGGATATAAGAAAGTTTTCATTTTCACAAAGGACTGTAAATGAATGGAACAGATTACCTGCTGATTGTGTGGGTGCTAGTAGTGTGAATGTTTAAAAATAAAATCGACACATACCTCAGACGGGCGGGATACACATAGATAAAAGGGTCGGTCTCTCGATAAGCCAAAGGCTTCCTTGTCCACCTGCTACCTAGAGTTAATTCTCTGGGTGGCAATCTTGTTAAATGTTGACATATTTTTAATCAACAGTCATGTTGATATGTTGACATAATGAAATAATCAATGCTCCCTTCAGAGCTGTGTTCCCACAGCAGCTTCAACGCAACAATTCAGTGTTGTTATCAGCTTTAATAAGGAATATGATTGCACACATCCAGAGAGATGCCCAACTCCATCAGCAGTAAATAAGCAGGTTACCAAGAAGCAAATTCAGAATCTAAATAAAGTTTAGTGTTGCATAAGTCCATCATCCAACAACAGATAGTCACTCGTAATCCAACATCAAAACACTTATAATGGTTATCCCGTCTCCCAGACATTTCACTTAAACAGTGTGACATTCACTAATACAAATAACAGATTTATAATCCAACATCAAAGGATCATTTATAATCCAACATCAGATTATATAGTTATAATCTGGTACATTTATAAAGGTTATCCTCTCTCCCCGACTTCTCACTTAAAAAGTGTGATAGTCTTCAGTGGTAATAAAACATTCGCCAGTGAAAGATCTTTAAACCTTACACATCCATGTTAGTAAAGCGTAACAATCAATATACTTCTTGGGTATAAAAAGAATAGTTGCATAAGGCAACAAAGCATAACCTTCTCCCACAGTGTATTATTTTGCGTAAAAATCACCGAGATTGTCATAAACCAAACCAAACTTGTGAGCCAAGCAACGTGACCATGCATCCAAGCCATCTCTGAACATTAACATGAGATGGCCATTCACAATGAGTGTTCATTAATGTAGCATAACATGAGATGGCCATTCACAATGAGTGTTCATTAATGTAGCATAACATGAGATGGCCATTCACAATGAGTGTTCATTAATGTAGCATAACATGTCTGCAGTAAACTAGTTATCACACACTGCCTGGTGTATTGTGCTTCTACAACAGAAGAACGATTTGAGTACCTTACTATTTGCCCCTCATATTACATCAAATGCCACCCAGCCAGGTAAGCAGTTGTGTGCATAAGATTATCCCAATACTTGTAAATATATTATCTTCGGTCACAGCAATTTTAAAAGTTAACAATCATTAAAAACATGATATAAAACATCTTGCCAAACAATACTGCACAAAAAACAGTTTACATAATTTGATACTATATTCTGGAGGAAGCCAATGTTTCCATAAAATAGATATGTCGGTATTAAGCTGTTAGTATTAAGCCATGTAAACAAGTAGATGTGTGCAAACTTCATGAGGAACTGGTCTGTCCGTCTTTGTCTTAGTTGATCTGTGAGCTTCTGATCCATTCTTGCTCAAAATATTTGCGCTTCTCTCGCAGTTGCTGTCCCAGGTCGAATTCATCAACTGATCGTTTACTTCTAGCTGTAATGCAAAGACAAACAATTCCATGTAAATTTTCGATGAGAAACAAACTACTTCTCTGGGTGTATTCAGAAACGGTATCAGGACGTTGTAAATGGAATAATTTGTCTTGTAAATATAAATGTTGATGACGTTGTGAAATTAGTATGCATGTGCCAAAGCCAGAAATATTTTCAGCAGTTCTCCTTTACAGATCGACAAAGGTCACGTATCCCTCCCTACCCCTGCAGAAAAACCAAATTTCTGCCAAATGAATATGCATGACATGTTAATTTCTGATTCTCTTTGTGACCTTCACTATTTTGATTAGTCATGGATGAAAAGATTATTTTAAGATGAGTTCCGTTATCAGCAAAATTTTTCCACAAAAGGAAACTTACAGCTCTTCATTTCCGACACTTTAAAGGGGGTGATAGTTTCCCTCGTGTACGTTGGGCATCCGTTCTTCACCCAATCCGCAATCATCGACTCAACAGCGCCATCTACTGCCATTAGAGCGGTGGTGTCGGACACAAATATTTCGACCTCGGTGACGTCTTTGTTATGAAGCATGACAACCTGCAGAGGTCAAGCAGAGGTCAAGTCATCACTATTTTCTACTAGCTTACCCCCACCCATGGACACAAAACAAGGGCAGTAGGCATCAATGTTTACATATATACGACCCTGGTTTTATTTACATTCACTTTAAGACTCAATTTAATGCTTACTTAACATTTTATTTATTTAATTATATGCAATTTAATGCCATTTTATATTACAGAAATAAAATCAATTTGCTTAATATAATAATAAGATAACTTCTATTGCGCCTAAATCCTTGGAAACCAAGCTCAGAGGCCTACATGAAGAATAACGAGAACAAAGGGGGTAGACAGGGGAAGGGCGAATGACCTGAGAAAAGAGGTTGGAATGCAATGCAGCTTAACGGGAAGATTATTGAGAAGCCGGATGAGATGGGCAGGCCACTTGGCAAGGATGGATGAGATGGGCAGGCCACTTGGCAAGGATGGATGCAGGAAAAAAGTAGAAAGCAGAGGCGGAACAGCATAATGGACACAGAAAATGGGAAGGCCACAGCTGAAAGGGCAGGACTGCGTGAGGTGGGACATGAGAAGATTGGGGGAGGATTAAAGATGGAGAGAGGGAGCTATGGATGGAAAACTTTGGAAAGAAAAAACAGAGTGGTTGAGCAATACTGTGCCTGACCCCCCACCCCTGTACAGCAGGGAACAAGGAGATGCAGAGAGTGGTTCAGCTATACTGTACCTGACCCTCACCCCTGTACAGCCGGGAACAAGGAGGAGACATAGAGAGTGGTTCAGCTATACTGTACCTGACCCTCCACCCCTGTACAGCAGGGAACAAGGAGGAGACACAGAGAGTGGTTCAGCTATACTGTACCTGACCCCACCCCTGTACAGCAGGGAACAAGGAGGAGACACAGAGAGTGGTTCAGCTATACTGTACCTGACCCCCCACCCCTGTACAGCAGGGAACAAGGAGGATACACTGAGAGTGGTTCAGCTATACTGTACCTGACCCCCCACCCCTGTACAGCAGGGAACAAGGAGGAGACACAGAGAGTGGTTCAGCTATACTGTACCTGACCCACCACCCCTGTACAGCAGGGAACAAGGAGGAGACACAGAGAGTGGTTCAGCTATACTGTACCTGACCCACCACCCCTGTACAGCAGGGAACAAGGAGGAGACACAGAGAGTGGTTCAGCTATACTGTACCTGACCCACCACCCCTGTACAGCAGGGAACAAAGAGGAGACACAGAGAGTGGTTCAGCTATACTGTACCTGACCCACCACCCCTGTACAGCAGGGAACAAGGAGGAGACACAGAGAGTGGTTCAGCTATACTGTACCTGACCCTCACTCCTGTACAGCAGGGAACAAGGAGGAGACACAGAGAGTGGTTCAGCTATACTGTACCTGACCCACCACCCCTGTACAGCAGGGAACAAGGAGGAGACACAGAGAGTGGTTCAGCTATACTGTACCTGACCCACCACCCCTGTACAGCAGGGAACAAGGAGGAGACACAGAGAGTGGTTCAGCTATACTGTACCTGACCCACCACCCCTGTACAGCAGGGAACAAGGAGGAGACACAGAGAGTGGTTCAGCTATACTGTACCTGACCCTCACTCCTGTACAGCAGGGAACAAGGAGGAGACACAGAGAGTGGTTCAGCTATACTGTACCTGACCCACCACCCCTGTACAGCAGGGTACAAGGAGGAGACACAGAGAGTGGTTCAGCTATACTGTACCTGACCCACCACCCCTGTACAGCAGGGAACAAGGAGGAGACACAGAGAGTGGTTCAGCTATACTGTACCTGACCCACCACCCCTGTACAGCAGGGAACAAGGAGGAGACACAGAGAGTGGTTCAGCTATACTGTACCTGACCCACCACCCCTGTACAGCAGGGAACAAGGAGGAGACACAGAGAGTGGTTCAGCTATACTGTACCTGACCCCACCCCTGTACAGCAGGGAACAAGGAGGAGACACAGAGAGTGGTTCAGCTATACTGTACCTGACCCACCACCCCTGTACAGCAGGGAACAAGGAGGAGACACAGAGAGTGGTTCAGCTATACTGTACCTGACCCACCACCCCTGTACAGCAGGGAACAAGGAGGATACACAGAGAGTGGTTCAGCTATACTGTACCTGACCCACCACCCCTGTACAGCAGGGAACAAGGAGGATACACAGAGAGTGGTTCAGCTATACTGTACCTGACCCACCACCCCTGTACAGCAGGGAACAAGGAGGAGACACAGAGAGTGGTTCAGCTATACTGTACCTGACCCACCACCCCTGTACAGCAGGGAACAAGGAGGAGACACAGAGAGTGGTTCAGCTATACTGTACCTGACCCACCACCCCTGTACAGCAGGGAACAAGGAGGAGACACAGAGAGTGGTTCAGCTATACTGTACCTGACCCACCACCCCTGTACAGCAGGGAACAAGGAGGAGACACAGAGAGTGGTTCAGCTATACTGTACCTGACCCACCACCCCTGTACAGCAGGGAACAAGGAGGAGACACAGAGAGTGGTTCAGCTATACTGTACCTGACCCACCACCCCTGTACAGCAGGGAACAAGGAGGAGACACAGAGAGTGGTTCAGCTATACTGTACCTGACCCACCACCCCTGTACAGCAGGGAACAAGGAGGAGACACAGAGAGTGGTTCAGCTATACTGTACCTGACCCACCACCCCTGTACAGCAGGGAACAAGGAGGAGACACAGAGAGTGGTTCAGCTATACTGTACCTGACCCACCACCCCTGTACAGCAGGGAACAAGGAGGAGACACAGAGAGTGGTTCAGCTATACTGTACCTGACCCACCACCCCTGTACAGCAGGGAACAAGGAGGAGACACAGAGAGTGGTTCAGCTATACTGTACCTGACCCACCACCCCTGTACAGCAGGGAACAAGGAGGAGACACAGAGAGTGGTTCAGCTATACTGTACCTGACCCCCACCCCTGTACAGCAGGGAACAAGGAGGAGACACAGAGAGTGGTTCAGCTATACTGTACCTGACCCCCCACCCCTGTACAGCAGGGAACAAGGAGGATACACAGAGAGTGGTTCAGCTATACTGTACCTGACCCCAACCCATGTACAGCAGGGAACAAGGAGGAGACACAGAGTGGTTCAGCTATACTGTACCTGACCCACCACCCCTGTACAGCAGGGAACAAGGAGGAGACACAGAGAGTGGTTCAGCTATACTGTACCTGACCCACCACCCCTGTACAGCAGGGAACAAGGAGGAGACACAGAGAGTGGTTCAGCTATACTGTACCTGACCCACCACCCCTGTACAGCAGGGAACAAGGAGGAGACACAGAGAGTGGTTCAGCTATACTGTACCTGACCCCCACCCCTGTACAGCAGGGAACAAGGAGGAGACACAGAGAGTGGTTCAGCTATACTGTATCTGACCCCCACCCATGTACAGCAGGGAACAAGGAGGAGAGCAACTACACACATGCTCTATTCTGCTGCAAATCAGAATACATAAACCAATGCTATTTCTGAAGACACTGATGTCTGGGATGAGATCGGCATACCTCGAGTGCACTGCGGATGTATTCCACCTCGACTTCATTCTTCACCCATGCCTTGACCTTGCCCTTGGCGTGCATGGCATACATCTTGACGAGAAGCTCGTAGACAGGAAGTGGATTGTCCATGACTCCGTAGAGTTCCTCCTCGATGCTCTTTGTTGGGTTAGGCCGGTATAACCTCTCCAGACTCGGGGCTGAAATCATGTTGGCTAACGGTGATTGAGCTGGCATATACACGTACGTATACGTATGTTATGCTTTTCTTCCTAGATGCTTTGCATATCGGATGCCAAATTTTCAGGCTTTCATCTACAATGTCTCGGAAGGGCTTTGTTTTTTTCACCCATTGGTTAAGGGTTTTTATCAGGTTATGGGTTTATACTGGTTATTAGACGGACATTAATCAACTGTTCGCAATGTTATGCCTGGTTTCTGTGATTATTGCGAGCCACATAAACTGGGGACAGGTTGTGTAACAAAGTTACGTCATAACAAACATCTAGTATGAATACTTCAGGAAACCATTTTCCAAGTCTGTGTGTATGTATTACCATCAGGAGGACAGATACTTTTGCTAGTTAACAATAATACCCCTGGTAATAACAACACATTTTATTTTATACAACGTCAAATCCAAAATGGTTTGTGGCGCTTCGCAATGTATTAAAACGGGGTTGTCTGTTCAATTACTAAATATCAGGTCATTATTGGCAGGAAGTTCGCCAAAGTTAGTTTTCCACGATTGTATGCACATGTAATTTAATAGTAATAATAATAATATTTAGTGCTCGATATACCTGAATTCTGTTTATTATCACCGCAAAAATTCAATGAGCACAAAGAAAACTATCCAAATATCAAGCAAAGAAAACAGACCGTATTTAAAACACACATCACACGTAATAGTATCATTGGTATCACAAAACATTAGTGACTGATTACAATCAAAAAACAATCTTGGCAAAATCCAAACTATATACAGAAAGTGACAACATCACAAAACTGGCGGCATCACAGATAAGGAAAGGTCACAGGTGTTTACTCTGTTATAAACTAAGGTAGCAGGAATGGTCCGTAAGCATGACATAGCACTGACCGAGCTGAGCAAATAGAGGTGCCTTGTCGAGACAGTGTTCGGCCCCGGTGCAGGCCTCTCTCCTCATGTCATCATTGTCCTTATAGAAGAGATTCGTCACGTCAGGGGCGTCATTCATGAGGGAGAACGGGGCCCAGTGCAGGAAGTTGTTGCAGTTTTCCGTCTTGTTCTCGTAGATGTCTCCTGCAACAAGACTCTCCGCTCACACCCAGGGCACCGGTTACCTAACTTTGTTACGAGCTCATAAGGCTGATTTTGTTCTTTAAATGTATTTTGTTCCATAACGGCGATGTTGTGCACTGAAAACTGTGAACACTTTCGCGTGTGTCACGGAAATAATGTCCTCAGTGGCGGCTTTTTGAAAATACTCCTTAAATTTTACAAGGATTCTGTGCAATGATGGAGTTTCCTTACGAGCTCGTTCTAACATAGTGAAATGGTCTCCCCGACTCTCAGGGTCTACACCAGGGCGGGGTCAAGTTTGATCAGGTACATTAGATCAAGTGCAAGTTCCTTGGAACAAGCTGATCAAGTACCATTCCGAGCACAAGTACATTAGATAAAATACAAGTACTTTGAAACAAACTTACCAAGTACCATTCCAAGTACTTTGAAACAAACTTACCAAGTACCATTCCAAGTACTTTGAAACAAACTTACCAAGTACCATTCCGAGTACAAGTTCTTTGAAACAAACTTAGCAAGTAAAATTCCAAGTATATTAGGTAAAGTACAAGTCCATTTCGGTTGTAATGACCAACAAGAATAATAAACGGAATAATCTTCCTCATAATAGCATCATGTTTCAATGTAAATAACACAAATTAGATTTATAACACAACAAACAATTTTGTGTTCAACTATGACTTTGTAGTAGTAGTAGTAGAAGTAGTAGTAGTAATAATAGTAATTGTAGTTGTAGTAGTAGTAGACAGTCTATTGCCAAGTAGCATTTTGTAAATGTACAATAAATTTGTGGCGTAACAACTCAACTACTCTTTACAACATAAAATACTCTTTTTCACGCTTGTCTCCCATCACCCCCAACACACATGCGCACGCGTAAAACATACAGATCAGAAACAGTATAAAACGTACATTAAAAACAAAAGCCGACTGCCAACAAATGCTGGTGATTTATATGTAATAAATTTCTGTTTTTTATTTGGTGAAGTTCAGTTCAGTGCTTGTTCAGTGAATAGGTCTGACGGTCGTTGGCAAGACTTTACCTTTGACGCAATTGCCACAATTCTTGAAGCAGCCTTTGAGGGCGTCCTTGACCTCTTTCTCTGTGTGATACAGATGCATTCTCTTCACCTCCTCCCAGATGAGGGCCGCCTGAACAAAAACAAATGTAAAGTAGAAATGTGAAGGGACGGTCGCATACGTCTGCCAAGTCCCAAAGATATGTAGCATCACACATAGGCAGGTGGTGGGTTTGTCAACCCTACATTTTAAGACGAAAATAAATTTATACTGTGGTGCCACCTGTTGAGTGGAAGATACATTAATGCACATTGTGTATATATGACAACTGGGCAGCGTGGTGGTTGGCATCCGTGTCAGGTCAGTTGAATCAGGTGGGTATTGGCTGTGGTTTGGGCTCACACGTCATTTTGTACCACTCAAATCACCAGTCTCACGCCACATATTGGTGACGGTCGGTGGTGATTTGAACCAATACGATACGGTTTACGTTTTTCTGGACGTTGCAAGTTTATGAGACCACCTACAACTACCCTAAAGTTTGAAGAGAATGCCGAAGAATGCGATGAATTCCCACCTCTGTCTGCCTGTGTGTCGCGGTGTCAGGACAGAAATCGGTGTTGCTCGATACCGTGCAGTCGCCACTTATGCCTCGCTTCCGACGGCGGACGATATGTTGAGGATGCTCGTGTTTGAAGTTGGGACTTTGTTTTTGGATGGGCACGCGAGTACAGGCCGCCTCCGGGTTCAAAGGGTCAACAACGTAGCCGTCTACGAAGATGAACATTGTCACATTTAGTGGTGACTTTATAATTGGGGATGGTTTTGCTACTGTGATACTATCGCGATACCTGTATTAGTATTAAAGGCACGTTATTATATATAGTGCTTAACATGCATCACACTTTACTCCCTGGCAAACTTGTTCAAACATCATCTTGACTTCTCTGGGAAACATTCAGCAATGTTGTAATTACTGCACAAAGACTACTCATAGACAAATATCCACCATTGTCTATAATAATGTACTCATTCATTCAGCTGAATAAACTGGAGCAACGAAGACTTAAAAAATTAGCCCAAAGTTCGAAACGGCAGCATGAGGACTCAAACACGGAATCTCTTGATTGAGAATCCGACGTTCAAACTGTTCTGCCATCGCACTCCTCTTTTGCGACAGTGTCATAGAAACAGACTTATTTAACTTATTATAAATAGTACTATAAATACCAATCTCTGTTTCACAAGAATCACCATAAAACACCACTCACACACGGCCATGTAAAACCTCTCTTCCAGCGATGCCTTATACTGCGCTACAGTGACACCAGAAGGCAGGGTTTTTACCCAGAATGCCTTCTCTTCCATCATGCCCACAAACACTGAGTCCGCGTCGACACCGATTCCGATGAACCAGTTCTCTTTGTAGAAGATTGGCCCACACTGGTCAATGGCCGCCTTGGCTAGTCTGTGGACGTTGTACTTGCTCGAGTCAAGGCCAGAGCCGTAGGCAAGCTCCAGACCCTGACCGAGGAGATGTGAGTCGCCGCGTTGTATCTCGACATCTTCCTGTTGTTGCACGGTCAGGAACGCCTTGTTGATCTTGATGTTTACTGTTCCTGCAAGAAATTAAGACGAGTATTATACAGACCATATTTGCATCATTATCTCATGTTAAAGTAAAGGTAAGTTCTTGTAAGGCTCAACATCCAGTCCTTAGGACTGCTCAAAGCACTTTACACTTCACTCCCTGCAGACCTGTTCAGTTGAACACCATCTTGACTTCTCTGGAAAGCTTTCAGCCATGCTGCAATTAACGCGCAAAGATTATTTGTACACAAATATCCACCACTGTCTATCGCTAGGTACTCATTCATACAGCCGAGTAAACTGGAGCAACGTAGAGTGAACAAACTTTGTCAAGATTTAATCATCTTTATAACAGATGGACCAAGAATCTGACACCACAATCACAATTATGCATGCAACCTTCAAGATTTGCATTACCAACAATGATTACACGCTTTACATTATTATGGTGACATAATATCTGCAAAATAAATGTTTTCTGCAGCTTTGTGTTATATCTTTGCCGCAAAGAAAACTATTCTTTGAATTTCAGCAAAAAAATACTAGGCAATAGGTCAAGCAATCGATACAATTACTGTGTTTCGACAAAACAGAACACCTGCAGGATAGCATAACAATTATAATCCCTCAAACCATAAATCCTGTTACTGGGCCTTTGGATTTGATGGAACTGAAACATAAAGCCGCTTTTTCAGCTCGTTAACTTATTCAATTCTTTTATGTCCAGATATTTAGTGTGTTAACAGTTTAAGTAATGTGTGTAGTATGTTTAATAAACAATTGCATTTTATAATCGTCTAAAGAAATTATTTTGGTCATCACAGGTAGCTTGCGAAAGCCAACTGTGCGCCCCAAGTTTTGATGAGATTAGCCGTGTACTTGGTTAAATCGTCATTCACCGACTCTAGTGCTATAACTACAATCGAGTAATTTTGAAACTATTGTTCATAAATCGCTTTATAGTTTGTTTGACAAGTTTACCAAAACTAAATAAAAAATACGCAACGAACAAATGTCATAATGAATGCTATTTACTATGAAATTATAGTGAATACATTTTAATGAAATTAATTTCAAATGTGAGGGGCAAAAAATCAAATTAAATAATAAAAAAATTCCAAACCTGTTGTCCATCTCTTCTCAAAACTCACAATCTCGTCGTAACATTGGACGAGTGCAGGATGAGCACGGAAGTACCGAGATGCAGTCGAGTGGAAGTCATCAGTCTTTGACGATACGCCCAGTTGTGTATTCACCTGGCAGAAAAACATTTACACTGGAAATTATTTCGAAAATCAAGATCAAACGTGGGCAAAGATGATTAATTTCCATCGAAGCGTTTCCAATGTAAAATATTTAAAAACTTTCTTTGATGTTTCAAAGCACATATATGCACAAATTTTACCCGCCCTTCCAAAATGAGACTCTCCTTGCTGATGCTCATTACGAGCTATGAGCCAAAACCAATTATGAAATTTAAAAAAAAATGAGTTTCCATCATGAAACGATTCAGAATAGACTAATATTTCATGTATAAATGATATGTTCCCAAATGTGTTAATTTTGATGTTATGTGACACTTATCAAATGTTGTAAAGTGAGTGAAAAACCACAGCTCCTAGAGTGAAAACTAGTTTGATGTGTAAAACATTGTTACCAACATTAATGCATATCTGCACAATGAAGGGTAAAGGTAAGTTCTTATATGGCATAGTAGGGTAAGTATCCAGTCCTTAGAACTGCTCAAAGTATTGTACACTTAACCCCTTAGTAGATCTGTTCATTTGAAGAAAAAAACCAGGTAGGAAGCCTGCCACACCCCTCTATAAATTATTTGTAGCTGGTAAAAAATTCATGATCTATGGCAATAATTCAGGTTTCATTACACTTTAGACAAAATGATTATCAGACCAATAACAAATCTGTAACCACGTACATTGCCGTCAAAGAGTGGGTATTCGCTTGATGTTCCGTCCTCTACGATGTTTTCTGGCAGTGCGTAGTCTGCGGCTTTGCTGGTAGGTGGCGCCACATCGAGCAGCACATTTTCGGGGAAGGTGACCAACATCGGCTCCACACTGGCCTGCTTCTTGACGGCCACAATGACATGGTCGCTATCTGGGGAGCACGCCATGCAACACATTTGGTCAATATATCTAGCTTATAGATCTCGGGGTAACAGGAGCACATGCTCCTAAATGAATTTTTTTGGAAAATATCTTCATATCAGAACATTGAAATAAATTATTATAACTTTTAGGTATGTATGTGTAACCAGGTGCTCACTGCAGCACGGTTATACCCTACTCTGTCACTTCGCATTATGTACTAGGGCGCCCTTTTTTTAGGGTAGCTTAATTTCAGTGTGACACTGTCCTTTTTGGCGGTGCGATAAGATTACACCACGAGGTACGTTGGTGAAAGTGGCTGTCTACTAAAGAATCCGTGACATAACAGGGATGATCCAGAGTATGTACCAAACGGTGTTGTTACAATTCATCTTGTGCATACACTAGTCGTATATCTGTATTATAATTCGACCTAAATGTTCGTTAATTTGAGTAATTTCACTGCGTTCCTTATTACTGCTCGCGTCACATAAGCCAAATATGCCATATATGGTAATGACAATAATGTAGGTATCTGAGTATGTTTAGTTTGTCTACGCTTATTATGTTAGTAAGTGTACTCTAACTCTGTGACTGTGCATTACGTGTAAACGTATAACCAACATCGTGACTGTTGGATCGATGAGTAATTGTGCAAATCATACCAAGTCGGCTTCGCTGAAAGTTTATGGAGCGCCGTTGGCGTTACAGGAATTATCGCATAATATACATTATGCTGATTGTATTGATACTGAGTCGTTTTGTGTATTGTTGCACCACGGGTACGACTAGTTACTTTTATTTACACGCACGTGAAAGGGACTTTGCTATTTGTATTGTGTGTGATATCACGTGATGGCAGCAGTATTTAGTTAGTGACATTATGAACTTTATCTGTAGGAAACCGTGACGGAGTTGGCCACCCTGTACAGTGTACACAATAACTGAGTTGTAAGGTATGGCACGTATAATCTTAGCCCAGTTGATGTGAATTGCCAACGGCAACATTGCTAATGTGTGCTAAGTTTGAAGTCGGTTATGAAATTAGCCAGGTTGTTTACAGGGAGCTGTAAAATAATGTCATTGTTGCATATGTAAGATAAGTTAGCGGAGATAACGTGAAACAGATAATCTATGTCCATTGTCTCTTGACTATGTCTACAGTGTGTGTATGTTCTTGAGGGCTGAAGGGAAGTTGGTATAAGCGACCAAACCCAGCCTGCACAGTATGTAGCAGTATTGCCATCTGGTGTCTCTTAACATACGTTATAGTCGATCTATCGATGTTGACTACTGTAGGGCCTACGATGCATCTGTGTGATATGTTCCACGCGGGATCTCACTCAATGTATGTTTTAGGGCGATGCGACGGGCCCAATAGAGAGCCGAGGACCTGGTCGGGTTGTGTTTGGTATTAATTATAGTTAGTCATCCCATCGTGTGTCTTGATTACTTAATAAAGATTGTAGTTTCTACCGAAAGGTTGTTATTGTTCTCTAACCTCACGAACCTGTTTCGGCCTGTTACATATGAAAATGTATTTTGCCATGTCCGTTTGTGTGCGCGTGTAAGCACGTATTTGTGTGCGTACCTGTGTGCGTGTATGTGGTGTGCGATTCGGTATGTGTATCCGTGCATGCATAGCTAGAAATTACAGTGCCCGTTAATTCCGGGTAGACAAACTGACTAAGTCCCTTTAATGCGCTGGTTAAGATCTGACCTCAGACACGGTACATTTACTCACTAAACTTGACGTAGTCCATCTGGGAACAGATTGCCAACTGTGTCAGTGTTGCAAGGTCCGCTCCGTTCTTGAACTTCAATATTGCAGCTCTTCCCTCCCGGTGCAGGGAGGTAAGTCCGTGGTCCCCGTTTGGGGAACCGGCGTATGGTTCATCCCATGCATCAAGTACCTTCAGTTCATCACCTGTAAAGGAACACCACTGGATAATGTACTGTAGGAAGCAACCTAAACCAAGCCTGTCTAGCACCAGGATAAATATGTTGAAGGTATAACCTAAACCAAGCCTGTCTAGCACCAGGATAAATATGTTAAGGGTATAACCTAAACCACGCCTGTCTAGCACCAGGATAAATATGTTAAGGGTATAACCTAAACCAAGCCTGTCTAGCACCAGGATAAATATGTTGAGGGTATAACCTAAACCAAGCCTGTCTAGCACCAGGATAAATATGTTGAGGGTATAACCTAAACCAAGCCTGCCTAGCACTAGGATAAATATGTTGAGGGTATAACCTAAACCAAGCCTGCCTAGCACCAGAATAAATATGTTGAGGGTATAACCTAAACCAAGCCTGCTTAGCACCAGGATAAATATGTTGAGGGTATAACCTAAACCAAACCTGCCTGGCACCAGGATAAATATGTTAAGGGTATAACCTAAACCAAGCCTGCCTAGCATCAGTATAAATATGCTGAGGGTATAACCTAAACCAAGCCTGCCTAGCACCAGGGTAAATATGTTGAAGGTATAACCTAAACCAAGCCTGCCTAGCACCAGGATAAATATGTTGAAGGTATAACCTAAACCAAGCCTGCCTAGCACCAGGATAAATATGCTGAGGGTATAACCTAAACCAAGCCTGCCTAGCACCAGGATAAATATGCTGAGGGTATAACCTAAACCAAGCCTGTCTAGCACCAGGATAAATATGTTGAAGGTATAACCTAAACCAAGCCTGTCTAGCACCAGGATAAATATGCTGAGGGTATAACCTAAACCAAGCCTGTCTAGCACCAGGATAAATATGCTGAGGGTATAACCTAAACCAAGCCTGTCTAGCACCAGGATAAATATGTTGAAGGTATAACCTAAACCAAGCCTGTCTAGCACCAGGATAAATATGCTGAGGGTATAACCTAAACCAAGCCTGTCTAGCACCAGGATAAATATGCTGAGGGTATAACCTAAACCAAGCCTGTCTAGCACCAGGATAAATATGTTGAGGGTATAACCTAAACCAAGCCTGCTTAGCACCAGGATAAATATGTTGAGGGTATAACCTAAACCAAACCTGCCTGGCACCAGGATAAATATGTTGAGGGTATAACCTAAACCAAGCCTGCCTAGCACCAGTATAAATATGCTGAGGGTATAACCTAAACCAAGCCTGCCTAGCACCAGGGTAAATATGTTGAAGGTATAACCTAAACCAAGCCTGCCTAGCACCAGGATAAATTTGTTGAAGGTATAACCTAAACCAAGCCTGCCTAGCACCAGGATAAATATGCTGAGGGTATAACCTAAACCAAGCCTGCCTAGCACCAGGATAAATATGCTGAGGGTATAACCTAAACCAAGCCTGTCTAGCACCAGGATAAATATGTTGAAGGTATAACCTAAACCAAGCCTGTCTAGCACCAGGATAAATATGCTGAGGGTATAACCTAAACCAAGCCTGTCTAGCACCAGGATAAATATGCTGAGGGTATAACCTAAACCAAGCCTGTCTAGCACCAGGATAAATATGTTGAAGGTATAACCTAAACCAAGCCTGTCTAGCACCAGGATAAATATGTTGAGGGTATAACCTAAACCAAGTCTGTCTAGCACCAGGATAAATATGTTGAGGGTATAACCTAAACCAAGCCTGTCTAGCACCAGGATAAATATGTTGAAGAAATACCGCCTAGCTGCTAGGTTGTGTTTAACAAGACCGAAAGTGTTCATAATTTTAACATTTCTACCAACAAGGTGTAAATAAAACACTCGGGTTTTAAACACGCTCTATTTTCAATATTGCAGAGGCTGGCTGGTTTAAACTCAAGGCTGGTTTAAACGCAAGGCCCTTTGATGTTCGGCATATTTGTGATGTTACAACCCTCAAGTCAACTGATTCAGTGAACTTCCTGCTAATAATTGCTACCACTGCTGATTATAGGTAGCAGAGCCAACAACCTCAGTTTAAGAAGACTGGAAGTTAATTTAAACAATTCTTGTTATCTCATCCAATTGTTATTTACCCATATAGAGGCTTTCACCCTTTCTTCTCAAGATGGTACAACTTATATCCTGATTTGAAGACGTCATCATACGCATGCTGACCCTTAACAAAAAATTCTATAGAATTCTATATCAAATGTTTAGAAATCTATAGAATGCTATAGAGTATTCTATGTAATTATATAGAATTTTCAAGGTCATGTAAATTTTATAGAATTCTACAGGCGTACTGTAGTATTCTATAAGGAAAATGTTAACCTATGTTAATTAATACTTATATATAATTCACTGACCTACTGGGAAAATATCTGTCTAACTGTATTTTGTCATGAGACGCTTCAGAAGACAAACACCCAGAACGTGGAACTGACCAGAGAATTTGTCCCGCACCAGTTTCTGCAGAACTCGTATGCCGCGGTAGAGTCTCGGAGACATCATACGGTCTGCACACCTGTAGATTATATACAAATATGTCACCAGTTTGCAAGCAAATTCAACACTGCAATTCTGTCTACAAAATTCTATACTACAAAATATTCTATTGGAAACCATTCACAAAAATCCTATAGAATAGTCAATAGAATTTTGTGCCAAGGGCGTGGGCATTATTGAAGGAACAGTGTCAATGGCACATATTATCTACCGACTGTGTAAATGCTAGAAGCACGAATATTTTTTTACAAATAGACAAATAACTCAGATACACAGACAAAAAAGTTTTGACTCTCGAAAAGCCAAAGGTTTCCTTGTCCTCTTGCCATGTGAGGCTTTTACACTGGGCGAGAATCTTGTTAAAGGAAAACAAAAGGCATATTTCTAGGCCTTTGCATCTAAGAGTTAATAAATACTAACCATTAACAACTACAATCAAGAATATTATGCTAGGAGTTTACTAGAATAATTTTGTTGAAGACACATAATTTAAAGTGCATGGACAGCGCCATTGTAATAGAAAGCCTGACGTCACCAATGCCTAATCTGCTAATTTTGCCAGCTGCCAAACTGAGAACATACTCTAGTTTGCATCGTCATATTGCTTTGAAGCTGTATGTAACTACACAAAATTGTAAGTTATTACAAGTGTAACTCAATCAAAGTGAATATGAGAAACCAACATTATGAGCTGGCATATTCATGTAAATGTCGTGAGAACAGGGGCGGCACCGCAGCATTCTTGGTTCTACGTGCTTACTGGTGAAGCATTGGGACATGTCTCAATATGTCGGCAGTTGGGAACTGTGAGATTTCGCTTAGACTCTCCCATTTTGAAAATAAATTCTGGGTAAACCGCAGATGTGACACTGTTGATTGTAGATGCAAATAGTTAGATTATAACAACTCTTTAAGGAGTGTAGGCACACACAGTGGCCTTTTCATTCCCTTTAAATGTTGTTAATAAAATACACTGTCGTACCTGCTGGCTGGTGCCTGGCCCTTGATACCAGCGGTGCAGTCGACACAAGGATTGCCAGTCTTGCCGCACCAGGTACTGGAGTGTTCACTATCCTCAAACACAACTTTACGCCGGGCAAACTGGACCAACCTAGCAAAGTATCATTCAACTTTTTATTTCCAAATGAAAATAATAACACACATAAAACATTATAAAGCAACTGAGGCAGTTTTCAAATTGAAAGAAGAAAGTAAAAATATACGTGTTACCTGAAGTACTTTTGCCCAATATAAAAATAACATGGCCACAGCAAACATAAATATATATCATTTTGTTAGTAAATAACGGATATATTTGCTAACTAAAACTTAATCATATTAACATTCCTACATCAAAATAATCTGTTTTGCGTCACTTTTTTCACTTCAGTAATAAAACTCAATTGGCTTTTAATCAAATAAATTATTTTCTACGATTAAAATCCACTGCAGTAAATAATATAAAAATAAGCCATATCAACATGGTGTCAATCAATATTAATTAGTATAACTGAAACAAAAACAATAGCTTAATTGAGCTATTTTTAAATCAAGAAGGCACTGGATGCGAACACATCTGTATGGATCTAGTACCTTTTAAAGTCTGCTGAATCCCGGGTAATTCCCTCATCCATTTGCCCCACCACATCGTCTGGTGATGTTCCTGTTGGGTAGGTGGCGCCACTCGTCAGTTTGGTGTAGCTGTCACAGGACGGGACTTTTACCGGATCTAAGTCAAAGGTAAGCAGCACCAAATCATTACCACGCCAATCTCCATAGTTTCAAAAAAATTTCAATGTGTACATTTGTGAATAAAAAGATTTCATGTGGTTAGAAAATGAACCCATTCATGGGCAAACACAACACGACAATGGCATGCTAGCAACGTACATACTCTAAGTACATATAGGAATGTTTAGTGAATCAAACACTTGCTATTTGATAGTTTCCTATCAGCAAACAGGTAGTGGAGTTACAAATGTTTGTATGCATTAGTATTACACTGCCAACCCTCCCGGATTTGTTGTGTAACTTCCAGCCGAGCTTTCGGAAAAGAAGATCTCCCTGATTGTAGTCTGAATGTTGGAGGTTTGTGTTGAGTCTCAGTGAAGTGCAATTGGCAGTTTTTGGTGCCTGAAGGGGGTGCAGTGGAACGTTTTCAAGTTTGTATTATATTTTTTAACTCTCAGATTTTTTTATTATATTTTGTAACTTCTAGATTTTTTATTATATTTTGTAACTCCTAGATTTTGACATTGAAAGGTTGGCAGAGATAGAGTACGCATATGGTATAAGTAAAACACATTCCCCCAAGTCTTTTAATGGACAACAACACTTTTGGAATTTAACAGTACAACTGTCATAGCGTTTCTTAAGAGCCAGGCAAACTGCCAAGAGTACGTTGCTCCGGCTGTAAAAAGCTGGTTCATAGACTGTAATTTGTGGTCACCCAAGTGGAACCGAGTGCCAAAACATAAAGCAAGCGACATGACTTCTCTATCCTTGTTTGTAAAGTAGAGGTAAATAAAAATGTTCTGTCTTTCCCAAGCTTCAAGTGGTGGAATCGTGTGCCACTTTTCATTGGTGTATTTTTATTTAAGATCACTCCTGGATAAGGGTTATTCTTGTGTACTGGAGTGCAGAAGACTTATCACCCAGAATCTGTGTTGGAGAGACTAAATCATTATATGGTCCCCACCCACCTGTCCGATATGGTGAATGCTTCACAATGTTTAATGACGCCAATCTAGGTAACTTGTAATTATCTCTACAGGGGCATGATTACACACTATGCCTTACACTCTATAGTTATATATAATTTATAACTGATATTATACTGATTTATTGTCTGAAATAAAAACATATTGTTATCAGTATATCATCAGCCCTGAATGGTGGGTCACTGCAAGGGTTAAACAATCAAGATACCTTAACAAAGAAACATAAGGATTGCTTTTTTTGTAACCAGTTTTTGTGACCACTATGAATAAAAAAAATTAAAATATTATCAATATGGTAATGACAAGCACACAGGCGCAAATAAACCTCACACTACACCAAATAAAATTATATAACAAATACAAAGTGCATCATATAAAACACGCATAATATAATCAACGACCAAATAGATACCTCCAACTTTTGGCCAAAATTGATCGGGCACATCGGTGATTTACGTGAATGAGGAATTGTCTAGAGTAGAAACATACCAATGGCTTGATCAATGTGGTCAAGGCACCATTCTGTGAAGGCTGTGGTGGTCATGCTAGTTCGTGATTCGAAGTATGGCTGATGGTCATCCGCACCGGTCATGTAGACAAACACGCGGTCAGCCATGAGAACCATCCCAATATCCCGCATTTCCATCTGCACAGACACACCACGATTATTATACATGGGGGGACTGATAATCATTCTCTTTAATCAGGATTTTTCATAAAAATTCTTTCCTTTTATAGATATACATGTACCATACCGTGTATAATACGCATTTAGTTCCTTCACTTTTTACTCAAAAGTCGGGGTGAATATTATACATGGTGCTAAGGCTAAAAAAAAATTCTCTTACCAATTTATCAATGTTTACAGACCAGGATAACGCTGCTAGCAATATTATCAAAGTCGGCGTGATGTCACAATCATGTATACCACTGCAGCAACACAGACGAAACGCAAGAATCGCACTCCCGTAGGTATCTCTCTAGCCCTAAATTAACAGCGAGAAATGACAAAGACGAGAGCTCATATGTCTGCCATCGCAAGTAACACCAATGAGCGGGAAGCGTATGAGACCGGGAAGAGCAGCCCGGGAAGCGTCCCACTATGATTGGGGTTCCTGAATCACGTGAATGATACCCGCATCACGGGTCGGATGTCAACAAATGTGACTTCAGCTTTAAAGTTGTGAATACAAATGTTGTGAATGTAAATTAAGACGAATTTAGCGCATGTATGCTTCGCAGTTGAAAGTACCAGGTTTGCATGTAGCATTTCAGAATAGAACTTGGTGTTAATTTAAAAGTGAAATCAGAATGACACAATGTAAGTTCTAGCAAGCGCTGATTTAATCAGTTGTGCAATCGTCAAGCTACAACACAAGTTACGTAGTGCTTACACACTAGTCACTAGCGAGCGACAAGCCGGCAGCAATGCCGTAACTTGCGATTCTCAGATGGATTCATGAGTTCAAGCAAAATATTAGAAGCGGGGAAATCAGGGATTGATGTCAAAAGTCAGGGTGTGTATTATACATGGTGATATAGAAATTCTAACAAAATTTTGCAAAAGTCAGGGTGCGTATTATACATGGGGGCATATTATACACGGAAATAAACGGTACATACATTTATATATATATATAATTTAATTTTAAATATAATCCCAATGTTTACTTTTTATAGTGGAACCGGAACATCTTTATTTGACAGAGAACAATAACAGCATTTTCATAAAAGAACAAACATCTGCCTGTCAGGAGACTCTCCCTAAGACTTACAAGTATGCCGCTAACATGAGAGCTACCAACCACTAGTCTTTGTAACTAACTAATCTCACTGTGGTGTACAAACCATATTTAAGTTAAAGATACATACACACATAAGTGCTTCCCATATCTGTATTACAGATCAGAAGACAGACCGTGTTGTATGTTGGTAGGCTAAGTGCATATGCAGCAGTTTGTGTCCGTGCAAGTATCTTTGTAAAGTGCTAGTAAGTACTGTTTGATGTATGTAGAAAAACCGTAGAGACTGTGTGTGTGTAGTGTCATCTTAAGCATTTATTGTAATATTATATTCACTAATGTAATGTATTTTTACTTTTATTTTATTTTGTAAACATCCCGGATTATTTTTTTTAGATATGTGTCAAAATAATTTTTTTTAAATTTTCTTATTATCAGCTAAGATATAATTTGTTCTGCTAACTTCATTCATTCTACTAGTAAAATGTCCATCCTGCTGATTGTGCTAGATACCCACAGACACTGTTCGTAAATAACATTTGTCATGGTGTCAATTTAAACAAGTTTCTCACACTGATACAAAATAATGAAACATCCCCAGTTGATCAGCACTTCTCATGTTACATCATGAACAATCAATTTACATTATGAACAATCAATTTATGCTCTTCTAATGTACAGTATAAACTCTATTAGAGTTACTCTAACACTTGTAAGAACCCTTAAGGTAGCTGGTATCATGTCAGTTGATTTCTTAAATTTTTTCTTCATAGAACATTAGTACCGGTAGGTGTCAGTATGAACATGTGTACTATTAAAAAAACCAAGGCACTAGCGCCATATGTCACCAATCCGTCCTTTAAAAACTAGTATTTTAGTGTGTCTGTGGAAAGTCTCTTCAGATTCTTGGAAACTGACGATGTTTCCATAGTGACGATCACGTGTACGTCAGCCCAGTTCAAACATAAGTTCGTTCACCATGAATGCAGATCATATAGTCTGGTTATTCTCATGCCACTAAGCTGTTGTATTATAATTACCTAAATACATCACGCTGTCAAATCACCAAATACTGGCGGTAGTTTTTTAATTCTCCGATAATGCCCGACCTCCGCTCACATTTCTAAGCAAAAAAACAAGCATCTGGTGACACTTGTATTATCAGTAACAACCAGGAAGTATTACTTAATGTAATTTTTTATAATAAAAAAACTACAACACTTACAAAGCCATAACTTGGCATATGAACTCAACTTGTGTTTACCCAAAATTGCATGGGATGGTTTTATGTTTGGTGAAGGGGTCGTACAAAAAATGCAGTACGGATTTTTGCTGTCTTTCAACATTGTAGCAAAATGTTTATGAAGCTGTATCAAACTTAATATGCATTTGTTTACAAAAAACCCGTACGAATGTCAATAACATGTTTGCACCTACAACCATACAAATTTTTCTTTTGGGGAGTTTCTCAAAATGAAATAAAATGCAATTTTAGGGTGATTTTTGACATATTTTTTAATTGTCTTTAAACACATTTAAATAACTCTAAACAACATAAAAAGTCAATTCCTTTTGGTCTGGAGTATTGTTTAATGTGTTAGGCATTGTCTGAGAATTTGTTTTACTTTATCTTCAAAACATTTATTAATTTTATTTAAATCAAAACAAGCATGTCATATGCACCCTTACCACCTTAACCAATGGCAAAATTTAAAAATAAAAGTGTTAGTTTTCTTCTCACTGGTTGTAGATTATTCCCTGAAAGTGTGGCGTCCATGATACAAACTGTCTATACAGAAAACATTAACACACCTTGTGGTTTACAAAATGCATGCCCAACCCTCACAAAAAGCAATTAATGCACAATTCAAAATACAACTTAATAAGTACAGTATTGCAAAGCAACCAGAGAGTTGCAGCTTATTCTGTAGCCATTGAAAGTGAGAATCTTTATAAAGCCTAACAGAATGTCTTACCCCAAAAATGAAAGGGCATTGGACGAGAATGCCCTTAGCAATTTCTTTGACATCGGTAGTGTCACCATTGGGAAACCTGAGTGCCGCTCCAACACCACTGCGTGAATATTTGTCAACATTTGTGGACCCTGAAGCCTCACCTGCCGTCTTAAAGCCTCTATCTGCCAATACAATCTGAAAGATAAAATTCAAATGCAAAATTACCTCCTGAAATTTTACAAAGGTTAACAAAAGTTATCTTGCATTTGTGTTTTATTTTTGTTATTATTTTTAGATAACTGAAACATTTATTTTAAATACTGCTTAAATCTGACAAGATCGAGACCCAAGATAGATTAGATAACCCTCATACCACATCTGTGTGTTTATATACAAATATGTTGCTGCTATTATAACAATATTTGACATATTTATGTTTCGAACTAAGTCAAGACTCACTCCAAACTAGACAAACATATTTACATGTTTCAGTTTACAAAATAATTCAAATTTAATAATCTACAAAAAACAAACCAAGTACAGTGTAGATATATTATATAGCATAATTTCCTTGAAAGTTCAATGTGCGTTTTATAAAATTCAAGAAATAAATCTAAATATATAAACTGAACAAAGAAAATAAACTGAACATATGTAAACCATTAAAATATGAGTCAATAAAAAATTAACTTAGATCCTAACTCAGTGAAATACTATTATTTTATCTAAAGGGCACTCAGTTAATTCATGGTGCCATATAAATTCTGCATTATTATTATTATTTTATTACTATCAATGAATTGAGTTAAAAGGAACTTTGGCAAGAATATGAGGTAGACGTAGACTGTGATGGGAAGACTGTGTAAAGAGAGACTTGGAGGGTTAGGGGAGGAGTGGAGAACGAGAGCAAAAGGTGGAGGGGAATGGAGACAGCTGGTAAAGAGATAGCAGTGCAAAAACAGTGAGGGAAAAGAAAACAATAAAAATAAAATAAAACAGAAGTCAAGGATCAGTATCGAGGCCAGCCTCACCCGAGACTGGGAAATAAGGGGACAAGAACGTGAAGACAGATCGGTAACAAACGTGTGCACTGACTGTCTTCTTGCTGTCCTGGTAGACGTAGTTGACTGTCTTCTGCAAACATCGCATGAAGGCCGGGTGAGCTCGGAAGTAGATGGATGAATCCGATTTGAACTTCTTCACAGGAAAGTTGAGGGAAAGTCTTGTATCTTCTCCAACGACGTTGACGTCAAACAGACGACTTCCTGTCACGGGAAACTCCCTCTTAGTGTACAGGAATTAATAAATTAACAACAATTATGTGAATTGTCAGTGGCAACAGGAAGAAAATTTGAATGACTAGATTAAGGAGTGGTCGAATAAGTATACAAAGTGCCCAGTGGGTGCAGGTTGGGTCGTCACCATACATTGTGGGGGAAATCAATTGTTGTAGCTGCACCACCTATGGAGTGGAACATGTATTAACGCATAATGATGCTAATGTCATCATTTTGAATTGCTCAAATTCTTATGTGCCATGTCCCATAGTGATGGGGTGGTGGGTGCTGTGAACCGATATGAAACACTATGCATCTTCTGGGATTTTTGGAACTTACGTTTTTTATTTTCACATATGTATTGTAGTCACAAAGACATACAACGTAATCACATCATTAATAACAATTCAATAATAATTTACTTTACTATTCACATTGTTATTTTGTTATTCACTCGTAACTAAGTTAGTCGTGATTTATAAATATTCATACATGATATTTTGTATCAGTCAAGTCTGAAATAATGATAATTGAAGTGAATTTGTTTTGCATTCCAACAAGCATCCTGGATCTCTGCAGGCACAATGAAAAAAATACCCGCATCTCGACTTCCTTGTACTTAGTTCATCCTGCCATGACTCGCATGTGACTGTCCCCAAAACAGGATGTGTGACATTTCACTCCAAACAGTCCTGTCTATGGCTAACGTTGCAGGGTTTTATTTTCACAATGTCCTTTTCTGGACTAGTAAGTCCACAACAGTTGTTCCATTTCCTTGTGTAGTCTTTTGCTTGCCCAGGTATAAACACAAGACTTGTAGACATGGCCAACAGTTTTAGCAAGAAGTAAAATAACTTGCTAGGTTTACAAAAGAAACCATCATTTAAAGTATGAATTTTCTATGTATGACTGCCTGGTCATGGTATTATAGCATCATTGTAGTCATTCTTAGTTCCAGACCTATATAGAGTGGACGCCTCACATTTCTGACCATATAACTATAATTGAACTATCATATATGTATGTGTGTACGTGTGTGCATGCGTGCGTGCATGTATATGTGTGCGTGTGTGCGTGCATGTGTTTATATGTATGTATGTGTGTTTGTATGTATACAGTATGTACATGTATGTGTATATGCATGCATACGTGCATGCGTGTGGGTCTGTGTGTGTATATTAACAGTTTTCACTATGGTAAAAATGTGATGTATTAACAGTTACAGGAAGAGTACCCAACTGTCAACAAGTGTAACGGTCCGAGAGTTGTCTCATATCCAAAACATGCATTGCTTCTGAGGAGACTTATGCTAGTAACACATTTACATTAAATAATCCAATACATAATTTAAACATCAATACGTCAAAACATTAGGTCAAAGTGTGCGCAAGCATTCACATATGCAGTACACAAAGGACTATGATAGGCCCGTTACACTGGCAGTTACATTGAGTATCTCTCAGCTCTCTTCCTAGTCTGTATAATGAATTTAAGGCTTATTTTTGGCTACCATTTTGATTTAGGCATGAACAGTAAAGGACAATAATGAGATATGACTGGCTACAGTAGTCTCATGACTGTCATTGTTAACAGTAAGAGGAAGTGTATTAGTGACTACAGTAATGTGGTCTGTTGTGTTACAACATGCAGTGCTTATGACTCTGAGACATGCAGACATCAACAAAGATATCAGTGTTTGCATCAACAAAGGAAGTTAGCTACCTGTACTCTTTGGGTCGGCCACCTTGTTTCTTGTAGCCGAATCCAGGGAACTCTCATTGACTGGCGTCAGTCTCACATTGTCTCCAAACACAACCACTGCAACACAAGAAACACAACCACTGCAGCAAAACAAACACAACCACTAGAACACAACAAACACAACCAGTGCAACACAACCACTGTAACATAACAAACACAACCACTGCAACACAAGAAACACAACCACTGCAACACAGCAAACACAACCATTGCAACAACAAACACAACCACTGTAACATAACAAACACAACCACTGCAAAACAACAAACACAACCATTACAAGTTCAACACAACAAACACAATCACTGCAACACAACAAATAGAACTACCCCAAGTCCCAACACAAAAACACAATCACTACAACAAAACAAACACGATCACTGCAACACAATAAACACAACCACTGCAACACAAAAACACAATTACTACAACACAACACAGTTACTACAACCACAGCAACACAACAAACACAATCATTACAACACAACAAACACAACCACTAGAACACAACCACTGCAACACAACAAACAGAACCACTGCAACACAACAAACACACCCACTGCAACACAACAAACACAACCACTACAACACAATCACTGCAACACAACAAACACAACCACTGGAACACAACAAACACAACAACTGCAACACAACAAACACAACCACTGCAACACAACAAACACAACCACTACAACACAACAAACACAATCACTACAACACGACAAACAGAACCACTCCATCACAACAAACACAACCACTGCAACACAACAAACAATGCCAGTGGAACATAACAAACACAACCACTACAACATAACAAACAAAACGACTGGAAAAGAATAAACACTACAACACAACAAATGTTATATACTGAAAACCTCTCCATTTTGTGAGAAATTATATAGTGATAACACATCAAAAACATTGTGCTCAAAATAAACTGTTTTTGCAAATACTTACTCAAGTTATTCAATTACTATGCCGTATTTTCCCTGGGTAAAATGATGGGCGAGGTGGTAGGGGTGGGTTATGCGAGCGCCACAGGCGCGAAGCATTGCTAGGGTGGTCCAGGACATGCTCCTCCGGAGATTTTTTAAACCAGCTTTAAAATGGTGCATTCTGAGGTGTTTTAACCTTTACTCTTGAATATAGAGGGGAAGATATAAAACAACAAGACTCTACTTGTAAATGTAGTAATCATGATTGATAAAAGTCAGTAATCATGATTGCTTTATCGTGTTGAGAGGTAGTTTCCACTTGACCATTAATTCTTGGTTGTGGTGATGTTTTTCTTGCCCTAAACCCAGGCCTTGTTACCATGCTGACAGAGTCAGTAAAAAAGTAAAAGGTAAGTTCTTATATAGTGCAGTATCCAGTCCTAAGGACTGCTCAAGTGTCAAAGTGCTTTACACTTTACTCCCTGGCAGACCTGTTCAGTCGAACACCATCTCGACTTCTCTGGGAAGCATCCAGTGGTATCATGTGAAGACTCTTTCATCATCGCCTTTAAATGATTTTAATATCATAATATTATGGTAAATTGGTGGTTTATGTTCCGAAAAATGTATTTTATATGTTGCTAGCATGCTATGCAATCAATTAAACAGTCATTTCTGGTATGTCACAAAAGTATGTTTCTTTCTGTTTTCCTCTTTTATAAAACAGTACAAGTTGTTTAATATATCCAATTTCTGTGCAAACATATCATTGTCTAGCCAAAGTTATTGATAACCCGTTAGTATACACGATTTTAAGCAATAGGCATCTTTTATGAGATGTGAACTTTGGTGGTTTATATTCGTAGGTACTCCACTCAAATTCACTTTTTTCAAAAGTTTGTATGCACAACTTTGTGGGAATTTGTATTATATATTTAGCACAAAGATATCTCACGAATCACATTCCTTATTTTGTTAAAACAAAAACGGCATAGAACATTAGTTGAACTTTTGTCGAATCCGGACCCACCTCGATTTCGTTGTTATAACTTGAGTTTTGCCTAACTTTGATACCTCAGTAAGATAGTTCCATCAGTCAACATTATCCTAGACATATTTACCTTTAAGAATATTGCATCTTACGCCCATTTGAGGCATAAATAGTGCCACGATTTGTATCAACACACACTGCTATATTGCTAATTTTCCATCGCTGCAGTGGCGTAGACTAGTGCAAACTGGGTCGTTATTTGGGCTTCAAAAGGGTCCGGATTCGACACAAGTGCCGACTAGTGACATAATGTCATCAGCCTGCGTGGTTTTTACTCCCACCACCGTCAAAAAATAGAAATTCAACATCAGCTACACCAGCATTCGGATTTAATATGGGCAAATACTATCATAGTAAAATTGAGCGCAAAAGACATCTTAGTTCAGCTACCGTTTTCTTTCTTTGTTTCTCCGAGTTCCACATGTCTCCCAAACGCAGTTACTGTTTGGGAGCCATCTTATATGAATGTCTAGATTTCTAGTATGTCGAAACTCTGCAAGGTGTCACCATTGGAGACACTGGGGATCCCATGGGAATATTCCGTGATTGGACAACTGACAATTTGTTGCAATGTTGTCCAACGGAGTTAATTCCAAGAGGTAAATCCTAACCGGCCCTGAGCGACTAAACGATTTTGTTATAAATCTGCGGTTTTGTAGGAATATAAGTGACTTTGTGGTGTCATATCATGAAATAGTATCAAAGCGGCAATATTTTGGGCGAGGCGGCATAAAAAAACGGTGAGGCAGCCCACCTTGCTTGTTACATACCAGGGGAAACACTGCTATGTATACTAATAATTAGAATGGTAAACTAACACATTATTTACAGTCACAGATAAAAAAAACTGTAATCAGACCAGCTGTGGATAAATTAATGTAGACTGCAAATAAAACTATAGAATCATGATCTACTACAACATCTAAGTTGTCAATAAAATATAATAAGTATTTAGATGAATATCTAAGCTATAGGTACAGGTAATCAGTTTGTCTGGCCCTCTGCATTCTAAAGAAATCACTGGCACTGTGCCATTAGCCTGTATTAAGTGGAGTAACTGTTACACAGGTGCAGATAGAACAGTTGGAGGAGTATAGAATGTTGGCTCCATGGGCTAATGCCATGCCAATCGATCTGCCAGCTCATATCTTGCCACATAATTTATAACAAGGTGTTTAAAGAAACCATGATAGAGGATGTGCAGCCTTGTCACGGGCGCGAGCTCTTGCAGTCCTGGTAGAGTGGCGCACCTTATGTGGGTTTTTGGACAGTGTTACAATGCTAGGGAGGCTTGTCACGGGCGAGATCTTCTAAGGTTTGTAAGTAGCATAGTGCTTTGGCTGTTACAATGATGGGGCTATGATAGGTTAGAATGGTAGCAAGACTTGTCACGGGCGAGATCTTCCAAGCTTTGTTGTACGTAGCACAGCACTTGGGTTGTTACAATGATGGGTGCTATGATAAGTTAGAATGATACCAAGACTTGTCACGGGCGAGATCTTCCAGTCCTTGTATATATAGATATAGGAGTCCTTCTCATTTGAGGTGGGGTGGTCACATGCTCAGGTGACCTTGTGGCGGAATGGCCCCACCTCTCTTTAGTATGTTTTAATAAGTAGTAGTTTTAGTTGTCAAAATGTTTGTGAAACATCTTTTTGAGGTTTTATGTATTATCTACCACTATTTTAATGTAGTGCTTTATAATGTGGGCCTTTATTTAGAATGTATAGGCTAAGTAAACGGGGCAATGTTTAAGACCTCAAATGGCCCACATTTGTTTGTAAATATTTGCATGTTATAACTCATCCAATAATCCGGTGAGTAATAAATAACTGTCAGAAGGTTATTCTGGCCATATTCTACCATATCTGTTGTTGACTTGTTGCATTGCGTAAAGAACAAATCCAGTATGCATACACCTAGTTGGCAACCAGTCCTACAACATTCTCAAGAAATGAAATCAGTGAGTGGAAATGATATACTGTTAGTTATTTGTAGCAGGTACATTTCTATGTTGTGTTTTAGGGCCCATGTTTACAATATCTAAGCTAGTAATGGATTCAAACTGAAGCTATTAAACAGTAAGACAAAAATACACAATATTTGTTTTGTCTAAAATGTTTGACTTAAATCCATAAATAATTAGATTTTCTAAGAAGTCATCTTGATGCTGTATTCAAAATCTTTCATCTTGTGTTTCATATTTCCTCAGATGTTTTATTGCGGCAGGTAAGTTCAACCTCATCATATGATATATTATTCAGGGCTTAAAATTCTCTAAAATATGTAGGGGCCAGCTCGCCTCTGAACTTTAAAATTTGGGGGCCAACAAATAAACTTAGGGGCCAGCTAATGGGAATAGCTGTTTTTGTGCAGTGATTATGAAACACATATATCTTATTTAAATTGTCACTTGTAATTGTTATTCCCACCAGTTAGTACAAAGGTATTTATTCATTTTTAAAGACAATAATTTGTACATTTTATTTAGTTTGCATATTTTGCATATTAATATTTTAAAATATATTTTATTTATTTATTTGTAATGTCATGTACAGCACACCAGAACAATTATTTGCAATGTATGTCTAATTTGTCTATGATGGTGCCTAACTTTAGGTCTCATCATGACCAACATTTCACAACTAATAACAATTTAATCATATTACTTTATTTGCTTATAAAACTGACCACGCAATACAGGTCTCCCAAAATTCACGGTTCTACTTAACAACTTTTTTGTGTAACTGCTACCAATAGATACTTATCTACACAAATTAACATAATGATTTATCTGAATTAAGAAGTGTTACTATAATTACATTTGACACCAAAAATAGCTCCTGAAGACTTCCAATGGTTTGTAAGTGAAAATCTGCTTTCCAACACATGTTCACATGAACCATTATCTATATTCTTAATCATCCTTCCTGGAAATAAAAGTTTTATTGCGTGATAGCCATGTGAATATTTGCTGGTCAAACACACCTGTACTATGCTGTAGTACTACAAACTGATAAATATATTAAATATTTGAATTACTAAAAAAATATGGGTCAAGCTTTAAGTAACCATAATACACATAACGTACAGCTTATATATATATGGTATATATATATATATAGATCATGAAACACATTATGTATATATAATATATATACATAACTTGTTTCATGATCCTTGAAAGCTCAAGCAGTTGTGGAAAACATAAATGCAGGGTTGCTTATTTGACAAAAACTATATCCATAATACCTTCCCCTGCCATTGTTCACCACCCCACGGTCAGCATTTTGTCCAATCACCCCTTCTCAGCAGTAGACAGACCATTTGCATTGCTAGGGAATACTCCTACATTCAGGCAGTTACTTTACTAATAAATTTTATTCATACAGACTTGATAGACTTTGTATTTCTAACTTGTTTCAAGTGTATGATGACATTCTCTGCCTAGACTCCTGGCCTCTTATCACTAAAATGAGACCTCTACCACCCTGCAACAGTGGCAGCTTCCTTGCTTGAGTTTTGGTAATTTTTTGTATTGTGTTTTATCAACATTTATTGATAAAGTGTAAGTGAACGATGATTTTCTTTGCCATTGGTACAAAGTGGTCAGGGCAACTGGAGCAGCATTATTAATAGATTTAGGCAAGTCTTTATACTCGCCAGCTGGCCCCCATTATTTAAAAAAAGTCGCCAAGATAACATTTGGTCGCCATTGGCAAACCACAGCTGGCAAATTTATGCCCTGTTGTTAATTTTGCATGAAAAACCTAACAGCAAGACGTCCATTCCAACAAGTGTTCTATAATGCAAACAAGACATCCATTCCAACAAGTGTTCTATAATGCAAACAAGATATATAACAACATTACCAAAACAAGCTCCAGATGGCACCACATGATTAGGAAGACATCTTGTTTCACCTCAGTGGATCATTCATTTATCTGATATGAATTGTCTTTTATATACAGGACAATTCCATACAGAGTCAATGACCCCCCACAGCGGCAATGATTCCTTACACTGTCAATGTTATCAACCTTAGGCCCTTAGTCAGAAATAATTGTTTGCCTGACTTGAATTAATAAAAAGTGTGCCTTTTAGCATGTGAATGGCTTATGTGGCGGCCATTCACATCAGTCACAGCCATTACTGACCAGTTTAGTTTGTTCCAATGACAAACCAGTGTCATTTGAGCTATTTATTTAATTAATATTGATCCATTTGATTTGGTTCACTACCAGTTGTGCCAATGACAGTCATCATGTAAAATAATGTAATGAATGTAATGTAATAATGTAATGAATGTAATGTACTTGTAAGTCTCCTAAGGGCCTTATTCTTGGTTCCTATTAAACAAGCCACAAAAAGACTGACATTTGAATAATGAAGACATTTTAATACACAGATTATATTTAGTATGCCCACCCAAGGTGCAACAAACCGCTGATTTAAAGTGACACGATCTGAAAATGTATCAACACTCAATTATTAGGAAAAATTTTGTTTTGAAAAGCAGAGTATATCAAAACACGTTAATTATTTTAAAGAATGATTATGTTTAAATAAATTGCTAGTTGGTAGATCCAAGGAGGTGAGTGAAGACAGAGAGCCGAGGTGAGTGGATCTCGGCGCAACAGAGGAGATGCACGTCTTAATACACTCCAAAATTAGCTTATCAATACTGACAATAGATTTTTCGTAACAACCACATTCCGCTAGGGGCAGCACCGTAAATTTGTCCCGCATTCTAGACCTGAAACCTGTGACGATTTTGGACGCCATTGCTACGGCTCCCGCCGAGATTGGGGGATTCCCCAAAATCGCTTGGCAACATTATGCAAATGAATTTACGTTGTATTTTGATGATCACATGAACCAATGAAAGACTGATCTATGTCATAGCCAGTTTCGCGGGAATTTTCCAAGCACAACGAACGAGGTAGGTGAATTTAAACTTTGATGTCGTGAACAATCGTTAAAAAATATGGTATAATATATCTCCATCCCGTTAGTAGCCTGTGTTAGCCATTTAAAAATATATATGCCTTCATATGATATGCATTTTATGGATGTGGACCCCCGTGAGAGCGTGCAATCGCCCATGGAAAAGCAGCCCTGTCGCACGCTGTTTGGCGTTCAAACTTGAAATGCGTAGTTTGTAGCCTGCGCGCGACCGGTTCAGCGGCACGTACGCCACGCTGGCGTTGCATAATTATGATGGACTGGCACGCGCTATACAAATCCTAACAGTTTTGCTGTACGGGTTAAAATGTATACGTTTCAAGCAATCGTGAAATAAAATAATAGTTTTAAATTGATTTACAAATGTAGCACTGGGCCTGAGAATGTGAGCGTAGACTGCATGATGTGCTTCGAATGTGTTGATCACGCCATTTCCTACGATGCAACTATTTTTCCAAATAACTGTGTGAAAATATAAGTTTTCTAATTTACGGCCAGGCACGGCAGGCAAAAATGTATTATTGCATATATCTGGTATTTAAATGGGAACGTGATCGTGATTGGGTTACTTGTGCCATGTGGACACTGACCTGCCACGTAATTGGCTGTTGTGAGGGATGGGCTAGGATCAATGGGTTTGACTCCATCTTGGAATCTTTTAAATTACCACCTACTGCAAGATTAAAACATTTAATATTAAATCCAGTGCCATCAGCCCTTTTGTAATTGTGTCCATTTAATTTAACATTTATTATTGTTTAAAATAAGAAATAGTAATTAAAATGTTGCCATGATATTTTAATTATTGTAATACAACAGTACTCAATGCCAGCTTTTTAATAGTTGTCTTAATAATTTTTAGTGTAAGATTACTTACACAAAAACAAAGTCCAGTGACACCAATTTTATTATTTTATTTTTGGAATACACTCTTATGTTTATTAACACTAGTGGTACTGCATTAATTTGTATCACACATGTACATTAATACAGTTTTCCTCTATTTCATGTTGAAGGATTCTGCTGCAAATGTATGAAGAGTAACAGTACATTGACAGTGTCCTGTGAACATTGGCACGCTTCACTTGCATTGCTGTATGACGCATTGAATGGATTTTATCTACAATCGACCAACAGTGTCCTGTGAACATTGGTACACTTCACTTGCATGGATATATGAAACAGTGAACCGATTATATCTACACTAGTCGGCAATGTACTCTGTTCCTCCTTCTATAGTTTCCTGTATGTGCAGTGAAGTTGACAATAGTTATTGTACTTCTGCTGTTTCAGTTGTTTTCAATGTCTACTTGTCGGCTGCATACTGTGAACAACATGTTAACATTACTTCATGTTGATGTGTGAGACATTAATGAACAAAATAATTAAGTATCATTGTTGTAGTACTGACCTTTGCATTGTACTGTGAACATTTCATGACATTGAACTATACAGGAAATTATACAGATCTTGGAATGCATAATAAATTATGTTAAATTCAAGCAATGCTGTTGTGTTTCTTCACAACAATGGTTGTGTCAGGGACACCTCAATGTTTACAAACAAGTCAAATAATGTCCAATGGTCAACAGTTAGTAGTTGAACTTTCATTTTGATCAACATACCATAATTATTAAGTAAAAATAAATTGGACATTAATAATATATACAACATGGTTAGAGGTCAATTTTTGTTATAAATTAATAATTAATGGTTCACACTTTAATATGCCATTTTATCCCAAAAATTATGGTTAATATGTAGATGTGATAAATTACAAGGATTTATAAAGTTACTAAGTCCATGTGTTACACTAAATAATTTAAGTAAGTAATTTGTCAACATAATTAAATCGGTGCTCATTCAAGGTCAATTATCTAGGTCGTATCAAGGTCATATGCTATTATGGTCAAGGTTAAACATTTAGTTACTTTTAATTTGCTAGCACAACATACCATAATTATTAGTTTAAAATAAATTGCACATTCATACATGCAATTAGGTCAAAGGTCATTTTTTTAAACAAGTTACCTAACTATTGTTCATGCTTTAATATGCTACTTTATAGTCAGTGTGTACATAAATGTTCCATTCCAACACTTTATAAACATACCAAGCCCATGTGTCACACAGAATCATTTAATTAGGTCACTTAACAAGATTTAACAAGATTGCCAACCAGAAAATTACTCTGGATGGCAGTTGGACAAGGAAGCCTTTTGGCTTATCGAGAGTCCAATACTTTTTATCTACATGTATCCCACCTTTTTAAGGTGTGTGTCGATTTTATTTTTAAACATATTCACGCTACTAGGACCAACACAATCAGGAGATAATCTGTTCCATTCATTTACAGTCCTTTGTGAGAATGAGAACTTTCTTATATCTAATCTACACTGCTCCTTTACTAATGTAGCTTCATGTCCTCTGGTCCTTCTATCTTTCTTAACTGAGAAAAAAATGTTTCTATCAATATTTTCATAACCATTCAATATTTTAAACACTTCTATGTGATCTCCTCTCAATCTCCTGGTCTCTAGTGTTGTTAAACCACATTCTTTTAGGCGTATTTCGTAACTAAAATCCCTCAGATTTGGTATCATTTTAGTCGCTCTCCTCTGTACTCTTTCTAGCATATCTATGTCCTTCTTGCGATATGGCCTCCATGCTTGTATACAATATTCTAAATGAGGCCTCACTATTGTTTTGTACAGCGGTACTATGAATTCTTTTTTCTTATACGCTATATTTCGCCTAATTAATCCAAGGATTTGATTTCCCTTTGACGCTGCAATTCCGCACTGCTCTGAAACCTTCATATCAGCACTAATGGTTAACCCTAAGTCCTTTTCTTTTACAGTAGTACTTAGAACAGTACCCCCCATTTTATATTTTACCTCTTCATTCCCATGACCTGTGTGGAGGCATTTACATTTCCCAAAATTGAACAGCATTTGCCACTTTTCAGACCATTTGATCAACCTATCAAGATCATCTTGTAAATGCTGTCTGTCTCCATCACTTTTAATCCTTCTAAACACTTTAGTATCATCCGCAAATTTTAACACCTTGCTTGTTATATCATCGTCCAAATCGTTGATATATATTAAGAATAATATAGGTCCTAGTACTGATCCCTGTGGTACCCCACTCAATACCGATTTCCAGTTTGAAGCCTCCCCATCAACTACTACACATTGTCTTCTGTCATTCAGCCATTTTTCTATCCAGTTTATTATACCATTTCCTATGCCATGGGCCTTTAGCTTAAGGAGTAATCTTTGATGTGGTACTTTGTCGAAAGCTTGTCAACATATATAGGTCAACGGTCATTAAAGGTCAAATAACTAGGTCATGTCAAGGTCACAGTACAAGGTCAACATTTTTGGGTCATAACATTTGACTTTACTTCAATATCTTACAATATACAGACTATGTAATGTTTTGCCTATATTCAGTGCCACATGGTGGCAGCACAGTCTGCACAAGCTCCAGATCACAAGAAATGGATATGAATCCTATAGACACAATGACCCTTTTTTCAGACACTAAAAAGTGGATTTACTTTGTTAATAATAGAGATAATTCAAAAAGGGTTGTAAACTACATAGCATACACTATCACATAGAAGTGATTAAATGATTATATATCAATTTTGATTTTTTTTGTAATGTACCTACTCAAGAGAAGCTAGAGTATTTTCGCTTATGTCCTGAGTTATATATCATATGTTGAGCCATTCGCTTATTTCGCGTGTTATTGCCCGTACCGGGACGTTCGATAGTTTGAATATACCTAGATCCGTAGGACCATGCAGCGTTTAGTGACTGACGGTCTGTGCCGCCCTGCCCAGAGCACACACACTGACGCAGCATCAAAGTGACAAACTCACCTTCTTCAGCCCCGCCAAATGACAGCAGTAGGCCGAGGGTGGCGACTACGGCCACCGACTTGATGACCGCTTTCATTATGTCTTCGTCTCCGAACTCCTACGCGCGTCCGCTGAACAAACAAGGCGCCTGTAACTGTAAAGTCAGCCTTCGGACGACGGTCAATCGAAAGGTTCCCTCCGAAACGAATCGCTGCTTACGTCCGCGGCATCCCACCTAACGGATATCTAGCTGTAAGTACGACAGGATCCCCGCTACGCTCTGCTGGAGTAGTGAGTAATGTTGCTCCACGCCAACAATACCGCCCTCTCACGGCAGAAGTGTAAGCAAACAGAGCGTGCAAGCGCCGGGGTTTTTATACGACGTGATCTTCCTATATCTGAGACAGACCGACACGTTGTATTTGAGAATATCCAATTACGACTCCGGCCCCAAATGCACGGAGTTGTTAAGTGCTTTTTGAATACTAACGACAAGCCATGATCAATTGTACAGAATACACAAAGAGAACAAATGTACTCAAACGCTGCGTCTATTCCGATGCAAAGAAAGGAGTGTCTACAACTTGGAACTGTTTCCAAACAAAAAGAGTTTATTTCCATTTAAATAACTAACAGCATGCCATGGCTACCGTGGCCAGGCCCGTACGCTGGGAATGCGACGAGTGCGTACGCACCCCCGCTTGACGAAGTAGTTCCGCTTGGAAGGAAGTATAATTGTGATTGAAATTAAACTGATTGCTGAACGATGATCAACTCTATCCCTCCCCCCGAATATACTACCCCCCCGGAACTCGACAGCGAAAATCTCCAACACTACGTACCCCCGCGACGCTATACGGTTCACATTTTGATTATATAAGCCTACACTCCTCTCCGGAACACACGTACACCTCGCTGGGACAATTTTAAATCATATCCTAGCCGCAAGCGCCTTCCCTGAAATTTTACTTCCGGATCTCCGGTTCCTCGTTAGACATGCCGGATCTGGTCTCTGGTTTCCAATGGGCCAGTAGTCATCCCTCGACAGTGTACAATTTTTGAGATTAGTAGGCCAACTAGTAGGGAATGTTTACATACGTCACCAAGACCGTCTCAAAAACAAAGCACTCATGTATCAGGTTAAGCGCACTTGAGACGACCCTACTAGCTAGGGATGCGCTTTCTTGTAATGTCAGTCATGCATAGGTTGAACGATGATTGTTGAACGATGATCAACTCCGTATAGCGTTGAAGGGGTACGTAGTGTTGGAGATTTCCGTTGTCGAGGGCTGGGTGATAGTATATTGGATATAATCTCGCCTTCGGGGGGGGGGAGGGATAGAGTTGATCATCGTTCAACAATAACCTATGTTGTTAGGGTTTTATCATCAATACGAGATTGTGCAGCTACCCGTTTTCCAAAAAAAACGCTTTCATTTTCCTCTTTTGAATACACGTGCCTTATACCGGGTATTTCACAAATGGCACCTCCTGGTCTCAAGGTAATACCCAATATGTATAAACCCTATGCATGTGAGCAATGCGTCAGCCTCGTGATTTATGCGCCATACAAATGAATCAATGTTTCAGCTAAACGCGACCATCACACAACCACCATGTTAGATCTACACAGGGACAACGTCCCAAACACGGATACCTTCGATCGGACGTGGCAGGGAACACATATTCCCATCTTCCACCCGTTTTGGAGCCATACTCTCATTTTAGGGCGCATCCTGCAGCCCTCGTTTCTGTCTCACTCCGTCAAAAAAATAAACCCACTTAGTGGATCCAAAGAATCGTTCCGATTTCCTAGTGTGACTCCTTTTGCCTATAGGGTTATTTTTATGAATCGAATTTTTAAAAATAAATAACCTCTGGTGGCTGCAGATGGAAGCGAGAATAAGCTCAACAAATTAAGCTAGCGTTACAAACTAAAGCATACCATAGGCGGATCCAGTGGGCTGGGGTACGTGCCCCGTAGGCCTTTGATGGAGGTTGGTGTGCCTCCTCAGACCCTTTGAATGTGTGCGACCCGTGCGCTTGTCTATAGAAACAGGGAATTGCAATACGTCGGGGTGGGGGGGGGGGGGGGGGGTTTGGTTCCCCGGAACCCCCCCCCAAATTCCTCACTATTGTATGATCCATACGATAACGTACAGCATGGGCGTACCCAGGGGGTTTTTGGTTGCCCGGAAATCCCTCCAAATTTCTGCACTGCTGTATGATCAAAATTATGGCAATGCACGTGCGTACACGGAAGGATGACGGTAATACCCATGGGCGCGGGAACAGGGTTGGGGTTATAACTTGGTTTTGAACAGTACTGTCCCCCCATGTTCGGATGTCATGAGTTTACAGCCGAGACAGCGGAGAAGCTGAATTTACGGCGGCGGAGTGGCGAAAAAAATGTCACCAGCACCCCACCCCCAATATGAATTTCGTTCTCGCGCCACTGGAAATACCCGTTTGGAAACCCACCAACATGTCAATCCTGGGTACGCCCCTGCCATGTGTCTGTAGACTCTACGTTTTATGTGTGAAATGCGTGATATGTATGAGATGTGGTCTTACTGAATGTATTTGTATACGATCATGCATTAATACAGCATGTTACTGTCAGCGGGCGACAACATGTGAGAGCTGTCGAAGTGGTGATGGCGCGAAAGCGATCGGCGACAATTTAGCGTCGCATTATGTTAATTAGGGTAAAGCGAAAGGTTAAAGACGCGGGGTTCCGGTGTGTGTGTGTGTGCGTGCGTTCGTGCGTGCTTGTGTGCGTGTGAGAGTTGTTGTTCGCGAATATGAACCCAGCTAGCAAATTCATTGGATGAATGGCTGCAGAAACCATGACTGGGCCAATGATGGTTTGTCATTGGTTTGCCATCATTGGCTTGCCATTGAAAAAAAGCATCATTGGGCCAATTATGGTTTGTCATTGGTTTGCCATCATCGGCGTGCCATTGAAAAAAAACACCATTGGGCCAATAATGTCTGCCATACGTTTGCCATCATTGTGAAAATATGACTGGCCGAATAAAATATGAACCACCAATTGTATTCCATGTTTCTCAAAAGCGTTAACCACCCCCCCGCACTAAAAGCTCCTGGATAGTGTTCGAGCATTACAAGGAATGCCAAGAAAGCATGATTTGTGCAGATGATAAATGGAGAACCGTTATATATTAAGTGATCACCACTGCATGTATGGGAGCCTGGCTGAGGGGTCTTTCTCTAATGCCATATGTGAAAAGGGCAGTCACTAGAGGAATGTGTGTCAAAGAACCATTGCATCCAATTAGCCATGCAGAAGGTCTTCAAGCTATCCCAGGGTCTCCTGTTATGAAAACGCATGGGATAACAAATACACAAGAAGCCAGTTTTATACCAAACGTAAAACTATGAGTCCTAATTGAAGTCACTCAGAGGTTGCAGCTGCAAACAAAATACAGGTGAATGAACGGGGTGACAATGATTTAACAATTATGAGCAAATAAATTATGCCATAAATATAAATAATATATATATATATATATATAATAATCCATTATTTTTATCAGAACTCTGTTAAAAAGTGAATGAAAAGTGCGGCTTTTTATTTTTAGTATGCTGATTAATGTAACTACCGACTGTCAAAGAGGCTATTCTAAAAAATCAACAACGCGAATTTCGATGAATAATTGTATTTAACCAATACGAAATAAAGTTTAGCTTCACCTATTTTTAAATGCGCGTGCTGATGAGAAATCGTGTAATTGTGGCTGTTTAGTTGCCGAAATATTGTGGTTGCTAGTTGCAAGTTTGTAGATCTCAGAAAGGGGAGCCTTATCGCTGATGAGGAGGCAAGAATGTGTGAAGGGCCTTTATTATCAATTATTATTATATTAACACCATACTATCACTGCGTGTTGGCTTTTATGAATACAATTGGGTGTAAATTAGGCTTAATCAGGTAACAAAATGAAAGAATATAAGACGAAATCACATGGTCCACCAATCTCACACCCACTTCATTGTTCTCCAGTTAGAAATGTAACCTTCTGCATTATGAGCCCCCACGTGAACATGTGGGGCCCTCTGCATTGTGAACAAATTTAACCCCACGTGAACTCATGGCGCCCCTGAAGTCTGAATTGGTCAAATGTGAACCCCCATTGTGAAAAGTTGGCTACGTGCCTGATAATGGTATGTGGTTATAAACATAAATGTGATATGTATGGTTAATTGTAAGCTTCATCGTTACCATGTCGTATATGATTGCAGTATAACTACAGTGTACATTTTAAATGTGTAAGAACATTATTTTCGAATTCCAATGGAATCTCATTGGCATTTTCATTGACATCTCATTGGCATTTTCATTGACATCTCATTGGTATGTTCATTGACATCTCATTGGCATGTTAATTAGAATCTCATTGGCGTGTTCATTGACATCTCATTGGCATTTTCATTGGCATCTCATTGGCATGTTCATTGACATCTCATTGGCATGTTCATTGGCCTCTCATTGGCATGTTCATTGGCATCTCATTGGCATGTTCATTGACATCTCATTGGCATGTTCATTGGCATCTCATTGGCATGTTCATTGACATCTCATTGGCATGTTCATTGACATCTCATTGGCATGTTCATTGACATCTCATTGACATTTTCATTGGCATCTCATTGGCATTTTCATTGGCATCTCATTGGCATGTTCATTGACATCTCATTGGCATGTTCATTGACATCTCATTGGCATCGCATTGGCATGTTCATTGACGACATTTCATTGGTCCTTCACTGGTCCAACCATTGGGCCAGAGCAGGGCCAATGAAGTTATCATTGGAATTATTCCTGGCGCGGACCTCAAATCATCATTGGGCCAGTGAGGGAAAACCAACCATGGACCAATGAAAAAGTCCTGGCTTAACTTCATTCGTCCGATGAGATTTGCTAGCTGGGAAGGGGATTTGAAAAATGTAGGCCTATCGTGTAAAAGACAAGCGCTGCATATCATGTGCATATGGCCTGTGATATAAATTCCACCTTGTCGTATAGTCATCGTGACCCAAGCTCATTGACAAGGGTGCAGTGCTTTTATGACCGAGCGGCACCTTAGAGAAGCAGGTGTGGTGGATGTGGCAACGCCTGGCTAGGAGTGGCATACAACAAACAACAGCATGGGCACCGTGACACGGCCGTAAATCACCTGTACGCCGACAGGTGGGGGTAATCAAACAGGCAAACAGGTGAGTTGTTGGCCATCTAAATAGTGTGCGCGACTGACAACGAATTTCGTTTATGACTGAAAGTCGGTCAGCGACTGTTGTCGGCGTGAGTATACAATAAAATTAACCGATTGAATATGGTGTGCGATGTCTCTATATAGATCCTGCGTCAGAAAAGAAAGTACAATAGTCAGTAGGTCCACGTACTGTTATGTGACTGTAAAGAAATGACGCAAACGAAGTGAATGCATACACGTCACATATAAACGTAGGACCTACATCTACCCAGAGTCTTGCTATTCCACTTTATTTTAGTAGGGGTATATTTATTATCTTGTGTCTGCCGAATTGCGGAAGGCGAACCAACCAGAAATTATGGTCTGCGTCGATATATACCTGCCAACGTAATGTATACCTACCAACTCTCCCCGAAAAGCCGGGAGTCCCCAGGATTTTTTGTGTATCTTCCCGTCTCACCGAGTACAGGCAAATCACCCGGATTGTCTCAGAAACTGTTCAACAGCAGACACCCCCCCCACCCCCGTCTTTCGATGTCACGAGTCGAGCCGAGGCAGCGGATAAGCTGAAAGGTTAGTTAAAAGTTACGGCAGCACGACGGCGAAAAAATGTCAACAGCATCCCCCCCCCCCCCCCCCCCCCCCCGTCCCGTCTTCCAATGTCAAGATCAGAGACAGAGTGAGAGACAGTGCGACGACACAGCGTGACACGGGAAGCGTGCTGAACCATTGATGAATCGCCCTGATTTCAAAAAAAAAATGGCAGGTATGGTGACATTATAAGTCCGAATTGTTATAAGGAACGCCAAAGCACGTTTAAACATGCCATACAAAACCGTTTATGAAGTAGTTAAAGTCATCTGCATTACCACACAAGACATGGACAGGTCGAACGATTATGGGACAGCATATTGTATGGCGTTTAGCGCGATACACGTGGCGCCACCTGCCGATCAAACTGGCGGGTCTATATTTCATTCCTTTTATTACCTGCGCATCCAACATTTTACTTATATATGGGCCTAGTAGATGAGACGAATACATTGCCCTGTATACTACGCAGTCCAACAAAGCCCAATTAAGTTGAGAGGTGACGGCATGTTGCGATGTTTGTTTTCCCAAGATTTTGTTGCAGGTAATGCATCTTTCGTGACAGGCTGGTGGGAAAGTTAACGATTATCTTTTAGGCGTCTTTTTAATAGTTCTGGTGTATTACCATAATTTAAGTATGGTATTCTATAATGTGGGCCTTGTTTTTAGAATGTATAGATAAAATAAATGGGGCAATGTTTAAGACCTCAAATGGCCCACATTTGATTGTATTGTGTTTTAGCTAACAACTCATCCAATTATCGGGTGAATATTAAATAAATGTCAGAAGGTTATTCTGGCCACATTTCTTCCATATCTGGTGTTGTCTTGTTGCATTGCGTAAAGTTAACGATTATCTTTTACATTGTTAACTTGTGCTAACAGTGTCAGTGTATGCTCTATTTCACGGAACATACAGGATGTCGTCGTCACTGGGCTGAATAAGCATCGACCTCCAAGCACATCTGCCATTCATATAGTAAAAAACCCTCTAAAAATGCCACCCAAATTAAGTGCAAGAAACTGACCCGATTAAAGAAGGGCTTCTGTATATCCCCGTGCTTGGCTGTCCAACTATACATGGATATCTATCGTGCACATCTTAATGTGTCATATTGCATCTATATTAAACCAAGGCTACAAGTTCATGTTTAAATTAATGTTCGTAATACTAAATATATTGAAGGTATACTTCTGACAAAATTGTTTATTAATAAACCCAAAACAATGTTCGTAGTTTGTATCTGTGAAATGTTCAAATTTCAAACAAAACATTCAGACTAATATTGGCAATATTACCAAGGCCAGCTGGATTAACCGCAAGATCCTGTGATATCAGTTGCATCCGCAATATTCCCACATTATAGGCAACCGATTCAGCAGACTTCCTGTTAAAATAATTTAATATAGCAGAACAATTAGCCTCGTTTTAATCTTTGTAGAAGTCATGGAAACATGCCTTCTATAAAACAGAACAACAAATGGTCTTCCATCCAATTTTTATTTCTGTTCATGTGATTTTCCAAAATTTTGAAAGAAATCATAAATAAACAAACTATAGCTCTATTCAGTAATGTGATCAATACCATAGATATCATAATAGAGCAGCAACTGGCACTTCATCATTTTTAACAGTAAATAACCGGTAGATAACATATCAAGAAAACAAACTTGCGGTACTAATTTTCATATGTAAAAATATTCCTGTGTAGCAAGAATGAGCATTCAAAATTTAACAAAACAATTTGGCAGCTACAAAAGGCACATTTTTGTACCGACTATGGTCACCCACTGAAACAACAGATGCCACATCCCAGTGGTACAAAATAATTAGTTTTTAAAAAAACTACTAGTATGCATACTTTTAGAAACCAGCAGCGGAATTAATAATATCAAGTCAAACGACAGGCATGCAAAATGTTTGGGTTGAACCCCATTTTTTGGACTTGAATTTTGTATAAATCCATATAAATCTGCATACTATTTGCCTTGGTAAATCGGTCTACATACTATTCCTATCAAATTCGCCATCCAGCAGGCTACAAAAATATTACATCAAACCAAATCCGATAGGTTGTATCAAGAATCTGCCTAGCATAGGTTCTCCCACTTCACCTGCTGTAAGTCTATTAACCATATATTTACTTTATCATGATTTCTATAACATACTGTATTCCACAAAAATTCCTAAAATAAAAAACTATTGTATACGGAAAATCCATATATGTCCTGTAGATGGTAATATCACTTTTGTGCAACTGTTACGAACGATCACTTCTCAAAAAAGTACAACAAATTTTTTCACCAGGTTTTTCGATATTATTTACGATATAATTTACATTACAAAGGCAATATAATCAGAATTACTACAACACATGTAGTAACAACATTACTACATAGAAAATATGGCACCAGTGTATGTGTAACAAATAAGTTGCAAAACAGATCTATATCTATGACCTACAATAATACTAATTAAAATGTAGAGTAATTGACAATTAGATGACGAAACAGAGAAAAATAAAGCTGCATAAAAAAATCACCAGGACGTTTGCAGTATAACGTGCTTATTTTGCAATTACAGTTTGAAGCAAAAGAAAACATCAGAAGAAAAAAAAATGTCAATACAGGAATGTTATGTTTAATCGAGGTAAAAGATGATCATTGACGGGAACTGTAAACATGTGTAATTGTTTACATCCAGAAATTGATGAAATATCTTCAGGCCTATTTCAAAATATTCCACTCGCTTTATATTTTGACTTCATAAGGAGTTGGGGTAAATAGTTTAACGTTTCTCCTCTGGTAGTTTCTGCTACGTTTTCACAGATTAATATTATGGCAGTAAAGGTAGATTTATGGCACTTGTTGACATCAAAGTTCAGCTGCGTGAATTACGACAACTTGATTTGGTCATCATTATAATCACCAACACTGATGGCCTAGTTATGTGACGGAGGCAAAATGTGGTGGTAACCACAAGAAAAATTATTATTTTAGCAGACACCTAACCTGACTAAACATTCAGTGGCCTCATTTTGAATAATCTAATATAGCATGTTTTCTAAAGCAATAATACTAAACCAAAGGAACATTTGTGCGACTGTTGAATGGCTGCATGAAGCTGAAACCGTCCAGTGAAAGCCAAACAAGATCCTAACAAGGGACCCGCAAACTGAGAAAGGAATTATCACATCTAAGTACCACATGATTACTTTGTAAGCACGTCGTTTATCGTCGTGATTCTTCGCAGAAATAATATCCATTTAAAGTTGGAACACAACCAACTGATTTAACGATACGTCATCGTGCGGGCGAACTCGACGCGTACACGTGTCGAGGGCAAATACTGATCAACATGTAATTTTTGTATAATCTCCAGCTGTTTCTGAATGCAATATTGCGCCGCTGTCTGGGGTCATCTGGGGTCATCAGACTGGTCCATTTGTCGACAGACTCTTGTTGATGATGTCGGCCACTTTGAGTGCGCTCTTGCCAAGGATGAACGACTCGTGGTCACCCTCCACTGTCTCCATGGAAACCGGGGCCGAACACACCTGCAAATACACAACAGATGTTAAAAGGACGCTCGCAATTTGGAAGGTACGACCTCGGAGCATGTTCAAATAGTAAAGAAAACGTCCAGTTTCAAAACAAGATTTATTGGCAATACGGTTAAGTCGGGCTGAATTAATTGCAATACCCTTTGATGTAAAATTTTCCTACGTTCAACATGGCAGACTTCCTGTTACAAATTACTATGCCCTCTAATTCGGGGTAGAGGAACTGACTGGCTCCTTTAAATACAGGTGTAACAATATATCAACTTATCGATGCATTGCGAGAGACAATGTGATGACAAAGTCTATCGATAGTAAATTTAACTTAGTTACCATTGATAGTATTCTGAATTATCGAAGCCATTTGTGCCATCAACTAACAATGTTCGCGAACATACCTTATCAGTTTTGCTTTGTCATTTTACTTATCTCCTTGCCAATCATAGTTTAGTCATTATACCAATACCAACCATCGCATTGTAATACACCTATTGTAATGTGTTCAGTAATATTGTAATGCTATCACAATTGTAAAACTCCTTAATGGTCACTCTGTTATTAAATCCTTAAGAAAAGTCAATGTAAAGCTAAGCTCACTATCATGGTATCCAATCATTAGGACTGCTCAAAGCAGTTTACACTTCACCCCCCGCAGAACTGTTCATTCAAACTTATTCTTGACTTCTCTGAGCACCCAGCCATATCACAATTACTGCACAAAGACTACTGCACCCCAGTAACATGAACCAACAACAATACCAGTCATTTACATTACTCTGGCGGTCTTAGCCAACAAAATAAGCAGAACACATCCTACACGGAGTTGGAATATGCACACTGACCTTGCTTAAACCATAATCAGTTCCGATGGCGTCCTGGTTGTTATGTCGCGACGATGCAGTGATTAGCAGAACGGGACGTGACAACATGGCGTCTGGCTTGTACTTGTCGGCAATGACAAGTTTCTTGTAGAACGACTCAGCTGCCATCTCCAACTCACTGCGGTTCGTGAACTGGTTTGTAGCAAAGAGGTAGTCGATAGCAACGTTGAGACGTGCCTTCCAGTCTGGCTGAGACTGTAACTTTGAGCTCATCTGCAGCAAGGACAAACAACTAGTTTAATGAACAGTATTCAGGCGAGTTCACTTCATAAAACATAATAATGAAGAATATAAAACACTTCCAAAAACCGAGACAGCAATCAACCAAAACAAGGTATTTTATTATTAGCCATTGCGAAGCACTGTGATTGTATGCTAATCATCTGAATTATTTAACATTTAATCAAAAAATGCTACCGGTGTCGCGCTTACATTTATCTGGGCGTTAAATTTTATCCGGGTGATGTTTATGTGCATATGTAAGGCATAATATTTGGCACCAATAGATCACGTAGTGATAAATAATATCCAGTCGTTAAATATGTTTCGTTTGTTATCGTAATACGAGCGTTATAGTTAGAGTACATAATTATAATTTGCTGTTTCAGATTTGTGACCAACTATAACAGTAAGTCACGTGCTGTGTGCGTGGAGAGGAAACTGTTTTACGACAGAAATTGTTTATGTCCGTGGGAAGCACACATTTTATAATTTATGTATATATAGACATATATGTAATTATATGTATACATATAAACATACATAACGCCCGGATAAATGAAAACTCGACAGTCGTAGCTGGTGCTAAATACATTCCCCTAGATATGCGCATGCGCAGAAACGTCACCCGGATATTATTTAACGCCCGGATAAATGTAAGCGCGACACCGTAATGATGGTATGTTTTCATTCGGCTACTATGTTTTCGGACACCCAAAAATCTACAAAAATGTTTATGTACTGAATGTTTTCGGAGAGCTGATAATTGAATTATTTTTAGGTGTGCGAATACAGACAGTCATTACTGTATACAAAGTACAGTTGAATCTCGCTTTGTGGTCACTACGGTAATAGAGCCACCTCACAATTAAGGTCACCCTAGAACAGTCCACATACACTAAAGTATAGGATGTTAGTCTTGCCAATACGATCACCTTGCCATTCAGCTCACCTTTGTCCAGTCCCAGGGGTGACCTTAATAGTGAGGTTCCACTGTACCGGTATTATTATCATCCGACCATCGCCTCACCTTTGTGTAGTCGACGAGAGTGAACTGCGTGATGAACGCCACCAGTGCCTCACTCTCCTCATCCCGTTTGCCCTCCGTGAACTTGGCCTTGTACTGGGCCGTGTGAGACGCCACATACAGATGGGACCCGTCCAGCAACGTCAGCGCCTTCACTGCGTCTTCAGCCTCCTTCTGCAGCTGTAACGCCATCTCGAAGGCAATACACGCACCGAAAGAGTAGCCAATCAGCTTGTACGGGGGCTGCGGTTGCACTTGTTTCATCACCTGGTGAAGAGTTATAATAATAATTATAGTAATATCAAAAACGTCTTTCGTGCCAAGATCATCAAATGCCAAAATGATTGTCATTGGAGACTGTGCATTCCTCGTGTCTCGGAGATCACGTTAATGTCGGTCCCGTCTCAATTTGGGACATAAAAGAACCAATGATAATGACAAGCACCTTGGCGGTGACCACCCTCAGTGCCAGCATACAAAGGTTGGTTTGGCGTTGTTCTGAAAAAGGCCGACTAGTTTAATGAGACCTCATAAGACCATAACATTGTAACCACAATAATACAGACTAGTCAGTTAATAGAACTTTGCCGAGCCCTGGAATCAACTAGAACAGCCAGTCTCGAGATCGTTGTTAATTGCCAAAGTCGTCAACGCACTGATAGGTGTGTTCAAAAGTAAGGAGGATATGCGATATTAAAAATGTAGGTCTTCAGATGACGGCAAATTATACTAGTTTCCTGTCGACAAAATGCTGAAAGAGTGCACAGAGCAACTGAAAACGCTCGGGTTTCAACATTAATCTTTACACGGAGGATTGAGTTAAAACAAATAAAATAAATCTGGAAATATATTAGTTAAAATATACATTATGAAAACGTTTTCATTATCAAGAAAAATCAAACAAATTAATTGACTTCAGGAAACACAACAGATGGTGTTATGTTAATATCAAATGAAAACTGATTTCAAAAACTGTTTACTGGCGAATTCACAAAATACAACTGTTGCGGTAAGTGTATTTTACCCCCTGGATATTTTGATCTCGGTTACTGTGCCTAGCTGTTGGAGGATTAGCACAGAAAAGAGGAGCTGTATCCAAAGCTCTTGTGTTTGTTGCCGATCATGATAAACTCACAAGTCTAAACGTATCGAGCTATTTCATTTGATTAGAATATTTACAACTTGTTGTTGTCATTAAAATATTTTAAACAGCATTTAGTGATGTATTTTTCTCATTTCTAGAACTATTTACAAGGGGGAATACCCTTGGAGGAGACACACGACCACATCAGCAATCAAAAAATGAGACATGGCATTTTTTTAGTTGATGACCTTGACACTGACCTTGATATAGAACGCAGCGAGGTCGGGAACAGAGGTCAAGGGAGCATCGGCGGTGCATTGCAGTCCGTACACGGGAGCCTTCACTTGAAACATAACGGCCTCGAGCGGCAGAACAACGCCCTCTATGGAGTGCATGACGAACCACGGCTGACTGTTGGCGTCTGTTGGCTGTTCGTTCATTGGAATGATGGTCTCAGCCGGCATGACGTGACTGAGATCGTATCGTATCGACACACCGCTGTCGTTCATCATCTGTGTCGACGCCGCGTCACCAACGCTTCCCGTTTTTGACATGTCCGCTGCCGCCGTGCCGCTCATGATGTCATTCAGTTTGTTGATGGTCAGCTGACGGATGTCCTTCATCGGCAGCACAAGGTCGTAGTCTCGCTCCAGCATCTGCTTAACCTCCACGCCCATCAGCGAGTCGAGGCCAAGGTCGGCCAAGGTCGTGACGGGGTTTGTCGTACTTGGGTCTTTGATGCCTGCATAGGTAGAATTTAGTCGTTAAAAATGAAAACAAAGACTATACATCCTCATTCGATGCTCTACTTATTGCATAGTTGAAAGCATAAATGCATTCTTTTTTCTTTTGAATAAATGGCAAATAAATAAATAAAAAGCACCTACTAAATAAGATATTTTTCATAAAAATGTTACAGTAATACCTTACAGGGGTAAGTTCTACCGTCATTACAGGGGTAAGTTTTACCATCACCTTAAAGATATGTCGATAGAATGGCTTAAGTACTTAAGTATAAAGTGCCAGTATTATCAAACTTTTTTCAACATTTGAATTAACGTGTCTAAAAAAATTCACCCTGTATAACATTAATTTCCCACATCAAAGAAAATGGCTGTTCTCTCTTCCGAGTGGATCAAGGGACCGTTTCACCTTTATCACCAAGGACACTATTTCTGTGACACACCAGCAAGTGTCCCAGTGGCGCATCATGGTACTGAAGATCACTTATAAGGAGCCAAATAAATTTTAAAGGGCAAAATAAATTTTAAAGAATAAAATCAATTTTAAAGAGCAAAATCAGCCTTGTGAGCTCATAAGATGGATACGAACCGAGGATGTGAGCGACAGAGCTGACTAGACTGGTTCGGTCGGACGTATCGCCTTTTCCTTTGCTCTGTTTCTCCGCCAGCACCAAACTGGATACAACCGGTTGCGAGAGGTTGAGGAACTGGTCGAGTGCGGCCAGACAGGAAGTGATGCGTTGCGGCAACGTTCCACCGACAACGGTGTCGTTTCCGCCCATTGTGTCGAGGACGATGCCGACGTCACCCACAGCGCCCCACTGTACTGCGAGACCTACACACACGAGTTTATTGTCATTCCATTGTCGCCATAGAAACAGTTCGCCCACCATATGAGTTTACAAATTTGTATGATACTTATTTTAGACTATTTATGACAATTATTTTAGATTATTTATGACATTAATCTTAGCACAGTGACATTATAATATCAATGACATGAATTATTTAATATTTGACATGATCTTATGATATTTATGAGAATGATCTACAATAATTGTTTTATAATAGTGAATTTTGTTATTTTAAAATCATCACTCAAGTAACTTACTGGTCACTACAGAAGCAACGTAGACGAGGCGGCTACCAGAGAAGTATAAACATATCTGGGTGGTAGTATTATAGGATAACATGGTGATTAAAAACAGCATACGAAGATCAGAAATGCATATAGCGCCACTTTAGGCAGACTGCTGTTTTTAAGCAGACCAAAGCGTATCTGTGATGTGTGTGCGTGTATGCGTGCGTGCATGTGTATAATTGTACTTTTATTCAATCTTCTGAATGCAAACAATCAAACTATTATTATTATATACTCGAGTGACCTCTGACCTGGGTATCCATCGTGCATACGCTGCTCACAGATTCGCTCCATGAATGAGTTACTGAAGCCGTAGTTCGCCTGGCCTGCGTTGCCCCGTCCACAACTCACTGACGAGAAAACAACGAACCAGTCGAGTGACGACGAACACTGCCGCCTGGTGGTCTCGTCGAGATTCACCGTGCCTGCGACCTTTGTCTCACCGACCTTCTGGAACATCTCTCTCGTCTGGTTCTCCATAAAGCCGTCTTGAAGAACCTAGATAAGACAAGATGTCACGTCAAATGCCTGAAGCCAATTGTGCAGTCAACTGATTACGTGACTTATCACAGCAAACCGAGTACTAACCGTTTCAGTGCCACAGAGTCGATTCTACCGATGACGGCTTTTGTCAAGAGGCACCACGCAGCCGATTACGCCGATTTTGTTTTGCAACGTGTACTGGCATTGGCTGGTGTCTATGGCACCATTTTAAATGAACCAATAATAATAATAATAATAACAAGATAACTTCTATTGCGCCTAAATCCTTGGAAACCAAGCTCAGAGGCGCATCAAAACAAAAGGGTTGGTCAATCTCAAAATCCATAAGTAGTTTTTCAGTTGTCAACAGATGGGTCAGGGCGCTAGGGAGCTACGGTGGATAAGCAAGGTTGTAAAGATATGTTTTTAAATGACGACGGAATTTTGTAATATTTTCAACTGATCTAACACTAAGAGGAAGCATATTCCAAAGAGTTGGTGCAGCAACAGAAAAAGCCCTAGTTCCAATGTTAGTGTTGACTCTAGGAACAAAAAGTAGGTCAGAACTAGATGATCGAAGCTGGATAGATTTTCTTACAGGAGTAAGCAATAAATGCAAATAAGGTTAATCATTCCATAAGGGAGGTGTTCAGCTGCTGGTTTTACAATTATGCTTAGATTTGTGCTAGTTTGACGCAAAAATAAACCGGAAGTCGTAACACAAAAATAAAATTTCATGTTTACTATGAAAACACGTTGGATGACTGTCTAAACACATATATTAGTGAAAGTAAGCATATTGTGTCGTCTGACTATTGCAGTTTTAGAACTAAATAGAAAATGATCTGCCCTTTTAAGAAATGTAAAGTTTACTTGGTGATATTTGAACAGTAAGCCGTAGTAAGCGCAAAATAGTACAATCTCAAAAAAAAGGCTTGGCACTTCATCAGTCATACGTCAGAGCAATTTTGGCTGGCACTGAAACAGTTAAGTCGCACAGGCCTATTCAGCACGAGTTAAAAATAGCACTCTAGGTCATATCCCAGCAATTTAGTGATTTTGACAGAAGTGCTAACCTTACAACCTCATGTTTCAGTGTCCAGATTAGTTCCCTCGATAAATTTACCCAAACTAATCAAATACGTGCAGTTACAAACCCACAGATTAAAAACAATGGACAATACCAGTTGAAATGACGTGAAAATGAACGAGTACTAATCAGTCAAAATTACCTCGTTTCTCAAAGTATCACTTTTTTAAAGTTTTCTTCAATTTTATCAATAAATCATAAACTACAGAAGTTATTTAAACAAATGAGGTATCGTTTTAAAGCTTATGATCTGCGGAATCCAAACGGGTAAAAATCCAGTTAACAATTTTGCAAATGAATACCCATACTGTGGCAGGTCACCTGTTAGAACAGATAGTTTACACACAATGGAACCTCACCATTATATACACACAATGGAACCTCACCTGAATAGCGAGGTGACCATATTAGTGGTACTAATATCCTATACTTTAGTGTAACAGAAATAATCAAAGGTGACCTTAATTGTGAGGTGTCTGTTTTATAGAGGTGACTGTAAAGCGAAATCGACTCCACTACATAAATGATCACACTTTGTATCTTAATAATATTTATTATATAACGCCCCATCCAAATAACTATTCTAGGGCGCCGTACGATTATTACAAATAAATTAATAACAAAACCATATATACGTAAAAATGCTAATATGCTAAAATATGTAACCATCACTACTAAATAAAAACAACTATACTGTCTTAAAATAAAATAAATAAATAAATATCAAATAAATAATCTTCAACAAAAGGTTTCTGGTCAAGGTCAACTCACCATGGCGAGGTGGAAGACGCCACCGATTGGTCCCATCGCCATAGCCTCTCTGATCAACTCATCCGTCTCTTTGCGACACTTCACGTTACACGTGCTGACCTTCACATTGACCCCTGACCTCCGCCACTGCTCGATGCACCAGCACTGGTAGCCAGTGCGAACTCCTGACCGCGAGGTCAGCACCAGTCTCGTGGCGCCCCGATCGACGAGCCAACTGGCGAGTTCGAGACCGAACCCCCCAAGGCCCCCTGTGATGACGTAGGACTTGTGGGGGTGGCAGGTTGTGCGGGGTATGGCATCTATGAGGACCCGGGTCGGCAACACCACCCTTTCTTTCTCTTCCTCCCGCACCTGCGACAAGACATCCACAATTCACACATCGGGGCAACTCTAAATTCACAATTGTAAAGTCTGTATTAATAACAATAATTCACAATTGTGAAGTGTGTATTAATAACAATAATTCACAATTGTGAAGTTTGTATTAATAACAATAATTCACAATTGTGACGTTTGCATTAATAACAATAATTCACAATTGTGACATTTGTATTAATAACAATAATTCACAATTGTGAAGTTTGTATTAATAACAATAATTCACAATTGTGAAGTTTGTATTAATGACAATAACCAACCATAATTATTACACATGTATTAAGTACTGGATGAAGTATAATTATGTATCCAATATACATAGCAACTTGTATGTAAAGGTTGCAACACTGTAATTCTAGTCAATTGTGTTTATGTAGTATAAGAAATTAGATTAGAAATTATTAATAGGGAATGCAAATCATAAGTTTTTAACTTCTTGCATTTCCTTTCAACACATCTGTAAATTGTTTTCATGACTGTATAGAGTTTATGTACAGATGCTGTGCATAGGTTCAATTTGTTAAGTATGAGTACAAATTGTTGAATAAAATTCAATTACAAAAATTCAATTCAATTGATTTTCGGAATTGGTTGGAATTTTTTAACTGGATAGAATTGGAACTGAATTTTTTATTAGAACTGAATTTTTTTGCAACAGTAGACATGAGTCAATGAACTTGAATTAATCTCTGATAATATAGGAAAAAAGAATAATTATTTTTATAGAGGTATCCGAAAATATAAGGTACACAAATTAATTAATTTAGTAGATTTATAGGGTGTTTGAATACATAGACATTATAGTACTAGGTACCCGACAGATCAATTTTTCCAACATGCAATTATCAGCTAAACAATTCTAGCCTACATTTCTGTCATAAAGAAAACTTTTCAGACCACAATTTCACCAAAATTCACAATGAAAATTCTGACAGCGTCACATTACGTACAGGAACATATTTTTCCGAACACAGCCGTTGCGAGCATACGCACTGACCTTGACGACGACCTTGCCAATGTGTTTGCCCTGTGCCATGTAGCGGAATGCTTCCTCTATGTCGTTCTTGTCAAAGACGGTCGTGTTGAGTGGCTGGACGGCGCCCGCGGCTATACCCTCTGACACCAGGGCGGCTACAGGACCCCAGTCGGCGTTACCCTCCTCAAAGAGGGCGTCGAGGAGGATCCCGTGGAACGTGACATTGCGGAGGAACAGGGCCATACCTGGGACACAGGACTCAATCGTGACTGGTTCGTCATTACTAGGGGGTGGTGTCATAAGTTAAGTCTATATTCTTAGAATTACAATATGTATTTAAAAATATGAAACATGATAACACACGTACAGAACCATGAACCTAGATAAATCCACTCAGAGATGCTTCAATTACATTATTATATATATGTGCACATGAAAATAAAAAAACGTTACATGGAACAATTTGCCTCCTACGCTCAGGACAGCAAAATCATTACAAGTGTTTAAAATACTTTTGAAGACTCACCTATTTAAACAAGCGTTTTTATAATTCACCTACTAGGACATTTTATGTGCTTTCTATTGATAAATGTATTTTTTGTTTTATTAGTTTCTTAACATATTTATGATTATTCTTCTTGTATAAATGAATGTATTTCTAGTAGTTTTTATAAATGTCTTAATTTATGTAAACACTTTTTTAATGATCTCTCTTTTTTAGTAACTATATTTAAGTTAATGTTATATTTTTTACATATTTATTTCTTAATTAGCATTTCTTTTTATGTAATATACTATTATATACGTGTGCATGTATGTAAAGCGCCTGAGGGCAATTTTAATTGATTGGGCGCTATATAAGTACTTTTATTTATTTACATATTTAGCCTTGGTTCAAGCCCCACACCCAATCAATGCGTGGTTGGGATGTGCGATTTTTACAATCCAAAGTGTCAATTTGCATTAACACGTTTCACTCGCTGGTGGCACAATTGTAGCAAGTAATTCTCCTTGCGATATGTGGTGATGACTAAACCACGGCCCACACATCATGGTTATTATATTTTGGGGATTTCGTGAAATTATGCGACCACCCCTAACTTACAGCTATAAAAATCTTGTTAAATTGCTAAGACGAAGGGAAGATTTCAGTTGCTGATAGGGTAACTTTATACGTGAAACACCGTTTTTCATATTCATGCAAATATTTTAAGTAAATATTTTTTCGATGGGTGACATAATTAACAATACAAAATTTATATACACCAGCATATGTCCGTCCCTTACATGACATTATCTTTTTGTTTTCCGACTGTAAACTGTATACATACCACTTTGTTTTTTCTTGCCGACTAGAATATAATATATTCTACCATTTCTGTGTTGTATTATGTCTTTGGGACAAATAAATATTTCATGTTCCTTTTCAGCTCCTTATTATCAGTAAGAAAAGAGAAGACACCAAATTCAAGACAAGCATGTATTGCCCGCCTCAGCCACCTTAACATCTGAACCATCGCTATATCCACATACATTGTATCATCCATATATATGGGCATATCCACACTGTACTGCGACTCACTGGGCATTATAATGAACATTTTGAAATGCTGATTTGGATGGCAAAACAAATAGTTATATGTTCAATTTTTTGGGATACATCAGTCATAGCCACCATAGATATAAAACAATTTTAAAAAGTCAAGAATGTGTGCTACTGGGTTGTATTTTTTCGTCGAACATTGACGAAAGTTAGGTTTTAAGAATGTTTGAAAGTGTGACATAAAAAATGCAAATTTTGAATGTTCTATCAAAGCATTAAAAGTGTTTTGTTTTGCATGCAGTGATGTAAATAAATAAAATGCCTATTTTTTATAGTCTAGTAATTGTGTGTCACAGTCGTGATGTGTTCCGTCAATGGCGGTCATAGCGTAATATTAGTACCAATTAAATATCGCTTTTATTACAGCCAGTGTTTTGCCTTGTAAGATACTCTCCGATAGGTGTGAAAACAATTCACTACCTTTCCAACTATTTTGTGGCATACTCACGTATTTTATACCATCCGAAACAAGAGGAAATTATTTTCCGTCAATAAATCACGACCATTTGTCCCATCAAGAAACAGGACTACTTCCAAAACTGTGCGAAGGAAAACCAAGCGGATATCATGTGGCGGCATACAAATGGTCATGTGATTCGACGTTGCCGCCGTTTTCCGATGAAGGAGATAAGATGGCATCAAATTGAATGTAAGAAATATTCCGTCATCTTTTTTGCATAAATGACAACGACCATGATTAACATTAAAATGTTCTGCAAATTCAGTCAAATCCCTTAAATATTGCGTACAGATATAAAATCAATTCGTTATGGAGTAATTAAAAAAAAAGTTAAATGTATGAATTAGTTTGTTGTTATCAGAAATTGTATTGCATTTTTCTATGTCAAAAATCACAACCATGACATTTTGACTGATTGACATTTAATAAATGTTCTCTGATTATATTGATGAAACTATGTTCTCTTCAACAATTTATGTAAATAAAGTCAATTGTCTACACAACCAAAGCATTTGTGTCAATTTGTTCAGGTTTCTAGAAATGAACCTAGATGTCACACTTCTTGCATTGTGGATATGCCATGTACAAAAAAAAACTTACATTCAGCTCCTTACTGTCATAATACTAATATTTCATTTATAGAGCGCAATTTCCACAAAATGCTCAAAGTGCTGTACGATCTAAATTCGATCAAGCGATCTCAATGTCAGTGAGAAGAAGGAACATCCCGAGACTCACCAAGTCGACTGTCATTGGAGAGGTCGAACTTGCCGATCTCAAGGAACTGTCCGTGTGGAGCAAGGAGCCTCACACTGGCCTGGAGCTTCTCCTCCGCCAGGGAGTTGAGGACCACGTTAACCCCCTTCCCTCCGGTTGCTCGCAGGATGTCCCACTCAAACGACTTGTCTCGCGAGTTTGCAAAGTGGCTGTCCTCAAGCTGGGGGAACCTGCATGTAGTTATAGCACACGTGGAAGTAAGGGATCATCTCAGAATGTCGATGTCCGATATTAGACAAACTTACTTCTGTCTGGCCTCAGTCCCCACTGCCCTCGGATGAACATTTGTGAACACTGATATGATGATATCAATATATTAACAGAATCAGTCCGTAGTGTAAAATATTGATGGCTGATGCCAGACGAAACTGCCTCAGACCCCCGCCCCCCAAACGAAAGTAATTTTGTCTGATATAGGACATCAACGTTCTGAGGTGATCCCTAATGCTTCTTGTGTTCTGTCTTTTGTTGCAGTTTTCAATTTATGGTCTAGAATTGGGAATGGAGTCGAGTAAAAGTGAAAACTATGCAAACAAGGTATCTGTTTAAGAACTGATCAAACAGAAGGAAGACAGTGTATTTGTATTTTACAATGTTTGTTTTAAAATTAATTTGACAGGTTAATATATTATGAATGCTTTGATACATCTATTCAACTAAATTGTAAGATGATTAGACATGCAACATTTCTTTCTACAGGTATTTTAAACAGACCAATTTATATTCTGTAACATAAATAAAATCTAACAGAAAGAGAAAGTAATGGTTCGTGCAGAGAGCAATTTGACTTGACCTTTGACCTGACCATTGACTAACATGTGTACTGCCGGGCCAGAAGTAGTAAGTTTGATTTATGCATTTGTTTTCTTGTTTTTATTCTTTTTAATGCTAACAATAACAAGTTATTACATTTAAGGCTTGTACTATCTATATTAAGAATTGAAGTATTAAATATAAATATATTACCAGCACAAACACCCAAGAAGCAATGCCTACTCCCAGTGCAGTCATAGCAGATGTCTACATTTCTGGCACGAAACAACTCTCAGCCTGCTACACCTGGCTACAAGGACAAAGGCGTACAACTCACCTCTGTTTCAGGTATTCTCTCTTCTCCTTCGACCCGACCGTCGTGAAGACTTCACAGCCCCTGTGCAAGGCCACTGAGATGGCGGCCTGCCCTACGCCCCCACTGCCAGAGTGGATAAGTACCCGGTCGCCCTTCTTGATGCGTCCTCTCACCACTAGGGCGTAGTAGACGGTCGAGTAGACGACGGGAACTGATGCGGCCTGCTCCAGAGTCCAGTGGTCAGGCACTGGCCAGATGAAGCGGCGGTCAGCGTCGACACTGGATGCAAGACCCTGGACACAAGAGATGGTGCCATGAAACGTAATTGTCCTATCCATCACGTGACCTGTGGTCTAGCAAAACCTCCATCAAAAAATGGACCACCAGAGTCAGGGTGGTTAATTAACTAGTGTTATCGTATTGTTTCCAATTTCATTTCCGCTACAATCAGTTTACTTTGAGATACATTCTTTACTTATTTGAAATAGAATCCATACTTATTTGAAATACAATCCGTACATACTTCAAATACTGAAATTCAATGTTTATTTAGATTGAAATGCAATCTGTAAATACTACGAAATATATTCTGTACTTATTTCGTGGAAAAAATAAAAGAAATAAAACATGTTTTTATTTTGAAGTACAAATAGTACGCACTTTGGCTGCAAGCAATCCCATAATTCTGTTGCCGGCGGGGTTACGACCTGAGAATTCCATGCCAAGAATGCAGTCCTTCGTGGCAATATCACCTACAAGTAAAACATGCATTCATTAAATAACAGACGTACATACAAACATAGGATAACAAAGCCGCTTTTAACAACTGTGAAATGTCACAAAAAACAACTATTCGACCATACACTATGCGCCCGAAACACCGCTCACAGTTTGAATGTTGTGCCTGCAAAATGTTTAAATTGCAAATTAAACATCAACAAAATGGGACAAAGTACAGCTGATTCGGTGAAGTTCTTGCTAACAAACACCACTCTGGGTGATTCCGGATAACAGAACTACACGTGCTAGAAGTCCATATAAAACAACACATACAAGCAGATGACAAACACGTTGCCTACCTGGGATGGCGTCTGGCGGCAGTTTACCCGTGGCAAGCATGATGTCTCGGAAGTTGAGGGATGTGTAATACACACTGCACAGCTCTTTGTTTCGGTGATCGGCCGGAGCGAAGTACTTGAGTGGCGACTCAATCCACTTGAGACTCGAGAGGTCACCCCGGGTCAACACGTTCACGTACGCATGCTCCGTGTGTTTTGTGACGCGCCGGCCATCTGTAACACCAGAGAATCCATCATTTCATGGATGTCATCAATTAAAGGTCCTTCCTCAATTACATTTTTCCCATTTCATTTTGTGAAGAAATTAACCCATCTAGTATCGACTATGATGTACTGAATCGTTTGTGTATATTTTTTATTCAGTTTTGGTGAAATTATCAAACTTATTTTTGACCGGATCCAGCCAAAATAATGTAAAAAAAGTTTGGTTCTATATTCCACTTTTTACATTTACAAGTTACACAATCTAATGATCAAAATTAATTCTTGTGATGATTTTAATAAGTAGATGCACTTTTTATTCAACTGACTGCACTTACTACTAATTATTATATATTCACAAACTACACATCTGAACACCAACGAGCCTACAATCCGTGAAGACAGAGACTGTTGAGACACATTGCATTGAACACCTTTATGGTCTGTTTCTGGACAAAGCTGGCAAAACTGGACATTGCCCTACATCAAGCAGAACTCAGAAAGTAGACAATGGTGTACCTTTGTGAAGAGGAATGTGTCTGAAGGAACCCCACTTCCCGTCTCTGTAGATGTTCATTACAAGGTCCCTGTGAACTAGACTCTCAAACACACTGCCTTCTAATGCTGGCATAGGCTTGTTCTGGTCCAAACTTCCATCGAAGATGCATCTAAAACAAACACACACATATTGCTCGGTTTGTAGTAAAAGGATGACAGTTTGCACAACGATACATTGAGGGAGGCGGGAGTACTGAACATATTTAGATGTGGAGTGCCTACTTCAGATGCATGCTCTTTTGCAACCGTTTTAGGATGCCATTTTCCCTTATCAATAGGCTAGAACACCAATTTTTTTACATGATTTGATTTGACTGTGATCGCAATGTGCAGTGCTTATGTTATGTCTCTGTCTTACTAACCTGGCAGCCCCGTTGCTATGACACACTTGTAAACAGCCCCGTTGCTATGACACACTTGTAAACAGCCCCGTTGCTATGACACACTTGTAAACAGCCCCGTTGCTATGACACACTTGTAAACAGCCCCGTTGCTATGACACACTTGTAAACAGCCCAGTTGCTATGACACACTTGTAAACAGCCCCGTTGCTATGACACACTTGTAAACAGCCCCGTTGCTATGACACACTTGTAAACAGCAAGCTTGCCGAATGGTTGGCTGTGCACAGCGCGTCTTAAGCATCTCACATTAATTATGATCTCACTGAATGACAAAAGGTAACATGACAGGTGCTAAATCCCGTTGCATAAACAACTGACGTCATGCAATAAAATCTTTCTTTTATTTTAAATTACCCTTTGACAAGAAATCATACCACCCTTTTTGCTTGAAATTAAATATTTACCTAAATCTCAAACACATATTTGTTGGTGTTATTTCACATTAATATTTCTTGTTTAAGAACACTGTACATTTATTAGTTGCACCAACTAAACACCCCAATGTCAAACCTGCACACAGGAAGCCTGCCGAATGTACATCACTAGCTGGAATACTAATTACGATCTAATTGATGATAGAAGAAGGCTGCATGACAGGTTATCAAACATTGTCACTGAATTTCAGAATATATAAATGATCAACTCTATGCAACAAGATTTTAAATGTATTATAAATAAGTAAGCATACCACACGTTTTACTTTTAATTAAATGTTTTACCTAAATCTAGAAAAGTTTGTTATTTTCTGAACAGTGTACCTTTTTTAGTATACACCAACAAACACCCCCACATCAAACCCTTACCTGACTTTATCGCCCCCAGGTTCCTGTCGTAAGCAGTTCACCATGCCGATGATGCCGTTATTCGACCGGTCAGCCTTCAGCCACACATTGTGACCTGCCGGCCGGTCATCCGCACTGACCAGAACATTCTTCACTTCCTCGACCCACTCGAAGTTGACACTCGACACGTCAATGGTCGTCTGCTGCTGCATTGACGCGTTCATCGCACACTTCCGACACAAGAAGAGCGTGTTGAGGAAGCCGTCAGACTTCTGTGCAACGACCTCCAGTCCGGCTGACTCGAGCAGTGTCGTCCACGTCGCTGCGTCACAGAATGGTCCACACGTGCGTTTGTCAGCGTCAACAATCTTCAGTTCGTTCGCGAGCGCGTCAAGCATCAGAGGTATAACAAAGTTTGTCGTTGGTTCTTGCACCAACAAGAAACCGCTGTCTTTCACGAGCGCCCCCAACCACGATATTGCTGTCGCAAGATCAGCCTCTTTGTGGAGAACGTTACACGCGATCGTCACGTCAGCAGTTCCCAGCTGCCCTGGTGGTGACCCACTTAGCGTCCATTCGACTGACGTCACGTTAAAACTCTCCAAGTGGTCGGCGTCAAAGTTCTTGGCGTTTGTATCAATGGCTGTGTAATCAACTTGCATCATGGGTTGCGACTCGAGCTGCGGGATAGCCTGCTGGTATACACGACTATCGCCCGCCCCATACTCCATGACCTTCAACTTGGTACTCCCGCGATTCTCGAGAACAACATCAAGACACGTCTTTAGCATCCGGTCTGTCGACGCACTGCCAAGCAACTTATCCCTGGCGAGACTACCACGCAATGATGCCAACATGTTGCGAATGTTCTCAACAAACAGATCGTTTTTCTCCTGCGAGAAGATCTGTCGTAACGTAGTTGCCAGAACACATTTTGGATCGTTGGCGAGTTTCTCGATTGTCGCGTCAATGTCTGCAACGTCGTCTATCTTCATCTTAGCGAGCTGCTGTTTGAAAAGGTCAACATTCGGCAGGTGTTCGGTGACCCCGTTGTCCAGTAGTTGGACGAGACCACGTCGGATGCACGCCTTACACAGACGTGAGTAGTCACTGAGGTCATCACGGTCAGCGAGCACGTTGTCTTCGTTGTACGGAATGAATTCAAACTTCTCGAGGACCGGGGCGGTCTGTTGTTGGTGTCGCGGGGCCACGGTCGCATGCAGGCCAACAATCTGGGCACCCCCAGCTACACATGCGTCCAGTACGTGGTCAACCTGCGCCCGGACAGCTGGAATACACGCAGACAGGACGTCATGGTTATACTTGACTGGTTATACTCACATGTTTGCTTAGTGACAATAAAAGCATCTGTCTGCCTGTCCAAGCCAGCCAGCCAGCCAGCCAGCCAGCCAGCCAGCCAGCCAGCCAGCTGTCTGTCTGTCTATCTGTTGTCTCAGTGTGTCTATCTGTTGTCTCAGTGTGTCTATCTGTTGTCTCAGTGTGTCTATCTGTTGTCTCAGTGTGTCTATCTGTTGTATTATTGGACACCTTCTGAAAATGTAATATGAAGAAATAATTCTCACCTATGAATGTGATATGTTCACAAATTTGTCCAATTCTTCAAACAAACTATTTCTGTAACAACTTCTTTACAAAACCCCAACATTGCATACAAACCCCCCACATTGCATACAAAACCCCAACATTGCATACACAAGGAAGTTAGAAACAAGTGTTTTTGTGCAGCTAGCACATAACAGTTACCTGCGTGTTCGCTATCAGCCTGTATGACGCAGTCAGCGTGTGTGGCTGGGTCAATGCGTATTGACCGGATGCGTGTAGGTAGTCTAAGACCAGATCCCTCCGCACTCAGAATCTGTATCTGGAGCATCGTGTCCAGGAACGTCACCCAGTTGTCACGCCATACCAGGTAGCCGTCATCACCTGCGTCACACCAATCTGACATCATCGTTGCCGTCAACATTAGGATATGTCATATGAGTCAATATTTAAAAGAATGTTGTTTATTAAATCTTGTTAAATCTACTCTAACCTTAGCCATTGTGTATCTTATATTAAATGCCAAATTTAGAATACAAATTTTCCAAAACACAACGACATTCTTTCCTTACAACTTGTGTGGTCCCCCAGGTGGACAGAGTCAGACGGAGGTAAAGGTAAGTTCTTATATAGCACAGTATTCAGTCCTCAGGACTGCTCAAAGCACTTTACTCCCTGGTAGACCTGTTCAATCGAACACCATCTCAACTTCTCTGGGAAGCATTCAGCCATGCCTCAATTGCTGCACAGACTATTCATACACAAATATCCACCACTGTCTATAGCCAGGTACTCATTCATACAGTTGAGTGAACTGGAGCAATGTAGAGTGAACGAACTAGGCCAAAGTTCGACACAGGATGCGAACCAGGGTTCTGTTGATGGAGTCTGCTACTGCTGAAGAGAATGCAGGGACCCACCTTTATGGCTGGCAGAAAGGATGCCCTGGAATGTAGGTCCGTAGTCGTAGCCCCGCAGTCGCAGCTGTTTGTAGACGTCGCCCGAGGTGAGACGAATCAGATGCGCTTCCTGGGGTTTCTCTGTCGGGTCACACACGGGGAGGTCAATGACGGGGTCACTCGGCTGGAAGACCCGCCCACTCACCACCAGGGTTCCACCCTCGCACAGTTCAAACATCCCCGTGCCTGGCATGATGCTCACGTCAAGTTTCACTATTCCTGTAAGCAGACAGGGTGGACTTGTAAGTTTGCAAAGTGCCACAATATATTCATACCATAGGATTCTGATCGCACGATCCATTCGGTTCCTCAGTAATTAGATGTTCTTTTTCGGAATCTAATATTAGAAGAGTTTGTAGTTCATTAAGCATTACATAGGGGGGTGGTTTGTCATCGCTATGTATCAAGAGGAAAATCGGTGCAGTGGTGCCTCCTGGGAGGGAAATGGGTTAAGATGGTGCCACCTAGTGAGTGAAACAGGTTAAGTCAAAGTGACTAATAGCCATCGTAAAAATCGCAAGTTCCATGTATTAGCGGGTGGCTTGAACCCATGCTAAATGCTTTTAAAGGATTGCTAACTAATAAGACAATCCCTAAATGTTTACTATCTATTTTTATTCACTTAATTTGTGGGTTTATACAGGTTTCTGTGCCTTGTTTATTGCTCCCGGCACCCTTGTTTATTGCTCCCGGCACCCTTGTTTATTGCTCCCGGCACCCTTGTTTATTGCTCCCGGCACCCTTGTTTATTGCTCCCGGCATCCTTGTTTATTGCTCCCGGCACCCTTGTTTATTGCTCCCGGCACCCTTGTTTATTGCTCCCGGCACCCTTGTTTATTGCTCCCGGCACCCTTGTTTATTGCTCCCGGCACCCTTGTTTATTGCTCCCGGCATCCTTGTTTATTGCTCCCGGCATCCTTGTTTATTGCTCCCGGCACCATTGTTTATTGCTCCCTGCACCCTTGTTTACTGCTCCCCGGCACCCTTGTTTATTGCTCCCTGCACCCTTGTTTATTGCTCCCGGCACCCTTGTTTAACACGGGAGCTAAAAACTGCTACAGGGGACAGGCGCATCTTGAGAGGAACGGTGGTAGCCAACTGAGTTCAATCTCAGTGGCTGATATGAGTGAGTGAGTGAGTGAGTGGGAGGGAGAGTGAGTGAGTGATTGAGTGGGAGGGTGAGTGATTGAGTGGGAGGGTGAGTGATTGAGTGGGAGGGTGGGTGAGTGAGTGGGAGGGTGAGTGATTGAGTGGGAGGGTGAGTGATTGGGAGGGTGAGTGATTGAGTGGGAGGGTGAGTGAGTGAGTGGGAGGGTGAGTGAGTGAGTGGGAGGGTGAGTGATTGAGTGGGAGGGTGAGTGATTGAGTGGGAGGGTGAGTGATTGAGTGGGAGGGTGAGTGATTGAGAGGGAGGGTGAGTGTGTGAGTGAATGGGAGGGTGAGTGAGTGGGAGGTTGAGTGAGTGAGTGAATGGGAGGTTGAGTGAGTGAGTGAGTGAGCAAGCGAGATTGTAAACGGGTAACAAGTTACCTGTCTTTGGCATGATGGTGGCTCTGTGGATTTGCACGTCTTCGAACGCAACTGGGAACTGTTCGTACGACTGCCGGTTGATCTTGGCGAAGGCTCGCCACACTAACACCAAGTATCCCGTAGCGGGGTAGAGCACTCGGCCGTCAATCTTGTGACCAACAAGATAGTTGTCCTCGGACTCTGCGGATGCGTCAATCTCAAAGGAAATGGAACTACCTGATCCCCCTGGGCCAGTAATGAACTGTTCTGCCTTTGGTACGTCCCATGGCTGCTCGTGATCCCACTGGACAAGTGAGGACAGCATGGGGGTGCCTCTGGACACGGGCATCTTGACCGCGGGGTACAGCCCAAGCGGGTTGAAGTTCACCCCTGCCATGTAGACCCTGAAACGAGAAAATTATCAATGTTGGTAGTTATGCAAGTTCCTTTTTTCAATTTTTTCAACTTACGTTGGATGTGTTATCTGTTGTAATATTGTTATGAATGTGTTGTGCACATCTCATTGCAGTGTCCATATCAAAAATGTGACGTCTGCATGAGAATGTGTGGTCTGTGTCAGAATGTGACGTCTGCACTTGAATGCAGTAACCACACCTGAAAGCGTCATCTGAATCTGTATACCCAAATACATAATCTGTGCGAAAATCCGGGATCCCTGTGTCACATGTTATAGTAAGTTTGTTTAGTTTCTATGTGTCCTTGTGGCACATCGCCAGTGATAGTGGAACACCTCCAGCAAGACTGTCCAATACACCAATACGACAGGAAGGCAACGAGGCCTTCAGAAACATCAGTATAGGAAAATATTGTTGGCCTTCTGGAGGACCTGCAGCACACAGTGACCTTCGTACGAGGAGTGCCAGTGAATGACGAACAAGTTTAGATTCTGACTGGCAATCCTTAATTGGAGTGAGTCTGTTCCTCTACCCTGAATTAGACAATGTAGTAATTTGTAACAGGACGTCTGCTGTGTTGAATGTCGGAAATTGTTGAACATCAAATGGTATTACGATTAACTTTGGCATTATTGCCAAAAAGCTTGTTTTGAAACTGCATCTTTTGTTTCCCATTTCACTATGCTGCACGGTGTATCTTCCAAACTGCGAACGTTATTACAGGTGTACTAAACACAATTTGGCGGGCAGTAAACCTTCAACATAGTTATCATAGTCTTAAGTACAATATATTCATTAATAAATGAAAAACTAGGAACAGGCTTCCTCCCTTTAAAGTAAAGCCGTGCAAATGGCTACAACACATGGCAAAGAAGTTTACATTTGATAATGATTAAAAGGAGGTAATCTATAGTAAGCCGATAAAAACGTTCGTATACAACCCAGAGCATCTTCAAATGGTAAAAGAAATCCAGTTTCAAAACAAGATTTATTGGCAAGAATTCCGAGAGGGATTGAGTTAACTGCAATACACTTTGGTGTTCAACCAGACATGTTAAATCTCCCGGATACGCCTGGACTCTCCCGGAAATCTACCATATCTCCTGATCTCCAGGACATGAGAAGCAATCTCCTGGAGAGAACCAATCTTCAGGATTTCTATGCCAAAGAAAATTCTTTGTGGCTCCATAAAGCCAGTGAGTTAATTGCAATCGGTCTGAACCTGAGCTAATTCTCATGAACAGGACCTGGACCAAGGGCAAGGCCCCTGGGTTAACAAAGAGGGTTGTAAATTCATCATCCATGCATCTGTCACCCAGGCCATGGTGACAAACTTTGAAGAAAATACAATGCTAAGTTCCGGTTCTTATATCTGTGAATATTATATCAGTTATGTTTGTAATAAAAGAAGATGTATTTACTGCCTATATTCAAGGTTTTTGGCACCATAAAAATTATATATTTAATGTATGAACACATATGCCTAGAACATCAAATTAGTAAACTTGTTCTTCTTTCTATCAAATTTATAAAGCCACAAACATTTTAGTTTACTTGTCCACATATAATTTATTTAATGTAACACATTAAATATATATAAACTGGTGTTATGTGCCATTGATTTAAGAGCACATGTGCAATGCATTTGGAAATAAAGCTGATCTGTGACTATTTTCATAACGTGAAATACTCTTGATTTATAAACAATTCCACAATACCCTGAGATCCACGATTTACACACAATTCCCTGATACCACAAGACCCTCCAATTTATGCATAAATCTCATGCACTGGCATTTTAAAAACTTTTTTGAGGTTAGCATGTTGATTAAAACGTGGTTATTAACGTCTACGGAAATTATTCTTTTTTGTTATATTTTAATTTATTTACGTATAAACGCCCGATTTTCCAAGACCCTCTGCTTTACATATAAATGCCCGATTTTTCGAGACCGTCTGACTTATGTATAAATCTTTGGCATTGGCGTTTCTGAAACTTAACATGTCTGATTCAACGATGCACCTTTTCCCACATTCAACACAGCAGACTTCCCGTTACAAATTACTATGCCCACTAATTCAGGGTATACAAACAGAGTGCCTCCCTTTAAATTAAAATAATTCAAACAGCTACAACACTCACTTTCCGAGACTCGACAGCAGATACTCGACGTTGTCGGCATGGTTGCGCTTCATGAGTCCGACAAACAGACAGTCGGCACTGAGCGAGCGTTTGAGGATAGCTTGGAGTAGACAGTGCGGTGCTATCTCTATGAGAACGGCGCCGGCGGGCACGTGCTGTAGAGCCTCCTGGAAGAGTACTGGACTCACGAGGTTGTTCACGTGGTAGTCTGCCGACGAAAACTTGGCCAGGTCTGTGTCCCACCGTTCCTCTGGGATCGAACTACTCACCCAGCGTGGGGTACGTACCCTATTCTCCTTGATCACCTACAACACGCCGAGTTGTGTCGGGAAATATGCACAAGATCCAGTTCCCCAACAGGACACCGGGTGGCAGTTTAGCCTACTGTATCTACCATCAAGGCAATTGTGAAAATACAGGAATTTAAATGGGGCTTAAAACAGAAAAAACATTTTAATAAAAATTATTAAAATGGTGGTAGCACTTCTAGTAATTCAAATTTAATCCGAAGAACATTTGTATACACATCACATGTAGAATCTTGTTGTATAAGGAAGTTGATGCTGACCTTGAGCAGGGCAGCCTTGAGGGCTGGAGCGGTTCGCTGCATGTAGTGCGAGTGGAACGCGACCCCTGCACTCTTGACCTCCTTTGCAAACACGCCCTCCTCCTTGAGCTGGGAGACAAACTCACTGATGGTCTCCGCCGGCCCCGAGATCGTCACAGTGTCAATGGAGTTGTGACACGCAGGGACGACGCCGCTTGGACACCGCTCCTTTGCCTCCTCCCACGTCAGACCTGCAACACCGAACGACACGTCAATCACTGCCTCACACACAGGGGCATAGCCGTCTGCCCGTTTTCAAGACTGACAGATGACTGGTCAAGACGGGTAATTACAACTGATAAGACAGGTAGAACATAGCGGACTGGTCATTATATTAACTAATAGTTCCAAGTCTAGGGGCACATATTAATGACTATCATCGGCACAACTGGTAGTGAAACACATCAAATGGATCACATGTTGCCATGTTTCAGTGATATATCTTGAGACATTTTGATTTAGGCAAGAATATATCGAACTGCTCTCACATTGTTGAAAGGACTTTTTTTTATTAAATGTACACCTTTACTTAACTACTTGTTTATAAGTTCCTCACAGTACATTTTAAGTAGTATTCAATTTGTTGTTTTATTTTATATCTTACACTTTCTTGTTTTAGTGATAAATATATCTTTTAAATATATATATATATATATGTGTGTGTAGCTCCTTTGAATGTACTGGGTAAAGCATGACAGAGTATTAAATGAATATGGCTCATAATAATTTTTTTAATGTTATTATTATTTAATCACACAAAATGGGGTGTTGTTTTGTGGAAAATGTGTAATAAATACTGCATAAGCATCTGTGGATATGTAAATTTTGGTTTAACAAATATGCAAACCAATACTTTCAGAATAAAAATATAGACGGCTAAATGGAGCATAAAACAGAATACAGATCAATATTAAAACGCACGTAACCCAAATCTAGAAAACCAGTGTCGACATACCAACTGCTGCCATGCCACCTAGTGGCAGATTCGCCTCCATCACACAGCGCCCTCTCCAATATGCAGCCAGAACCGTCTCTTCGGCTGTAAGTCCACCATCTGCGTAGGCACAGCCGAGTTCTCCGACTGAGTGGCCCACAATGCCGTCTGGTTTGATGCCAAGAACTTTCAGCACACACACTAGGGCCACCTACAAATGAATATTTCACTTGTAAACAGGTTCTTATATAAAAAAATGTATGCAATTGAAACTAAATGCCTGCAAAAGATCTTGGGCAAACAATGGAGCAAAAATGTGACGAACATAGCTGTCCGGATATGATCAGGACAACCTCTGGCAACATCTACTATCTGCAGAAGACGAATGAGCTGGCTCGGCCATATCATAAGGCTCCCACCTACTAGACCTGCCCAACAAGCGCTATGGTGGATACCAGCAGCTGGCCAGAGAAAGAGGGGGTGACAAAGAATGAACTGGCGCCAAACATTCGACCATGACATACAGTTGATCAACAAAAGTTGGAGCGACGTCAGAACACTAACAAGCAACAGATCTGGATGGCGTGCTTTGACTGCCTCATGCGTCTCTAGATGCAAGAGCCGCTAACTCTAAGTAAGTAACCCTACAGTGTCGCCATCTGTGGAATGACTGACAACTCAAATTGTCCACTGATAAAGGTAAGTAACTCTAAATAACAACGTGTGTTTTTATAAATGCTCTGCCAAATGGTAGATCAGAAACGAATGATTCAAGGAAGTGAATGAACACAGAAACACACGAGTCAACACCGTACAATTCCTATGGCATAAACCAACGCCTAAGCTACTGTGCCACTATCCTCCATGTGCCATCTGGGGTTTCTGTGGTGGAAGGCAATCTGGATAAACCTCATTCAGCACCCACCTGGGTGGCAGCGATGCCAACGAATGAGTTGAGCGTGTCGTTGAAGGCGTCCTCCTCTCCCGTCATCAAGAGGTCGTACAGTTTGACCCCGTATGGCTGGAGCACGGCATCCGACTCCATGATAGACTGGCGGAACACGTCCAGCTCCATCAGGTCTCGCCCCATGCCGTGCCACTGCGTACCCATGCCGGCAAACACGAACCATACCGGGCGCTTCTCAGTACTCGCATATTGCTGCAAACACACAACACTTGCGTACTCTAACAGCGACCAATTCTGGTGTCTTTAGACCCTGTCATGTTTTAATAAAATGCACTCCGATTCACCACACCACACATAATCTTTCAGTGAGATATGTTTTAAATCAGCGCTAACTCAAGAACGTCTAATACAAGGTAGTAATTCAATTGGATTACACCTCCACGGATAGTTCCACCTCTTCAAAGGTCGATATGCCCAGGGAAGATTATATAATCAGCTGCTGAAAAAGATGATCAAATAGCTGAGGTTTGTGCTTGTATTTATACATCAACAAACCCCAACCTCACAAAACATCATGCCCTACTATTTCTATGTAATAATGTTTTTTTCAAAACAGTTAATGTTATCTCAGACACGGGTCACAATGCACAGCTGCACCCTTTTGTCTAATTCGGGACTTGCAAAAAATATTTCTGGTTAAGGGCCTGGCACCAACTCATACCAGAGAAACAAGGAAAGCGGCAATTTAGCCTTACCCACCTGGACCTCCTGAACGGCAGGCTCCTTGTTAAGTATCGTGTAACCCCGATAGGGGTGACTCGACGCTGGCATGGCGGCCGTTTCCTGCAACAAAGCATGGGCTTCGACGCTGTGTGCATGTTCTGTGCGCATTTTTGTGAGTGTGTTTTCGAGTCCCTGCTGCGTACGACCAGCGTACATGCAAAGTCTCTGCGCATTCGCGGCTGCATGCGTTGGCGCCGGCGGTTTCGTGTTCGAGTGCATCAGCGCATGAACGTTTGATCCGCCGAAGCCGAATGAGTTGATGGCGATGTAGCCGCCGTTCCACGCCGTGCGCTCCGTGACGACCTTGAGACGACCGTCGGAGAGGCCCGGGATGTCGGGGTTGGGCGTGGTGAAGTGGAGGTTGGCTGGGATTGCTCCATCTTCCATAGCAATAAGCACCTTAGCCAGGGCCGCCAGACCTACACACACAGCATTCTTGTTTGCATCCCCCACCACAGTTGCATAATTCGGAAAATACTAGATAGTTATTGGCATTTTAGAGAATCATAATCCATCCAGTCACACCCACCTAAAAATAAACTTTTGCATTTTGGGAAACAATAAACTACTTATTTCCAGTCTGAATAATGCAATTTGGAATTATCATCTTAGAAAAGGATTTTTGGTGCATGTTTTGGATTGAATGGTGATTTGTAACGTAAATACCCATTTTGAAACTTCAATACTATGGGTGTGTCAAATCAACCGCCCATAACTACGCAACAAACGGAATTAATTACTTATTTCCAGTCTGAATAATGCAATTTGGATCTTAAAAAAGGATTTTTGGTGCATGTTTTGGATTGAATGGTGATTTGAAACGTAAATACCCAACAATGTCATCCATTTTAAAATTTGAACACTATGGGTGTCAAACCAATGGCCCATAAGTTCGCAACAAACGGTCTTACACGGATGACTCTGGTATCATTGTAAAGCTAAAACGTTGCTCTCACAATTCCATACTGCCAAAATGTACCATTGCGACCCACCACATTTGTTCACGAGACCCACGTACCTGATGCAGGCTCTGGGTGGCCCATGTTTGACTTGGTTGAGCCGATCAGGAGCGGTCCCTTGCGACCATTGCTGCAGAAGACGTCGGTGACTGTGTTGACCTCCTGTGGGTCCCCGGCCTTTGTTCCCGTGCCGTGGGCCTCGACATATGCGACCTCCGACGGGTCGACCCCAGCCTCCTTATACACCTCCAGTAGTAGAGACTTCTGCACCTCGCCCGATGGGAATGTTATACCTGAAACACACAGCACACTCTCTAGGCGACTGCAAAGTTTGATACCGTCAGTTTTCGTGTATAATATGTCCCATGATTAATACACACCCAGACTTTTGCAAAATTCTGACAAAATTCTTATATTATCATGTATAATACGCTTCTGAACTGTTGGCACCAATCCCTCATTTCCTCGCTGGATGGATGACCAGAGACAGGACAAACTGGATCAAAATGGATGACCAGAGACAGGACACACTAGATCTAAATGGATGACCAGAAACAGGACAAACTGGATCTAAATGGATGACCAGATACTGGACAAACTGGATCTAATTGGATGACTAGAGACAGGACAAACTGGATCTAAATGGATGGCCAGAGAGAGGACAAACTGGATCTAAATGGATGGCCAGAGACAGGACAAACTGGATCTAAATGGATGGCCAGAGACAGGACAAACTGGATCTAAATGGATGACCAGAGACAGGACAAACTGGATCTAAATGGTTGACCAGAGACATGACAAACTGGATCTAAATGGATGGCCAGAGACAGAACAAACTGGACCTAAATGGATGACCAGAGACATGAAAAACTGGAGAAGATACACTGAAGCCTTATGGGCCACGGAGACAGAAAAGGTGAGGCATAAGGTAACATAACACAGATCATTATTATTGGCACAACTTGTGGGCCTGTCACATGACACAATGGTGGTCATGTGACATAGGAAGAACACTTCCTTCTACTGGGAACACATCAAGGTAATGACCATTCGAGAACTGTATATAGAATACAGATCTGTCTAAATCTGACCTAAGGAAACACTGTCATCATATGCTCCGTATTGTGGCTAGCATTTCAAACGTGCTAAATTGAAACAAAATTACATTTACAATAATTACAAAATTGATAAAATACAAAAATAGCCGCAGGAATTAAGATATTAAATTAGTAAAAGTGTAATGGATTTTTCGCACACCTCTCTCCTTGTTTCCATCAGAGTTGGTCTTGGAATGAATGAATGTGGCGTAGATACGTTTGGCAGCCGAGGCTTTCTGTAGGTACACAGCGACCACTGCTTCACTCCGACAGTAGCCATCACCTGCAATACAAAGACGTGGACGACACCAACACGTCAAACATGAGCCTTTTACACGGCCAATAAAACGTGTTGTTTTATTAAAATAATCTGCTCTGTTTTACCACAACTGTTATTCAAGTTTTGGCGATCAATCAATTTCATTACTAAAATAAAAAAAATTATTCACTACGACAACATGTTAGTTTTTTGCCACAACAAATCTATTTTACTATGACAATATATTTTATTATTAAACTACAGCTTTTTAAAATAGTATATTAAATTATAGTAGCTATCTCAAATTATGCAAAATACAATTTCATAATTATTTAAGGGTAGCCGTTGATCCTAAATTAGATTTTTTGCCATTTTGGAATTTCATCATTTTCAAATAGATTAACATGTTATGTATTCCCACTATACTGCATTTTTCAAGATTCTGATTAGAAATACCTACAATCAGATTATGTATACCTGCCCGTACAGCTTAACATATGACGTTCTTATTTTGTTCGTTTTCTGGAAACAATATTTTTGACCATTTGTGACACTGGCAACAATTATTTTGAAAAACTACATAAGATAGAGAATTGTAATTTTCACCAGTTATTCTGTGGAATGTTCCAGGTGCAATGAGCTATTTTGGATGTCATAGCATTATTTTAAGGGTTTGTAAACAAGGGCCATCCAATTAGGGAATTAAACAAATCTTCACCTGAACTTCACAATTCACTATGGTCATAAAACATGAGCCCAAAACCACCTTATTGTGCAAAGTAACATTCCAACAAACAACTTACTCCAATAGTATGATGGTATTTGCTATCACTTATTCTGAATAATTTTGCTTGTGGGAGCATACGTCCAAAGGCACATAAATCGCTGTTGCCATGGCAACAATTATGCAAATTAACCGATTTTTCACATGTTCAACAATCTTCACCCAACAATTACAATCATCAAATTTTATGAAGATGTGATGAGATTTCATCAAGATACGGCCCATAGTTACTTTAGGACCAGCGGCTACCCTTAAATGATCCAAAACATTTTCAAAACCCCTTTTGAAGACAAATTCTACTCAGATCAGCACAAAATCTTATTTTCTTTATGTGCCAAGAATTTCACAATCATTTGATGGAGGGGGGTTTCCCAGCACTAAAAAATGACTTTCCTCCCAAACCAGTGAGGCTGTTTTTAATCGAATAAAACAGACAAGAGAAAATCACAAAAGTCACGTACCCGAGGCATCGAAGGATCGACATGCGCCACGCGGTGAGAGCATTCCAAGTCGCTGGAACTGCAGTGTGGTGTGTGGCTTCAGACAGAGACTCGTGCCTCCAACGATGGCTGCGTCGCACTGACCAGAGCGGATCGCATGCAACGCTTGGTCCAGGGCCAGCAGGCTTGAACTACACGCTGTGTCAGTCGCATAACTCGGCCCTGGAACATGCATTATGAATTGCAAAGGTGGATCAATCCATTTATGGTTATTTCCAGGGAGAAACAGATCGTTCCATATAGAAATACACCTTCATTTCCAAATCTGAATAGTTATCTCAGACTGACTGTGAACAGCATTTGATCTCTCGTCACCTCTAAAATTACATTTGTGACATTTGATACATCATAATCTGTGAAAAATGACGTTACTGTATTTGCAGAAAAAATTATTTTCACATGAACCAACTTTGCTGCATATTTATGAATATTTGCATAGAAAGTTGAATTTGCAATCATAAATATTATACAGATAAGATAAATTGTTTTTACCAATATTATTAGTTCATATCAGACAATTATTGAGAGGGTGGAACTGATCAGATAATGTAACACTTGGTTATTTATTTAAACAAAATTTAAATTTGTTTACTTACTAACATATCCAGAATATTTGATTGAATATAAAAGTACTTGTGCATTAGTGTGTGATTACTGTCAATATTAAAGTATCGTAATACAGTTTTTATGTATCTTCATAACAGATCAAAAGAAAGTATTGGAACATGAGTTAAAAAAATACATAAACTCCTAAATATTTCAAAATTGTTTTCTTTCAATCAAACTTTCACTTATCTTACACTGCTGGCATTATTTTTGTCGCAAGAAATGCTGCTGTGGCAAGTGAATAAGGGGGAAGAGGACCAAGAGGACCGGGAAGAGGACCAAGAGGTTCGGGAAGAGGACCAAGAGGACCGGGAAGAGGACCAAGAAGACCGGGAAGAGGACCAAGAAGACCGGGAAGAGGACCGGGAAGAGGACCAAGAGGATCAGGAAGAGGACCAAGAGGGGTCGGGAAGCGGACCAAGAGGACCGGGAAGAGGACCAAGAGGGTCGGGAAGAGGACCAAGAGGACCGGGAAGAGGACCAAGAAGACCGGGAAGAGGACCAAGAAGACCGGGAAAAGGACCGGGAAAAGGACCAAGAGGATCAGGAAGAGGACCAAGAGGGTCGGGAAGATGACCAGGAGGATCGGGAAGAGGACCAATAGGGTCGGGAAGAGGACCAATAGGGTCGGGAAGAGACCAAGAGGGTCGGGAAGAGGACCAAGAGGATCGGGAAGAGGACAAGACGATCACGAAGAGGACCAAGAGGGTTGGGAAGGCGAGCAAAAGGGTCGGGAAGAGGACCAACCTTTGAAGTCAAAGAAGAATGAGAGGCGGTTGGCAAACATAGATCTCGTGCAGCCGGTCATCTCATAGCCCACAATCTTCTCCATGTCGAACGTCCATACTTCGTGTGACTCCGACGCGCTGCAGCCAATGAACACGCCCGTCTTGGTGCCGCGTACTTCTTGTGGGTTCATGCCTGGAAGCAAGGCGCAAGTGAAACACAGAACCGCAACCATGACAAGATACATTTCATCCCTTGAGAACCAAAGTCGTAAGTGACATTTTCAAATGTCGGACATTTCATACAGAAACTTTTCTTGCTAATGAAAAATCTGTCTTGTTTAATCTAGTACAATGAGGCCCTTATTATACCAGAATTAAACTAAAACTTGATCCTTCATCACATGCAAAATTTCTTTATTGAATTTGTCAGACATTTGAAAGTGTCACTTGCGACCTTGTGTTTCTCATGGGACGATTTGTGATATAAATTTGCGTTATTTAGAAGATATTTAGTAGTAAAAATACATTCATATATTGCGCAGTACCCAGTCCTTAGGACTGCTAACCCCACATCAATGGTAAACATCAATAATTTTTTTCCCTGAGATCATAAGATACATTTTACATCTGGAACAGCTATGCCCCAAGCACGTCACTTTGTTTTCAATTTGATAAAAAACTAAATCAGTCAATTATTTTTAAATATGAATTAAAAACACAGTCATATGTATTACTGTTTTAAGGCTGAACCTACATAGGCTGTTTCAGTTGAGTGCACAAAACCTGTTTTTTCTTAATTTTAGTTAGCAACATAAATCTCATGTAGGAAGCAGGGTTTTTATATCTATTTGTCTGTATTAATCTGCCCACAATTGGTTGATTTGCCGTGACCAACAACAACTGTCCAAAACCGGCCGCTGGATAAGTTGGAATCTTACAACTCATATACTACACAATAAAAGTATTGCAATCTATAGGATAATTGCATTCTAAATGTCCTTTTAAGGATTTATTTATTTGCTATACATTAGTGTTACTTGCTGTATGGCTTTATATTGATTTACAGTTTTTGTGTTAGCGTTATTTGAAAACATCTCGCTGAATTTGTATAAGCGCTGTGGGGAATCATAGCGCATCTATTTAAAATGTCATTTCATTGGGTCTAAAGGGTAAAAACACAGTATTTCAATAAATAAATAATCACTGAAATGATGGAAAAAATCTTGCCGTCACAATTATCCTACACCCGGGGACCGTCTCACTGAGACAAATGGCTCATAAGGAAAATCAGTCATTAAACTCAATCCATTGTTAAATTTAACCTTTAAAAATGCAAAAAAAAACATCGCTGTATCACAGAGGACACTATTTTCGTGATACACTGGCAAAATTGTCTTGGTGGTAACAATTTTCAGTACACCAGATCACCGCTAAGGAGGGAAATCGATTTTAATGAGTAAAATCTGGCTTTTGAGCTCATGAGAATGTTAGTGATACGGTCCCCTGATGTAAACCACAGTCAAGAGCAAGACTGGCAGAAACTGGCTGAAACTGGAACAGTGAGGTCAGGACACAGGGACAAATCTGGTTGTTACATACCTGCATCAACTATGGCTTCATACGTCACTTCTAGCAGCATACGAAGCTGTGGGTCCATAGAGTTTGCCTGCTTTGGGTGCACCCCAAAGAAACTGGCATCAAACTGAGAGAGGTCCTTCAGTTTGCCGCTGCGTGTAGGTAACCCATTCAGACCTGGAATCAGTGCTTGTAAAATTACAACCCCCTCCATTCTTGATTTAGCCCGTCGTGAATTAGGTTCGTTTATGTTCAAATTTACAATGTCTGAAGAGTTATACAGACTTGCCTACCCCAAAAACTTCCTGTCAGTAATCCGTCTTCCCATTTACACTGATTTTCAGGAATATAAGCCTGTCAGATATTGTCAGGAAAAGAGAACACCACTGTCAGTAATACCTTAATACTGTGATTATGACGATAGTTGTACCCAAAACATAATTGTCTCTAATAAACTGAAGTGTTTTGAAACGTCCAGTTAACAAGGTAAGGTAGATGTTCATAACCAGCATTGGTGGAAATCAAACGTGAAGAAGCGTAACTCTAATGTAAATTCGTCTATACACTATTGGTGTAGCTAATTTACAATGTATAGAACTGTTTTACTGTGTTTTCAAGTCAAACTTTAAGCAACTAAAAGAACCTCAATAAATTTGTGTTTAATACTAACCATTGTAATTCTGATTTGATGTAACTTTCGAAAACAGCATGCTGACTCAAGCACAATTCCACATTACAGCCAGATTATGTAATAAACAGCAAATAACAAACACCACTCGGAAATTTACATTGTAAACTTGATTAGGGTGCACAATCCATGGTAGTCTCCAAATTCTAAGTTCAGAATCAACAGGTGCAAGTTGAATGCATGTCGAACTTTACACTGCACACTGTTCATCACTTACGACTAGGGCACTTGTGTAGTTCCTTCATTCAACATCATTCCAGGTATATTTATATTACCAAAATATTGTGCCTTAGCTCACTTTTGCAGCCCAAATAGCGACCCAGTTTGCGCTAGTCTCCACTGCTGCAGTCGTGCGTTACCGCATCGCGCTCGTAAAAAGGGCGATATAGAGGTGTATGTTGGTGCAAACCGGGGCGTTATTTACACATCAAAAGTGGTCTAAGACGCAATATTCTTAAAACTAAAATATGCCTGGAATAATATTGAATAACAGAACTAATGCACTGAGCCTGAGGTATTAAAGTTAGGTGTTATAATGCAAAATCGAGGTGGGTCCAGATTCTACACGCGTGCCGTGACTAGTTGTGTCCAATGTCCACACAAGACATATCGGGTTAGAGTGCCGTCAGTACGCTGCTGTTATAAACTTTCACAGCACACGTTTCTTCTTGGCTGGTCATGTTCTGCCGGATCGATCTCCGCCATCATTTCGTGCCGCGTGACTTCTTTTTGTTTTAGCGCGGAAATGTGAATTTAACGTAACGCTGTTTCCTGTTGGTCAGATTACGACCAGAAGCAGCGTATGAAAAACCATGTCACAACAAGCTGCATATACCGGGTATATGCTGTCACCTGTTGAATACAGTGTAAGCTAAATTTGAGGTGCACCGAAGTGATTGACAATCATTGTAATAAAGAAAGAATCCATAATATTTTCATCCCTCGCCGTAATTTGAGGTGTTTCCGGAATGATTCCGGACCATCTGGAATGGTAGGCAGTATCCAGTCTTCAGGACTGCTCAAAGCGCTTTATACTAGACTCCCTGGCAGACCTCTTCACTTGGACACCATCTCGACTTCTCTGGGAGGCATTCAGTCATTATTCGTACACAAATATACACCACTGTCTATAGCCAGGTACTCATTCATAGAGCCGAGTGATGTGGAACAAGGTGACGAGAGACGGAAGCTCTAGCCACTGCGCCACGGCGCTACACAATATTTAAACTGCCTTTGTGGAATACAGATTTGTACATTTTTTGATTTCACAGCTTTAAAATTATTAGATGACATATCTTTGAACAGGTTTTTTTTATATACAGATTAAAATTAAACGAAAAATTGCTTTAAAAATTTGACCATGTGAAAAAAACAATGCCCATAGCAAACATACATTTAGTGCTTTATTAGTTTTGGGTTATTTGTGTAGGAAAATGAACCGGACATCTGCCCAAATCATAAAACTGATCACATAATCTAGACAGCTACTTTTAGCTCATGTGCTGAATAGGCCTGTGCAAGGCCATCACTGCCGATTCACTGGGGCGGGTCACATAATGACGTATGTTCGGTCAGTTTATTAAAAATAAACTTTAGTTAAAACATCAAATGTATTGACTTTGATCAAATAGATGAACCAGGCAACGTTTAAAGGTCTGATTACTCCCATTCTACAGTATATAGAACCAGACAAATTATGCTAAACTTTTGTAAAATATTTACTGGATCCAGTTAGTTAATAATAAATCAACGACCTTGCACATCACAATGATAATAGTAATATTGAAACATTAATTTGTTTAAACATGAGTTTGAAATGAGATTATTTAAAATCAAACTGACTAAAGAGGATCCTTTTAGCTTTGAATGGCCACGATAAACTAATGTTTGTTACATTGTTACAATATTTGCGTGTCCAGTAACTTAACTATTTCTAAATCTAAATTTAATTTCATTTTGTATTGCTAAGATTCGCTACACAAATCACACAAATAAAAATACTAGAGGTCAGCATGACTGGATGCACTGTCAAAATAGCAACATATCATTGGTATAAACAGCAGTGTGCCTTTCCCGATTGCAGGACAATTGTGTGTATAATCCATGCTGTATGCTTAACGTATTTTCCATAGACACACTGGCAGTAAAGAATGGTCATAAGCCTAAGAAAGTCCACACCAAAGAGAACTCTCCGACACTGAATTAGGACACCAATAAATATCTTCCTGTGTCATCCTACAGTCAGTGTATATATGTGTACTTGTACGCGTACTCATTCACTCCAGAAATAAGTGGTCCAACGGTCAAATGTCCAGTGAAACAAGCAGTCTTTATATGCACATTTTCTTTTCTTAATTTGTATTCAGTGACGATTAATTGCCATGTTGATTCTGTACAATTGCCCGATAGGCCGATTCATAAATGATGAGGTCATGTTCTAAAAACCAACACCACTCCTTTAGTTCTTTAGATATGCGCGTCTGTGCACGCACACAGACAATCCAGTCCAAACATGCATATACCGTATTCGTTAATTAAGCGTACATGCCCTATTAGCGTACACCCCCTTTTTAGCAGCATCCGACGTCATGACAATGATCTCAATGCCAACCTTGACTGTTGAATCCATCATTGTGTTTTAATTTCTACCAATATCACACTAGATTAAAAGCTTGGTGATGAAACAACATTGAAAGGTCCACCTAAATTATCAGATTTCTACAGTGTTCTGGCATCCTGTTGCTCGTATGCGAGATGCATAAATCACTTGCCAGTCATACATGTATACAATAATACACACATACATATATGTATACAATAATACACACATACATACATACATGTATACAATAATACACACATACATACATGTATACAACAAATCATTTGTGTATACAATAACACACACATACATACATGTATACAATAATACATACATACATGTATACAATACATACATACATATATGTATACAATAATACATACATACATGTATACAATAATACATACATACACAGGTGTAACACACATTTTAAATGCACAATGGACATATGAATAACAGTGAGTCAATAATATAAAACGTTTTTTTGTTCCTCAAAATTTCCACCCATCCAAAACGAACTCAGCCCGTCCAAACAACGAGTGTCTAGATAAAGCTATGGGGGTGTCCTGGCGCCGCTTGCAATAAGCAGCTAAGAACGTTCTTAACTCTAATATGATTGTTTTAGCTAAGTAATTGTGTAACTTTAAGAATGCTTCATGAAACCAGCCCCATGGCAGATTGCCCACCTTTATCAATCTCCCAGACAGTATATATAATCAACTGAAGTTTAACCCTAGAGTGGCCCTCACTCGAATGTCCTTTGTAAACGTTAACAACACTTCCCATGCCCCTTCACAGTCAACTGCAGATTACACAAAAGTGGAGTATCATAGCATCCCAAAGAAATGGAATTTTCCAAACAGGTCAGCTTATGAAGAAAGTAGGTCATCCTAAGTACACAAATACATTGTTATATACATATATTAAATCAACTATAGCTTAATGACTACTTAAGATTAGTTTCTATGGTATGATTTCTTCCTATGCCATTTTGGCCGACTCACCTACTTTCCCCACCTTGCCCTATATCAGGTCAACCTACCACAACTGGTATCAAATATATATTTGAAATTAAATATGCCAATGTTGTATATTTTACTTTTCAAGAAGCCCGTATTTGATGTTTGAATCTGGTGTATTTGATCAAATATACATCAATTGCAACATGAACATTTTAAGGTCTAAAATACTGGCAAATACTAGCAAATGCAAACCCACCTAACATAACTAACTTCTTCAACATTTAATGCAACAGTTTATACAGATTCTCAACACGATGTACATTATATACGTGGCTGATACAGCATTCTGAGCTGAACCTAAGAAGAACGAAGCGTATCTCAATTGAACTTTGTGTATTTGAAATGTTACAAGCATAATTTGTGTTTGATCAACTATACTAATGCATTTGACATTTCACAATAGTGTAATAATTTTTTTTAATTATCGACAGCTAGACTACCCTATCAAGTAGTGACAAGTGTCACCCCTACCTGGCTGCCAGCGCCGGTCGTCATCTGTCACCATGTCATCACCGTTGATGAGGTGTTGACGGAACTCCTCGATATTCTCCGACTCGGGCAGTCGGCCCGAGATACCCGTGATGACAACGTCATCCTCAGTCGCTCTCGTGTCTCTCGTGTCTCTCGTGTCTCTCATTCTTTCCTGCACCATCAGTTAATATTCTGCAACATCCAGCACCGTAATGACTGCTTTTTTTGGACACATAAAAATTACCAGCTCTCTGAAAACATACAACACACACGGAAATGTTTTTTTCGGATACACTATCCAAATACTTACGTGCGCAATCGAGTCCCGACATCATGCCTTTCCTATTTTACTACCCCTGATATTAACATATTAGCATTCAAACATTCTCCAGTAGCCATTTAATTATTGGGGCTAATGCCCCATAAAATATGTGTATTTTGCTTAATTGGAGACAGTAAGTATAGCAATTTAAGTGATTTATGTCAGATGTTTTCAAGGAAATACCAAAAAACATCAGTTTTATGTGGGCCCAGCAGCTCAGTTGGCTAGATCACTAGATTCAGTTGATTGTTAAAAAGAGACTGACACAGATAGTCTAGTTGTCTGACACTGCCTGTACCGTGTGGAACAGATGAATGCATTAGTTGCATCTTATCAAATTTCCACCTCAAAATTACCCCAAAAAATCCTGCAAAGCAATTCTAACTGTCTGAAGTACTTAGCATAGAAGACTAATTCTGGAATACTGCAAAAAATTGTCATTGTCGAAACTTACCTAATAAAAACTAACTCTCCATCGCGAGAAAAGAAACTGGCAGTGCTGGCTAAAATTTTCAAAGAAATGGTTCAAGTAACCCGCCACTTTTAAAATCAGTACCGTTGTTTCCTTAATTAAATCAGCCAATGAAATGGTCTAAAAAAGCAAAAAAACAGAACATGGCCTCCTTTTTTTCTGCCAAAGTTTCTAGAATATTTGTGCATATAAAGAACTGTGTAACTGGTGAATACTTTACAATAATTTATAAGTGTTATACACATGCTTTTATTTATTAAGCATGTGTGTCAATTCAGTTTCAGCTGTGCAAGAACAAAGACTGCTTCAGAGTAATTGCACGACAATTCAGCATTGATGTTTTATAATCTCCAGCTATGCTTGTATTAAAAGCAAGTAGACATTTATATTCTATCACTAGGTAAAATTAGTGTATGAGCTAAATATAAACTAGAAGTTTGGTGTATTTTGGGTTAGTTTTAGACTTTTCAATAGTATTAATAGGTTTTGACCCGTTTACCGGTTTTATCCTGGTTTTAACTGTTAAGCGGTCAAAACAGATTTTGAGCAGCTAGAGTGCAACCCTGCGATTAGGGGCTTCAAGACTGGCAGATGACTGGCCAAGACTGCTAATTACAACTGATAAGGCTATTAGATTAACTAATAGTTCCAAGTCAAAGGAACCACATCAATGACTATCATTGGCACAACTGGTAGTGAAACAAATTGAATGAATCAGTATTAATTAAATAAATTAATGGCTCAAATGACACTGGTAAGTGACTGGTTTCAGTGGTTCAAATGACACTGGTAAGTGACTGGTTTCAGTGGTTCAAATGACACTGGTAAGTGACTGGTTTCAGTGGTTCAAATGACACTGTTAAGTGACTGGTTTCAGTGGTTCAAATGACACTGGTAAGTGACTGGTTTCAGTGGTTCAAATGACACTGGTAAGTGACTGGTTTCAGTGGTTCGTCACTAAAAAAACTAAATAGTTCAAAAATGGTCGTGATTGATGTGAATGATTTCCATGCAAGCCGATCGCGCACTAAAAGGCATATTTTGATTAATTCAAGACTGGCAAAAAGTTATTTCTGGCTAAGGGCCTGTCTGACATAATCAAAGAATCACCGATTTATCACTTCCACAAAAAAATTGGTAATACTCGAAACAAGGAATCCATGTATCTATAGCCAGGTACTCATCTGTACAACTGCGTGAACCAACGCTGAATAAATACAATATAGGCTACGTAAAATAGGATATTTTAACTACCAGATTCTAACAAGATTTCAAGGAATCTTATCACTCAGAATGCAGAGTTCAATTATTATTCATCTATATACTTCAGATATAAATTTGAAAATGTTGTTAACCATACACTGCTATCAATTACACAATCAGTAGATAATGACATTCCATTAGTTTATTGTCCTCTGTGAGAATTAATACATTCTGATACAGATTCTGGTGTTCTTTAACCAGCATTGCTTCATGTCCTTCTGTATTTTATAGACATAAGTGAGAACAAAATGAAAATCAATATTATCATAACCACTTAATATCTTTTTTTTTAAATATATTTCTTCTTAATTTTATTTTCTCTAATGTTGTTAAGACATTCTTTTTTATGTTTTTCATAACTCAAGTATCTATTTGATTTTGTCTCAATCGACTCGTCTGGTGTTGATACATTATTCTTTTTACGCGTTTGTCATAACTCAAATATCTCAGTTCTGAAATCACCTTCTATGCTGGTGTCGGCTGTATTTTTTCTTTCATATATTCATGTCCTTCTTACAACATTTCCTCAAAGCTTGCATACAATAAAACTCAGTTTTATCCTTCAAACATGAGCTACATCACTGTTAAGTCTGGCCCATCCTCGCGCGCCAGGGGTCGCTGCTGCTGATTATGTCAGTACCCGCTGGGTGATCGCTTTGCGAAACTCTGAATTTAAGCTCAGCCTATGAAATCGCTCACTAGATCAGTGGATGGCGGCAGGTCAGGTGGTCATAATAAAACTAATTTAAACCAACCGTGGCTCGTGTTACATGCAATGTTTAGGAAGTAGAAGCTATTATTCGAATACACAATACTGCTCAGCTACTCGTGCTATTGGGCGAATGGGTCATTATATATTGGGATTCCCAGAAGTTCTTTATCCGTCTTCAAATTGGGGCGGGTATTTGCGCTGTTGTCACGGGTGATGCAGTCGCGACTGGCGAAGTCAATTACTAGTTTGATTCAGCTAACTTCCACACTTCGCGTAGGGGATCAGCCAGGGCTAGTTTTGCATGGCAAACAGCCCTGGCTTTCGAGGATGGCCTCGCAGATTAATGGATTAAGAACACACCTCATACTATAGTGCATTTACAAGACCTGAACACTGATATCCATTCGCAAAAGACTTTATGGTGAGCCTTTGAAAAAGACTATTCTATTCAACTGTATGTACAATATATGAATCATACTGCATGCCACAAAGTGCCAATGAGTTTGAATTATTTATACCAAATACTGAACAGATCACACGAACAAACTGATCACTTGTGTTAAGCAGAACATTTGGCAAAAGGGGAGTGGTTTTGTTGTACGTTTGCAGCACATGGAAAGAACATAAACGCCACTGAAACTGTACACAGCCCTGGGTACATCCTGATGAATACCACGTCTATAACAGCATGCACAGTTTATGTCTACGAAGAAAATGTTTTCTTAACAGCTTACAAGTCGAAGCTCAAGTTACCATAAACCAGTTTTGCAAAGTTAAAACTGCAACTACGAAAATCAGCAAGAGGTAAGCTGTAATATACTGTGAATAATTTACCTGGTGAGATTGTAGCAGGCCTGCCATGTGGTATCAAAATGGTGCTTTTAGCTTCTAACATGACTATAAGGTCCCCCTGATAAGGTTATATAAAAACAATTCCCAGTTTCTCGTCAGTATACACACATTTACAAATAGGTGTCTCAAAACTTTATTTTTTAATACAATCATTCATCTAAAATACATGCTTTGGCGCAATAAGTGAAAATATGATTCATGTAAGGCCAAATTAAGTTGTCTACTGGTTTGCCGTCTATACGAAATACACTTGGGACACATCTTAAGGTGTTGATTTTTTCATTCATGTTTTAACGATGAGAAACCTGACGAGAAACCTGGAATTATTTTATATGGCCTAAGATAGAACACATGACATGCCTCACCCATCTCCCGTCTCCACCAATCAACACACCCGTAACATACAACTCCATGATGTGTCATCTTGTTATGGCTGGCACTGGTTGTTACGTAATTGTAATGCAACAAGCAGACAAACAAACAGCAGGAGAGACAGTGCTGGTTAGGAAGGCTTGGCTTGTCCAGATATGTTAACCAATTACAGTCCACCACTAGGGGTTAGAATTGAGTTAAACTGGTTTTCTTGCCTGCACTAAAGCTTATGCGCTCAGCTGGTTGGTCAGTTTGAGGAGTGGCTGTAATGAATCAACCACAGCTCTAGGCGTCTCATTGAAGTACAACGTTTATCATTTCTGGACAATAAAAAAAACTGTTCTAATGTTTTACAAGGATTTTCCCATGGTTCTAGTTGATACTCTGTCTTTTTGAGTGTGCTGGAAGATGCAAAACAACAGCATCATTTAGAATATCTTACATCAAATCAAAATCTTCAAAAATATAGGATTTTTTTTGGAATTACCCCTGGTCTCAATGTGACCTATTTACAAATAAATATGTTTATACGGTGTATCCAAACAAAATATTCCTAATAAAAGATTTTATAATCTGAAATAATAATTAATATTTTTAACCTTCACATGACAAAGGCATTTGAACTGAAATTGGAACTTGACACAGAATCAGAAGCTAAGGCCTAAGCCACACTAGAATAAACAAATGTCAATATGTAATGTGGACTAAAACTATATTATTAATATTATATCAGACAAAACACTGTTAAGTGGTACTTGTCTAGCTGATAACTTGATACTTGAACGCCCAGTATGTAAACTGACTTTCTTTTCCCATTCAGTTCTGATGCATCTCTGCATTGGCGCTAATAATGTAAGATTTAATACTGACACAAATGAACAAGGTTAAAGGTATTCCGTGACATACCATATGAGAAGCAGAAGAAATTAGCTCAAAATTAGTTGATCATCACATTTTGTCCATGATCAACCATCATATCGGACAAATGACATTACGGGGTGTTACATTTATTTCACAATGAAAGGTCATAATTTTACAATTAATTATTTTATACATGGTTACCTTAGTATTCTTTTTTTTATAGATATGACATACAATTTTATTGCATTTAATAGTGTTTTAACAGCCTTAAAAATAGCTTGTTTGGTTGGGTTGATTCTTCACTTTTCCCTGAAGACAAACGGGTGCATTCTGCTTAATTGATAAGTAACACAACAACTTCAATGTTGAGGCCATCAGTGGCTGTCAAACTGTTTATTCAACATATATCACAAGATATCCTGAAACATGTCAATAATCTATACATACTCAGAAACTCTAGTTACTTGACCAAGTGGATGTGATTTATGTCAACAACAGAAATCCGGGAAATTAAGTAGAAATAATATCACAATTAGAAAACAGGTTGATACTTGAAGTAAAAGTTCTATAACTAGAATTACTACATACACTGTATTGATAAGAATATTTAACGCACAGGAATGTACATTGTTTCTAAGGCCTTTCGTCTGTAAGTAATAAAACAAATTATACTTAGATTTTACTCTGTCAGGCATAGCAGTGAAAACCATGGATGCAACACCATATTTCTGGGAAGCAACCACCATGCAGACAGTTATTTATACCCAAATTGAGTTCAAATCTTGAACAGAATGAAATATGATAATGAGGCAACAACACCCTGACACCATTCGGACATTCATTTTTGTATCCCACTTAAGGATAATTGTTGTGGTGAGTAAAAGTGAGTTTTTCAGAATTGAGTTAGGCAGCATTTGACACTGTTGATGTCCATGGTCTGGGGGTCGTTTCTTGACAAACCACCATCTGTCTGCTTCAGGCCCGTAGCCAGAGGGTTCACGGGGTTCTCGTCAACCCCCTTTTTCTAAAATGTGAACCCTCCCATAAAAAGCATCTTTAAAATGTGAACCACTAATTGTATTCCATGTTTCTCAAAAGCATTAACCCCCTCCTAAAAGCTGCTGGACAATGTTCAAGCATTACAAGGAATGCCAAGAAAGCCTGATTTGTGCAGATGATAAAGGGAGAACCGTCATCTATTAAGTGATCATCACTGAATGTATGGGAGCATGGCTGAGGGGTCAGTCCTCAAAGCCATGTGTGACAAGGGCAGTCACTAGAGGAATGTGTATCAAAGGACCATTGCATCCAATTAGCCATGCAGAAGGACTTCACACTATCCCAGGGTCTCCTGTTATGAAAATGCACTGGGTAACAAATACACAAGAAGTCAGTTTTACACCAAAAGTACAATTCTGAGTCTTAATTGTAGTCACTCAGACGTGCCAGATGCAGACAAAATACTGGTGAATGAACAGGGTGACGATGATTTAACAATTATGGGCACATAAATTAAGCCATATAAAATAATTCATTAAACATTCATTATCATTCAACGAGAGGTGTGGCTTTTTATTTTGTGTGCTGATTAAGGTAACTACCGACTGTTAAAGATGCTATTCTCAACAATCAACAACTTAAGATGTGTAGCTAGTGTATTTCTTACAAGCTGCAGACCCGGTAGACAAACTCATCTGGCTTAACACAAATCATAATTTTCAACTATTGAGCTGGGACGCGAATTTCGATAAATAATTGTATTAAACCAATACAAAATAAAGTTCAGCTTCACCTATTTTAAAGTGCATAATTGTATAATTGTGTGGCTGTATGGTTGCCGAAATGTTGTGGTTGCTAGTTGCATGTTTGTAGATCTCAGAAAGGGGAGCCTTATCGCTGATGAGGAGGTAAGAATGTGTGAAGGGCCTTTAAAGGTATAAATTATTATGTCCATTTTGTGTTACATATAGTTGTAAAATACAATTTGTGTTTCCTGGAGTCAGTGTGGTGAACAGGATATAGTACTTGACTGTTTGACATATAGAATTTAATTCAAATTCCACAAGAGGACAAACATTTTTCTAATCTTCTATTTAATCAGGCATGTTTTATAAAGGTTTGTTAATTTACTAACTTAATTATGTTTATGATAAATTATGGAACTTCTGCACATCAGATCAGATAAATATAATGTATTAATTGAGTAAAAACCAGACTGTAAATGTCACATTTTAACTGTTTATTCTGAAAAATAACTTGGACACACCCACGCTCCTTGGTGCCTTGTTTATATTTATGATCATATTCAAAACAATTGCACACACGGCGAAAGGGTTTCATATTATACTATTACTGCGTGTTGGCTTTTATGAATACAATTGGGTATAAATTAGGCTTAAAGGGAATCAAAACATATTTTGCTTGAATTCATGTTAAATTAGATCCTGCTATATATTTCCATGTCCACCAACCAAAAAAAATCCCCCAAAATCAAAGAATTAGAAATTCCACATTGTATGTTGTACATCCGGACATTTTCGAATATGCATATTTTTGGCGCGCTTTTTGGGATGCTGAGATGTGACGTCAGACATGACTGCCGGTACAGCGACCGCTTGTTTACATTCATTCTCAGCAATATGACAGCAGAGGTGGCTGTGTAATGCGAATATCATCATGGTTCATTGTGCGGCATTCGGTTTAATGCAAACTCTTCTAAACATACAGCAACACACCATTTTTTTCAGTTCCCTACGGATCCAGTTTTATTGAAGAAATGGATCGCAAAAATCAAGCGAGCTAACTTCAAGCCGACAAAACACAGCCGGCTTTGCTCCGCTCATTTTGAGAAAAACTGTTTTGATCGCGATCCGGAGATGTTGGCAACCCTTGGATATCTTGGTGCTCGAATATCGTTGAAAAGCGATGAAGTCCCAACAATATTCCCGGCAGTAGAAGCTGCATTGATGCCGTCAATCCGCCTAAGACAGGCGTCGGCACGGGCAGGATCGACGGCCGCTTTGCCCGAGTCGAAGGCAAGCGGGTCTCGCAAGCGTAGTTCCAGTGCCGCAGTCGCCGCTGCAGGCTCCGCTGCCGCTGTCACTACAGCCGGCTCTGCAACTACACCCATGGCTTCTTCGGGGTACCAGGTTCCTTCTACGAGTGGTGAATTTACGAGGTCTGCTTATCGAAAGCGGCAACGAATCAAGGTAATTCTTATATGTGATTTCTGCTATTATTATTATTCTGTAGGTCTAGTATAATGCCTGGACTGGACGGTCTCGTGTGTATCAAAATAAATTATTCAACTTATTGTCATTGTACCCCATTTGTTCCAATCATATCACGGAACTCTTCCTAAGTATCTTATATTCTAAATGTTGTAGTTATGTACGATACTACTATAATAAATCTACATATATTCAGTTTTGTGGAAAATTTGATAGTGTAATCAAATCGATTCAGGTGACTGTTTTTATCATTATCATGGTTACAGGAATGTAAGGCAATAAAACAAAAACGTCAACAAATTAATTGATGCTAGTTTGTTAGTTATGCATTTAATTAATCTATGTACTTTTACATGCAAATAAGAAATAATTATTTTAATTATACTCGTTGCCGATTCAGGTTAGTCTGTTATCATAAGTTTTTTAAACCGTAAGAAGCAATACTTGGATGTAGAACATTGCAATGTGAATTTGCAGATGGAAGAATAATTATATTTTCAAATGTATTTAACGTTGAATTTACATAGATTAATTATTATTTTTCATACTTATCATTTGTTGTTTTTTAAATGACAATACTTGGACTTTATGAAAGTGCCATGCAGTTTGATCAACATCAAATATCTGTACACATAAAGTACCATGCATAAGTTAGATATTTAAAATAAACATTTTAAAATTAGGAAGTGGTCTGTCTCATTCTTATAGTTGGAACCAGTTGCTGGCAATCTCCTCCTGACACATGACTCACTAAAGTCTTATGTCATCAATGAATTGCTGAAGAATTATCTCCCATCAGTATTCTCTGTAGAAACAGTTTATTGCAGTGTTTGGCACTTGTCTGCTAATCCAGCTAATTGGACTAAGGAACTAAATGTAGTGTTTGCCTAAGTCAACTAATCAACTGATCAAATCTAATTAATTACCAGTTGACATTGTACTTTGTAGGTCTTTCCTGCTATGAATAACAAATACACCAGCCACCTCCAGCTGGCCCACTGCATTCTCCCTCCAGTTAAAATAGTTATCTGAACCTGATCTAAAGCATGCTAGGTGGAAATGGCAGGAACTGGGTAACATGGATGTGACATGTCGGATACTTATTATTACTATAATTAACCCATGCCTAACATCACCCTGATCACCATTGCAACTGGAAAACCTTGCAGGTAGATGTGATTAATTATTATTAATATTGAATGGTTACCACATTGAACACCCTGTAGATTACAGTATGTATCCATCGAGTTAATAATCTATTATGTTTAAGTTTTCAAAAGTAATGTTTTCAATCAATATAATTCTTACAGTAGATGCAGCTTTCATAACACACACTATTGTAACACACAAGTACTGTTACATTTGTTACTATATAATTTTTAATATTTCATTAGTAATTTATTTATTTGTATTTTCATAACTTCAGTGCACAGGCCTGTGGTGAATTACATTAGTGTAATATATTGCTAGTGCCTAGTTTCCATTTTGTTACAGTTGCATATTGAAGACAATGTACATCATGTAATATATACTATTACATTTGAAGGTATTACCATTACATTTTGAATTGGAACTACAGTATGTACCGAGATAAATATTTAGAACAAAATATAACTATCGTATCTTGTATTATCTACTAACAATGTTTACGGACAGAACATATTTTTCATTTTATGTGTCTGTATAACATGAATGAATGGAAGACAAAAGACATGTCACTGCCATTTAATAGATTGCAATCAGTGTAATTACACCTTACTGCTTGGTGCATTGCTAATTACTGGCACAAGTCATGATAATTATTAGATTTTTAACTTAATAATGTTATTACTTTAAAAAATCAAGTAAATTTATCAAATAATAAATATGTTCACATTCGGATGTGGGTCGTTGCCCAGCTACCAAGTGTGAAAATGGTAATTTGTCAAGTTGTGAAACAATAACAATAAATGCAATGCATGTTGCAAACCAATCTATTGTACATTTAGTATTATTGTAACATTTTCCAGGTAATTGTTTGCATAAAAGTGTAACACAACAAAAGTAACTATGTCTCTGTGTAGATTCTGTAAGCGTGATATCAATTATTTATGATGTTTTTATCATAGAATAAACAATACATACCTTGCAACTTGAAATTAATTTATTAATTTGTATTTTTCACAGCTAGGCAAAGTCTTTTCACACTTGGAAGCTCGGCAAATGACTAGACAAATGGATGTACACTGTACTCCTTTATGACAAGATGGTAAAAGACAGGATTTTGTTTGCTTTTGTCAGAAACCTACAATTTATTTTTTTGCAAATTCTATAAGGGTAATTTGTTATTTCAGTTACTTGCTGACATTCTGGCAGCAGCTCGAGATAGTCCACCGTCGAACAAGACTGGGTCATCTGAAGATACAGCAACTGAATATGACAGCTCTCGTACGGATTCCTGTGATACAGAGGATTCCACTCCTGAGTCAGTCACAGCTTCCACTCCAAAAAGGAGCAGCAAATGCTTTCAGGTTGACATCAGGCCATCAACTCGCACGAGAAGAGTGCAAGCAGTCTGTGCATCAGAGCAGGTTGCTGTGCAGGTGACATCAGCAGTGAGGTCAATGAGTGTGCAGTGCAGTTTGTTGACTGGTCCGATTAGTGACTCGAGTGACTAAAACGGGGAGGAAGTGACATCTGCTGCAGATCCAGAGTATGTTTGCTCTGACAATGAGTCGACTAGTCGTGACAGCAGCAATAGTGACAGCGATGACCATGTCGACCAGTACACTGACACAGAGGAGGGTGTTACAAACAAGACTCCCTTGAGGAAAGATTGCTGCCCTTCCAATGAGAGGTACTTCTTGGTGGCAGAGTCTTCACTTCGTCATCTTTTCGCACGTTGCCGAAACTGCACTGGCCAAACCAATGTCGTAGTGCAGCAGTTTCTCGGCTCAATGGGAAGTTGCCCTGTAAAGATAATTGGTCTGTAGATGTGAAGCTATGCTATTTATTAGCATGTCATAAGTAAAGTGATCAACAAAATGGACTAGATAACTTGTTTATCAATGGGCAGGTATTTGCTGAAGCCATATTCTCATCTGCCTGCAGGGGAAGTATTCACATGGGTGTTTGGCTTATAACCATTGTCTGTGCACCGTGTGGTGATTCACATTGTGTTACCAGGTCTACTCAGTTACCAACATTTGGAATGATTCATCCCAATAACACTGTGTTACGAAACTTGCTTGATGAATTTGTAATGATTCAACCCAGTAAAACTGTGTTCTGAAACTTGCTTGATGAATATGTAATAAATATGTCCCACCAAAAATGTGATTAAAAATGCTATGTCCTTATGATTTGTATGGACATAGTCGTAGGGCACATACATACCCACTGGCAACATCTCACATATATGACCCCTATGGTTATACTAAACCCCTAGGTCTAGGACATAACCCTTCAGGCTATAACCCATTACCATAATTATTCAATTGTTCTGCATGTTGTTTTAATGTTTATTTTAGTTTATTTTGATTATATAGTAGCTATATTGTTGTGTCAGACTCAGAGTAATACAAATCATTGTTCCACATAAATGACATAATCTAGAGCTGTCATTATATATGATATTATGATCATCTCGCGAACAACTGTCCATCTAAAAAAGTGTGGGTTTTGTCCAGAAGGGTGATATCGTAAGTAGCTATAACGTCCTAAACTCGATCCGTATAAACCAGACAACCATGCTTACAACGTTCGACGGTTCGTAACTTTGTGAAGTTTGTCTGACAAGTCTGTTTACAATTACTTCGTCCGATGACCTATTTAGCTACCTCTAGCTAACTCTCTATACAGCTTTGACACCGCATTTTATAATATAACGTCGTACTAAAACGATATAATTGTTGTTGTCGACAATTTCCACACCATATGTGTCATTATAATGAAGTTGCAGCTTACCAGTCGGTGTTGCCTGAGTGAACATTGTGACTGTCCGACTCCGCATCATCTTCTTCGCTACCGTCGCTGAAACGCTCGGAAAGAGCAGAATCAGACGAATCATCCGCTGTAACCGTTCCCGCCAGTGGCTCAAAATCGTATGATTTCACTTGAACCTCTGGGAAACTCCCACTAGCCATGATGTTACAAGAGAATGGAGAGAACAACAATGGCGATGCATAGATGTCAACAAAGCCGAGAGTCAGGATTGACGTCACGATACCACGTGATCGCCTAGCTCATTAAATTTCAACTTTCTGCGGGAATCTCTACACAGACGGGTTTAAAATAGAATTTTGTCTACAAACGTATTTTTCTGTATTTTTGTTATGTTGTCAAATGTTACATACAATGTTAATCTTTGTGTACACATGGAAAACGGATTTTAGCTAATGCCTTGTTTTTATTTCCTTTAACCAGGCAACAAAATGGGATCAATCTCCACGGACCACATATGAGCCCCATTTTGTTTGAAAACGCACCCCCAAAACAACCTCGTTGTGGGCCTGGTGGGGATGCTAGTGTGGTGTTTGTATATAAGATGAAAGAATATAAGACGAAACCACATGGTCCACCAATCTCACACCCCCTTCATTGTTCTTCCAGTTAGAAATGTAACCTGCATTATGAGCCCCACGTGAACATGTGGGACCTTCTGCGTTGTGAAAAAATATAACCATACATGAACGGGTGGCGCCCCCTGGAGTCTGAATTGGTAAAATGTGAACCCCCCATTGTGAAAAGCTGGCTACGGGCCTGTGCTTCCTACTGGTTCTTTCATGGAGATATATCTGCCCTATTGTTGATTGTACGACACCACCTGTTCTCAATCTCCTAGCCTTTGTTTAGTTCATCTGTAGTTTGTTAGCACTGCTGTAGGCCTGTAGTATGTCGCCACAACAAGAACCAGTAGAAAACAAGTTGTCTCCCGAGATAGATGTGTTTTTAAGATGATCATGGATGATCTCTCTGACTAACTTGCCAGCAAAGTTTTTATTATATATATATATATGTTTTAAAAAATGGTTTACCTCCTATTGCTTTGTTTGAATAGTTAGGTTATGTTATGTTGAACACGACACAGTGCTGTAGAGAAGTGTAATTACTGTTCACATTAAAACACATTTTCCACGATCTACATTCATTTTCAATCCACCTTTTAGTGTTAGGTGTCGACAACATACCAATTATACAACTAGTCTAAAGGGCACTTAAAATTATGGTTTTATGTCATTCTGGCCTCATTTTATCGATCCCAAAACGTTTATTCAATCACACCACATTATTTGAGAAATGCAAACAAAGGTCACTGTGAATCATTGTATTTCTGAGGCTGATTGAGTGCCTAGGTGTTTATTTAATAGGCCACATGACATGCGGTGATGCACAGTTGATTTCACTCGTGCAGTCGCGGCTATATAAAACTTAAAAGTATACTATTCTAGTCTCCCTTGTAATTTAGTTATATCTAGGTATAACTGCTAACCTGATAATTTATGGCCTAGCACAACTGTGCCTCGCCGTCTTTTTGAAGCATTCTGTGATTATTTAACTATACGAAAATTAAGCTGTGATAGTCTATATCGGAGCCCGCTACGACCACGGATTTGTCCTCATCGGGTGAGCGCTATCAGGACAACTCACGTGTTTCGTTCATTGTTAACCGGCGTCAAAGCAATCTCGTTGGGCAATAATAATAACACCGCGCAAACGTCTGCAATGGCAATGTCTGCTCTAGCGCTGGTCACCGAAATCTACGGATTTCCTTTCAAAAGCCACTTACCCATATCATGCCAGGTCGTCCTAGTAGAATGTCTCGGACTATATGTAATGGTTGATAATTCAGCCCCGTGAAGTCCAACGTCGCGGATGCTAAGGTGACAGTTACGTGGTGTGAGCTGTGTTGAGTACTTTACGTCTCACCATGCAGCGTCCACCAATCAGGCTGTGGCGTGAGCGTGATGTCACGCCCTATTGAGCCGACGGGCTTGCTCTATTTTGAATCCTCCCGATCGACCCGCGTGTAATGTTGTGTAACGAAATCATAATATTACGCTTTATTGCAATGCCGCGCTCGCTTCTTGTTAATGTTCAACGAAACTACATTAATAAAATATTTACTGACACATTATAGCATAAAATTAGTTCTGCACAATTCTGCGTAGGCTGCAAACGCAGAAGGTAATTTATGCTTAGCACAGCCACGCAGCTACAATACGTGATCTGGGTCGGGAAAGTTTGACATGAGAAAGTGCAAACAGATGAGTGCGCCTTGTTGCGTGCATGTGTACGCTACGTTTGCAATGAAAAATTAAACAGTTACTGACCTTATATGGTCGTTAAAATGTTAATTCCTGTAGGTTATATGGCTGTAGGGACAATGTGCGTGTAGACCTAGACCTCTACATATTTTTTAAAGCCCCGTAATTTAAAGCTCGCGTTTGACTACGACCTATCATCCTCGCAAGCCAGGGGTGTGACTATACGTACACTACCCCTGGCAGATCTCCTACGCATTGGAAGTTAGCTGAATCAAACTCATAATTAACTTCGCCGTACCACACATGAGAACAGTGCTGACATACGTCCGACTCATGCCCCATTTCCAGGAATCCCAGTATAATTACCCGTTCGACCATTCTCACGAGCCGCTGACCGGTATATTGTGTATTCAAATAATTACGTCTACTGCCCAAACAGTCCACGAAGACCACCCAGAAACCTGTGGAATTTTACTGCAAGCCAAATAATAATTATTATTGGCTGAGTTTATATCTTCAGAGTTTTGGCAAGGCAACCTGCCGGGGGGGGGGGTACTGACACTGGTGTAATCAACAGCGCACTGGCGTATTTAGAGGGGGTGAGGGGGGTCGCACCCCCCAATGGTTGTATAGCTGTCCCCCCAACAGTCGCACGGCAGCTGTCAGCTCTTGTGCGCTGGACAGGGCAGTACTCGCCCGTTTCCCCCCCAATGAAAAATCCTAGATACGCACGCCACTGCTCTGGCGCACGGTCGAGTATGCGCGATATATATTTAACTGACATACGTTTATAATGTGCTTAGGTATATGACAGTTTATTAATTAATGCTTGTGTGAATCTATATATCGTAATCAGTACATATCGATCGTTTTTATTTTCTAGTGCAAATCATCGGTGCGTAAATAATCAACGCTTCGATATTTCAACTTCTGTCAGACCAGACGGCTGGAGTGGCGTGGCCACGCACCGCCACGTGGAGAGCGCGCGGGTCAGCGGGAACTTGCCGCAGGTGCATGCGCACCTGCGTTGGTGGATGTAAACAAAGTCATGCTAAGCTATGGGACGAGTATATAGTTCCATTTGATCGATTGACGATCGTGATTAAATACTCGCTACTGTTCCAGAGTACACCGCTTTTTACGACGCGCCTTCGAACGGTGCTTTAATTAGTGTCGTTGTAACCCGGAATTGTGTGCTATAGCGTAAATAGTGCCACTAGCTCGTGTTTAATTTATAGTAGTAGGCGTCTTTTTAGGCATACTATTTAAAACAAACATCTGGGAATGGAAAACAACAAGCCTGGGAAAACTGTATTGAAGTATTTGGCAATCGCAGTTATGTAAATGGTCAGTGTACAAAGGGTGTTTGCAATAAAAATGCGTAGACCTCTACACTCTAGGTTTAGTTGCATGTATATCACCCCACCCGATGGAGGCCACCCGCATATAGAGACATCCAGGCCTAAAGCTGTACGTTGTCATTATAAAATATCAGTCGACGCACAGACAAAAAGGGTAAACCCCTATATGTTCAGATGTTACACTATACATGTAAAACGATACATGTAGTCCAGACTCCCTGTCGAGTAATGAGTCATATGCAGCTGAAAGAAAGACATTCATGCTTCTATAGCTAATTTACATAGCTATATTGAGGGTCCAGCTAAGCCTGCATAATCCCTGCATACTTGTAAACAGTGAATGGCAGCTAGCTAAGCATCATTACAGCGATAGGTTCATTTTACTGCAATATCACTATACATATCTGAAAAACACAATCAGGTTAATATACCCTAATTTTGCTACAGGAAGTTACAAATTACTTAAATATACGTGCAAGCCTAAAGTGTGACTATATAGATTCATTCGTTCACTCATCCACGCATCACCAAGCACCACTCGCACGCACGCACGCACGCACGCACGCACGCACGCACGCACGCACGCACGCACGCACGCACGCACGCACGCACGCACGCACGCACGCACGCACGCACGCACGCACGCACGCACGCACGCACGCACGCACGCACGCACGCACGCACGCACGCACGCACGCACGCACGCACGCACGCACGCACGCACATACGCTCACACGCATGCATGCACACAAGCACCACACACACGCACGCATGCATACACGCACACACCCACCCACCCATACACACGCACGCACGCACGCACGCACGGACGCACGCACCATACCTGTGTACACACAGGCACGCAAGCATGCACTAACTCATTCGCTCGCTCGCTCGCTCGCTCGCCCGCCCGCCCGCCCGCCCGCCCGCCCGCCCGCCCGCCCGCCCGCCCGCCCGCCCTCTCTTCTCCGTCGTCGCAATTCACTTTGTAGTCAGGTTGTGTAAAATCACTCGTAGCATCTTGATGCAGTCCATGCGTCCTGTTGTCGATCACTTATTATCTTTGCTTATTTAATAACAACAACAACAACAACAACAATTATAATGGGAGACCACCCTGTACACATCGTCTTTTGTGTGCGATAAACGTAATCATTTTATCAGTGTCGCATTTAGGGGAGTTGACCTTTTGAGTCGTGGCTTTGCCTTGGGCATTTTTGTAATTTGTCCTCCGTATAACGTGTTGTATTACTACATTTTGCATAAAAAAAACTGAGCACCCTATTTATTAATCCTATCTAGAGTCCCACTGGCGTATTTAGAGGGGGGGGGGCGAGGGGGCGGTCGCCCCTCCCCCAATGGTGGCAGCTGCCCCCCCCCCCCCCCCCCACAGTCGCACGGCAGCTGTCAGCTCTTGTGCGCTGGACAGGGCAGTACTCGTCCTTTTTTGTCCACCCCCAATAAAAAATGCTAGATACGCCACTGATTTAGACGTGTATGCAGTGTGTCACTCTACGGCTACACTACGTACGGTACCTGGATAATCGAAGCTACACGAATAGGTGAGGAGGATACATTGAACGTATGTCAAACAGCACGCCTACGACGAATAGGTGAGGAGGATACATTGAACGTCTGTCAAACAGCACACCTACGACGAATTATAAAGAGATTGACCAATAAAACAAGTTTGTTAAACGCGCTCGTGCCTTCACTATCATAAATCGTCTACAAGAGACGACGGAGATTGATTGGCGACGGAGAGTGGAGGAGAGAGGGAATACAACTGATTGGGCTACTGGAGGAGGACAGGACACACAGCTAGACCATACAGTGGCCTTGTGCATCAACTGAAGGGTATAAAACGGATAAGTGGTAAGCACGATGCATGGTATTCATTAGGATGTCAACGTTGGGCATGCGGCCCACAGGCAGATCCAGGGGGCCTGGGAGGCACGAGCCCTCTAGATCTTTGTAAATGTGCGTGCCTGTAGATCTTTTTGAATGGCCCCATGGGCGTGACCATGCTATCTAGACCCTTGGGAATATGCCCCACCGTTATGATTACAATAAGCTAACTATAAGCCGACACGGCGGCGAAAAGATCACCAAACACCCCCCACCCCGTTTTCCGGTGTCACCAGTCGATCCGAAGAAGATAATCAAAAAGAAGCTGAAGGGGTCAGGACACTGTTGGACTTCCTAGCTGCTTGGTTACAGAAGTGCAATTGAGTAGTCAGATTTCTAGATGTGATTGTAGAAGCTGTTGACAGTAGAATGGTCTCTTTTTAGCTGATTTTACTAAGCGGAAGGGTATTGGCAGCAATTTGGCTATAATTGATATTAAATTTTGACTAAACTCGACCAGCATGTCAATGATATGCTGATAACGGCAAGTGAGAAGTTTAATACATTTTCTAGGTCACATTTTCTTATAATCAGACAAAACATTAACATGGTCGGCAGTGAAAAAACTAACAGTGTGCTGAGCCCAATTGAAATAACGGCGGCGCGGCAGCGAACAATTTTCTACACCATTTGTAGTCCTGGTGCTGATTTCCAAAAGGGCCTTAAAACAGGAGTTGGCTGCACCCCCCCCCCCGCCAACGTAGGTTTCTTTATATTTTCTTTTTAATTGAACTATAGATTAATAATTTCCAAACATTAACCCAAAATTAAGGTGTCCGTTCTATGAGAAAAACGACATTTATCACGAGTGGTTGGCAAACATTTTCAGAAATAGCTAAAATCACAAAATATGCCATAAATAAAATTATTTAAGTTGAATTTCATTATTAATTAACAGGTAGATACATAAGTGAATGTACAACAGCACTGTAACACGAAATGTTTAAATTGCAATCATTAATAAGGGATTTATGCGATTACATTGCATAACAAGTTTTACGCGAGGCAACCAAGGCAACACTAAAGTCCTAGAGCCAGCCTGCAGGCTAGGTAAACAAGCTGACACTGTACCTTGACCAGGTCAGAGTCCAATAGCCTGAAGGCGTGCCGGCCTTCCCGCGCTTTAGCGTAGTGATACAGAAAAACCTAGTCCGACCATTCAGGACATAAAAGGCCACTGCACCTCCAGCAGCGGCCACATTTGAAATTCCTCGTGTTCAGTTGTTTATCGAATATCGTATCAGTTTTGACTCCACCTCCCTCCCCTCCTGCCATAAGACTAGTTATAAGTATGTATGGGATTTTCACAACACGCACATGTGTTAATTTTAGCTTTGCTGACGCTTTTCCCTGTTTCTAAATGGTACACGAGGTTTTGCCTTAAAGCTTTTTCCTCCTTCAAGTGTACGCAGGGTTTTTAGGGCGGTAATTAAAATAGGATTAATAAACGGTGTGGCGGAAGGCGGAATGGCCCCACCTCTCTCTAGGATGTGGTAATAGTTAGTAGTTTTAATCGTCTAAATGTCTGGGAGGCGTCTTTTTAATAGTTCTGGTGTATTACCATAATTTAAGTATGGTATTCTATAATGTGGGCCTTGTTTTTAGAATGTATAGATAAAATAAATGGGGCAATGTTTAAGACCTCAAATGGCCCACATTTGATTGTATTGTGTTTTAGCTAACAACTCATCCAATTATCGGGTGAATATTAAATAAATGTCAGAAGGTTATTCTGGCCACATTTCTTCCATATCTGGTGTTGTCTTGTTGCATTGCGTAAATGATACGTTCGATAATTTTGTGTAAACATTTCTCACTTTTTTCCGTAAAATCTATATGCGTAGTGTTTCCGTTTGTTCCACACTCATACCTATAGTATATTGACCCGATATTTCATATCAGTATGTTCCAATATCCACGTACTATTACTTGGAATAACAACTGGCGAGAAATATTCAATGTTAATGAAGATATCATCACATATGTAGACCTACCCCCTAAATCGAGAGAAAATGGCCGGAAATGACAAAACGTCATACAATATGCTCTAAATCAACTATTTATTTGCTAATCATATTATAGTCTCACGTAGTTGGTCATAACATAATGCAAAGCAATTTTTTTACCACCAATCACATTTAACTTTTCGCCAATATAAAATACACAGTTTTTCATCGACATACGGTGAACGGAATCACATACGTTACAACATAATGCTTGGTATAAAATTACATATCAACAGATCAGGTGTCTATGTTTATATAGTCAATAACTTCGACTTAATGAACGAATAATTGTTATTTGTTATGTTTGAACAATTATATAGACATTTCAATAACCCTGCACAATTCAAGAAAGAACTAATACAATTTCTTCTGGATACGTGGCAGCAACCCTTGTATGCACCAGAATTGAGTAGTCGGTCTCTTTATGTGACTAACGGAGAAGAGTGTCACTCAGTAGCGATGACTGGCAGAAATCATGTGACCACGACACCAGTTACTGAGCTTAGCTGTAACCATTAAGAAGCAGATGGCCGCCTTCTTCTTCACGCCTCTCATGCGGCTCAACGTGGTTCTAACACAATGGTGCTCAGGTCACCTGGTAGCGATGTAGTCGTAATAGCAGTTGGAATTAGTCATTCACTTTCAGCTACAATGCTATTTAACATTGGGACACAACAGCGGAAGAGAAACATCAATATCACTCAAATTGGATCTACCATCGGACCAGGCATGTGTGAAGCCCTGATTGGCTATCACGCATTTAGTGGATGTGACTCAACCAGCGCGTTTGTTGGTCACGGTAAAGCAAAAAGCTACAAACTGCGACGTGAGAACCGTTCCTTCAGAATGGCCAAACTTGGCAAATCCTTTGTCGCCGATATGGAACTGTTGCAGGAAGGTGAAGCGGCAGTGTGCGCCCTGTATGGGCAATTACAAGAGTATGATGTGAACAGATTGCGACATACCATGTTTGGGTCGAGGACAACCGATCCAGCAAAGTTGCCACCATGCAAGGAAGCATGTGACCAACACATTAAGCGTGCTAACTATCAGGCAGCCATTTGGCGACACTGCTTGACGGCACGACCACCAGTGCCATCCCCTCATGGCAATGGGTGGACTGTTGACGGAGACATTTTTGTACATTGGACGGACAATCCACCAGCTCCACAGGCAGTATTTGAATGTAATGCAAATGTAAGACATGTGCTGGTGTTCGTTGCTCGTACAAGCTGAATGGGTTAACATGTACTGGTGTTTGCGGCTGTAACGCCGATGATTGCGAAAAAAGACCGGTCACATCGGCAGACATTGGAGTAGACCCACTACTGTCAGAAGACGACTCCGATATGGAGTGACATGGTCTATGATGGTCAATGAAACTGTTTGTCAGTTGGTGAACTTCAATAGAGAACCTTTAAATTATGATATACATTAAATTTGTTATCATTATTATCATACTATTTACAATTTTGCCAAAATGCCTACTTACATTAACATAATTATGAAGTCAATGCATGCATCTCATAATTACGCATTTATATGTCAAAACAAGAAACATGTGTTATTAATAATTGTCAGCCAGAAATAGATGTAATCACACTGAAAGTCTTTTACACGAACACAACGTGAGCTATGGCCTATGCCCACTCTGAAAGGACTTTGTAGTTTTGTTCGATAAGGGGGTAGGGTTACTGAAATGCCTATATAATTGTTCAAACATAACAAATGACAATTATTCGTTCAATAAGTCGAACTTATTGACCATGTAAACATAGACACCTGGTCTGTTGATATGTAATTTTATATCAAGCATTATGTTGTTACGTATGTGATTCCGTTCACCGTATGTCGATGAAAAACTGTGTATTTCATATTGGCGAAAAGTAAAATGTATACACCTGATTGATGGTAAAAAAAATTGCTTTGCATTATGTCAGTATCAACTACGTGAGACTATCAGATGATTAGCAAATAAATAGTTGATTTAGAGCTTATCGTGTGACGTTTTGTCATTTCCCGCCATTTTCTCAATTTAGGGGGTAGGTCTACATGTGTGATGATATCTTCATTAATATCGAATATTTCTCGCCAGTTGTTTTTCCAAGTAATAGTACGTGGATATTGGAACATACTGATATGAAATTATCGGGTCAATATACCATGGGTATGAGTGTGGAACAAACGGAAGCACTACGCATACAGATTTTACTGAAAAAAGTGAGAAATTGTTACACATAATTATCGAAGGTATCATATTAATGATTGCAATTTAAACATTTTGTGTTACAGTGCTGTTGTACATTCACTTATGTATCTACTTGTTAATTTATAATGAGATTCAACTAACATTATTTTATTTATGGCATATTTTGTGATTTTAGCTATTTCTGAAAATGTTTGCCAACCATTCGTGATAAATGTCGTTTTTTTCATAGAACGGACGCCTTAATTTTTGGTTAATGTTTGGAAATTATTAGTTTATAGTTCAATACAAAAGAAAATATCAAGAAACCTATGTTGGCGGGGGGGGGGGGGGGGGGGGTGCAACGAAATCCTAAATTTCCAGAACAACACCAGAAGTCCCCCCCTCCCTCCCTGCCTCCCTCCCAGGTCAGGTGGTCATAATAAAACTAATTTCAACCAACCGTGGCTCGTGTTACATGCATATTTAGGAAGTAGAAGCAATTATTCGAATTCACAATGCAGCTCAGCTGTTCGTGCTAATGGGCGAACGGGTCATTGTATATTGGGATTCCCAGAAGTCGTTTATCCGTCCTCAAATTGGGGCGTGTATTTGCGCTGTTCTCACGGGTGATGCAGTCGCGACTGGCGAAGTAAATTACTAGTTTGACTCAGTTAATTTCCGCACTTCGCGTAGCCTAGGGGATCAGCCAGGGCTAGTTTTGCATGGCAAATAGCCCTGGCTTGCGAGGATGAAAAAATTTAATTGTAGTTGCAAATCGTTAGTTTGTATTAACTTTGTTAGGTGTGTAACACCAACAAATTTGCTTTTTAATGTAATGAGTGTGAATGATCAAGTAATCACCAGGAGGCATTGCTCTTCGTATAAACGTGCCATACGCTAGATGTCAGTACAAGAACCACGTCATACTTCTTGTTCGGTCCGTTTTCAGGAGTCTTCATTTCTGTGGGCGTCGTACTTAATTAACACAACTCTAAACCTACCATAAATCTATTGCCATGGGTAAGTGTTAATATGAGTTAGTATCGCATATGTATGTTATATAGACTTTACTGTCGAGGTTTCCGTGTTGTTGAATCATATTCTGAAACAGTATTATCATCTCAGTATTATCATATCAGTATTTTTAAAACAAGTGTTATAAATTTGTTAATTTTTTTTAATTACAGAAACTGTGTATATGTATATTGTATAAGTTGACCTCTTGTCGCACTACATCTGTAAAATGGACCACGCTGGAAATAAGTGGAAACACTTTCGTGTACAATCCATCAATTTAACTGCACATGTCTGTACAATATATACCATGTACTTGAATTGGAATTAAATCAATCAATCAATCAATCAATCAATCAATCAATCAATCAATCAATCAATCAATCAATCAATCAATCAATCAATCAATCAATCAATCAATCAATCAATCAATCAATTAATCAATCAATCAATTAATCAATCAATCGATACGGAGTAACCTAAAAGCCAACGTATGGCGATAGTGTGAGCCTATATATGGCTATAAATAGAGCATTAGTAATTTGACATTACTTTCGTTTCATTTTATATAGTCAAAGTCGCGTGGTATGCTCGTGACAGTGGAAGTGTAATTTTTATGTTTCAATGTAACATACGGTTATGGGTACATCGAGCGATAAAGAAATGCACTCAATTCCCGGCGCTTCTGCATTATGCACTCCGCTCCGCTGTCGCGTCATGACTTCGGAAGACCGGGGGGGGGGGGGGGGGGGGAGCTGTTGAATTTATTTATCCGCCGCTGTCATACCTTCACTTCCCTCAGCTATCTCAATTGCTCGACTAATGATGTCGGAAAACGGGGGGGGGGGGGGGGGGGGGGGGGGTGGGGGGTGCTGTTAACACATTTTCGCGGCGATGTTCACAATGTTTTAAGCTCACCACAAACCTCCAATTACACCCTCCTTGGCGCTCGCCAAAAAACCCACCTTAAGGCCCTCTAAAAACCTCCATTTGTACCCCCGTGAGTTTCGCCTAAAACCTCCACATTCATACTGAGATTTACTGGGGGCAGAACCATGTCTTCCCCCCAGGCGAAATTCCAAGGTGGCAGCTTCCCCTTTCCCCCTGTTCCTGCGCCTGCATGCACACGATATTGTTACCATTCCATTTTCTTACATTAACCATTATTTTAGATCGTTTTTAAAAGGCAAACTAATTCATCCCATTCTTCGCCTACGTTTTCTTGTTTACTTGGCAATCCCCATGCATGTCATGCTGCTAAGTACCAATCCATCGAATGTACTCTTTTATGTCAGTTTGCATACATAAAATAAATACTTCTCAATGCACACACAAACAAATGTTGTTATGATTTTGAAAAAAGTAAATACCACCCTCCTGCCTCCCGGCCGTGATGGTATGTATACCTGACATTATCTGTAGTATTGTTTAACAATCATAACGACGAGATACATTTACCGTGGACGGGCAAGAATTGTGATTTATGTACACACGCACACACACGCACGCACGTACACACGCACGCACGCACGCACGCACGCACGCACGCACGCACGCACGCACGCACGCACGCACGCATTATTTTTTCCCAAACAAGCTAGATAGGGAAATGTTTTCATGGTGCCTATTGACTGTTGGCCTGACACAGTGGTCCACGTCATCCTCGCGCGTCAGGGGTCGCTGCTGCTGATTTCGTCAGTGCCAGCCAGCAGTACCCCCTCCCCTGGCTGATCGCTTTGCGAAACTCTGAATTTAAGCTCAGCCTATGAAATCGCTCACTATATCAGTAGATGTAGGCAGGTCAGGTGGTCATAATAAAACTAATTTCAACTAACCGTGACTCGTGTTACATGCAATGTTTAGTAAGTAAAAGCAATCACTCGAATACACAATACCGCTCAGCTCCTCGTGGTAATGAGCGAACGGGTCATTATATATTGTGATTCCCAGAAGTCGTTTATCCGTCTTCAAATTTGGGCGGGTATTTGCGTAAGTCAGTTACTAGTTTGACTCAACTAACTTCCGCACTTCGCGTAGGGGATCAGCCAGGGCTAGTTTTGCATAGCAAACAGCCCTGGCTTGCGGGGACGAGCCCAAAGAGCAATCCAGTTTGCAACAACATAATTATAGCCTATAGGACTACGCTGCTACAGTATATCGTTCACGGCGGTAACGCGCGACCGCAGCGGCGCAGACTGATGTAAACCGGGTCGCTCTTTGGGTCTGAAAAATGTGCTAAGACGCAATATCTTCGTAATATAAATATACCTGGAATGATCTTGAATGATAGAACTAAGTCACCGAGGTATACAATTTAGGCAAACATGTAGATATAATGACGAAATCGAGGTTGGCCCGTATATTAGACAAGTGCTCCATTATTTTCTTTAAAAAATTCTGCCGGTCTTGCGGGCCGGTGCAGGACGCTCAAAATACTACCCCGCTGAAAACACTACGGTAGTGTTTTGTGAGTACCCTCAAAACACTATACCCTACGTACGCTCAAAACACTACCCAATTCCAAAACACTACCGTCAGTATATCTTACCAACCAATTACATTAGTCACCTTTGGGAATCATCCTATACACAAGGTCGAGTTCGTAATCGTTGGAGTAAATTAGACAATATAAATAAATAGTTAGTGTGAAATTACATAAAATATTAATTCTGTTTAATGCCATAATTATAATTAATTATAATAATATTAGTATGGTTTGATTTAGTTGTGGTTGGGGAAAAGGTTAATTATAGTATAATAGTTGGAACTAGTCAGACGATGGGAATAGTTATTATGATGAGCAGACGACAAGAACAAATTGCTATTCATTATGATTCAGGTTATTATTATAATTAGTAATGGTTGGAATCAATCTTGGTGGGTTAAGGTGTATATAACATAGTCGCTAAAACAATCAGATGACGGGAATACAATTATTTTATGTCATTATTCATTAGGGTTAAGGTTATTATTATCATTAGCTAGTTATGATTCGAGTTAGGGTAATCGTTGGAACCAATCAGACAATGACAATAACTAGTTAATGTGAAATGTCATTATTCATATAGGTTAACATTATTATTATTGTAATTATTTATGGCTAGCGTGTTATGATTATATATATATATATATATAATATAATGTGTGTGTGTGTAAGACTAATGAATGAGTAATTGACCTTCGTTCCCCTCCATCTATGCCAGTCTTCCCTGCCGGTTGTAACTTATTTAATTAATTTATTTAACCGATATAACTTTCATTAGTTTTTTTTATACTTTTACATGTTTTATATTGCATGTATATTTGTTTTAATATGGTGCTCTACACTCCAAATGAATTTCCCTCCCAAGGGACAATGAAGTATTGTGATTGTGTGTGTGTGTGTTTGCGCGGGTGTGTATATATTATATAACTGGATATAGGACGCATGTTTTGATGATGCGACATAGTGGCTGTCTTCCAGCTCATAATGTGATGATGTAACCACGTGACGTTCTCGCTTTATTTCTACACTACAACCTGTTGACCGTAGGCCCTACGTCGCCCAGGTGGATGGCATTGTTTCTTATTTCAGCGAATACAACGACTTTACGATGATGGTAACACCGCAGCAAAACCGGCAGGAAGGATTGTTCACGAACTTCTTTGACGGAAAGAGGAAATCCGCTGAATACGCGATCATATTAACGAATTATCTTATCAGGACTGTAACAACGGTCTTAATTATTGGAGGTTAAAAATTAAATACTTAGGCTAAGCCTTTAAGTTGCAAATTTGTTTAGATTGCCCCAGGTAGAATTGACTTATTTTAGGTATACAAGCATAATTTGAATGCGAGTGAACTCCTTTTGCTGTACATATTTCTGATGGCCTTATCGCGTGGTCGGACATTTCCCGAAATGCTCGGCGCCAAATAAAATTCCGTATTCTGATCAAGCGGGAATCATTTGCAACGTATTTACTGCAAACGCCGCATGCAGCTGTGTAGTTGTTGTGCACTAGCACTGGGTAACATATTTATTGTTTTTGTAATGTTATAACGCCTTGAATACGCACTGCGATTACATAGAGTTTTACCAGTTAGGTTACACCGTTGTAGCGCTGTCGCTTCGTCATATCCTTCCAGAAATCATAAATGTGTGTCCTTAATTTTTTAGGTAGAATACATGAAGCAATCTGTTGGGCTGCATAACACTATAAACCAAACTGTCTAACAGGCGGCAACGCAGCGCACATGCTTCATCTACCATTTTGTTAGGGCCAAATCAAATCCATGGTCATGATTAATCATTATATGAATGCTGCGAAGAAATAAGTGGACATTCTGAATCGAGGACACGTTGCCAACATCGTTGTGCAATGCAGGTAAGATGTTGTATACAATAGACAAAACAAGTCCAGTGGAACACGACCAACAAGGCAACAAGTCAATGTTGTGATGGTTACATGGTTAGACCGCCTACACTGAAGTGCCAGCTCTCGAATCTCTTTATTTTTAAACAAGATTGCCACCCAGAGAATTAACTATAGGTGGCAGGTGGACAAGGAAGCCCTTTGGCTTATCGAGAGTCCGACCCTTTTATCTATGTGTATCCCGCCCGTCTGAGGTATGTGTCGATTTTATTTTAAAACATTCACGCTACTAGCACCCACACAATCAGCAGGTAATTTGTTCCATTCATTTACAGTCCTTTGTGAAAATGAAAATTTTCTTATATCCAATCTACTCTGCTCCTTTGCTAATGCAAGTTCATGTCCTCTAGTCCTTCTACCTTTCTTAACTGGGAAAAACATATTTCTATCAATATTTTCATAACCCTTCAATATTTTAAACACTTCTATCTGATCTCCTCTCAATCTCCTGGTCTCTAGTGTTGTTAAACCGCATTTTTAAGGCGTATTTCGTAACTAAGATCCCTCAGATTTGGTATCATTTTAGTTGCTCTCCTCTGCACTCTTTCTAGCATATCTATGTCCTTCCTGCGATATGGCCTCCACGCTTGAATACAATATTCTAAATGAGGCCTAACTATTGTTTTGTACAGCGGTATTATTAGCTCTTTTTCCTTATACGTTATGTTTCGCTTAATTAATCCAAGGATTTGATTTCCCTTTGAAGCTGCAATTCCGCACTGCTCTGAAAACTTCATATCAGCACTAATGGTTAACCCTAAGTCCTTTTCTTTTACAGTAGTACTTAGTACAGTACCCCCCATTGTATATTCTACTTCTTCGTTCCCATGTCCTGTGTGGAGGCATTTACATTTCCCAAAATTGAACAGCATTTGCCACTTTTCAGACCATTTGATCAACCTGTCAAGATCATCTTGTAAATGCTGTCTATCTCCAACACTTTTAATCCTTCTAAACACTTTTGTATCATCCGCAAATTTCAACACCTTGCTTGTTATTTCATCATCCAAATCGTTGATATATATTAAGAATAATATAGGACCTAATACTGATCCCTGTGGTACCCCACTCAATACCGATTTCCAGTTTGAAGCATCCCCATCAACTACTACACGTTGTCTTCTGTCAATCAGCCATTGTTCTATCCAGTTTATTATACCATTTCCTATGCCATGGGCCTTTAGTTTAAGCAGTAATCTTTGATGTAGTACTTTGTCAAAAGCTTTTTGAAAATCTAAGTAGACGATATCTACTGGTGATCCCTCATCTACCCACTTAGTGATGTCTTCCAAAAAAACATAACATATTTGTTAAGCATGACCTCGCTTTAAAAAAACCATGTTGAGATGGGTTTATCAAGTTTTGTTTAACAAGAAAATCCACCATGTGATCTTTAATGTCTTTCTAATAATTTACAAATCACTGATGTTAAACTCACTGGTCTATAGTTCTCCGACTTGTTTCTCGAACCTTTTTTGAATAACGGTATAATGTTTGCTTCTTTCCATTCTAAAGGAACCACTCCCTCTTCTAATGACAAGTTGAAAACTGTTGCAAGTGGTATGCTAATTTGTTCTACAATTTCCAATAGTAGTTTGGATGGAATACCATCCACTCCAGGCGATTTATTATCCTTCATAGCCCTTATTTTCTTAGCTACCATTTCCGGGGTTACAATTAATTGTCCTAAATAGTCTGAATCTGCCCCCTTGAACTTAGCCTCTGGTATTGGCAGTGAACTAATATCTTCCCGGTAAACACTGAACTAAAGTACTTATTAAGGTCTTCTGCCATTATGAATCCCTCTGATATTATATTTCCAGCACTATCTTCTAGAGGACCGACCTTATTTTGAACTTTCTGTTTGCTTCGAACATACGCATAAAAGATCTTGCTGTCATGTTTTATATTACTAGCTAATTGTTGTTCATAGCTTCTCTTTGAATTTATAGCTTGGTTAAGTGCTTCTTTATAACTGTTGTAGTCTTCATCATTTCCAGTACATCTATATGACTTCCACATCATTTGTTTATACTTAATTTTTCTAATGGCTTCTTTCGAAAAGTGTTTCTTTTTGGACCGTTTTCCTTGTTTTTTGAAGGGTACAAATTTATTGACTATGCACTTAATTTCACTTTTTTTATATATTCCAACATTCTGTTGCTGTCTTATTTTTCAGTGTCTTATTCCAGTCTATCTTTGCTAAATATTTCCTCATGTCCTTATACCTTCCTTTGTGGAAATTTCTCCTATACTGCTTTTTACTATTCCTTTCTGATTTTACTTTGATGGTAAAATGTATCTGGTTGTGATCGCTACTCCCCAGTGGCTCACATATCTTGACATTGTCAACTAATTCATTCTGTGAGGACAAAACTATGTCTAACACATACTCACCCCTGGTTGGTTCTAGCACATGTTGAGAAAGGAATGTATCTTGAACTAAAACTAAAAACTTGTGGTCCTCTCTCCCCCATAATAATACAGTCCCGTTTGCTTACTTCCCTTATAGCGTTTTGTATTTTTCATTCTCTTCTATGCTTATGTTTGGACTTCGATAAACTAACCCAACCGTTAACGTTGAGTTTCCTGTAACTATGTTACACCAAACAGCTTCTTCGCAATCTGCTTCTCTTTCTAATTTTATTTCATAAGCCTGAATAGATTCTTTAATATATAAAATAACTCCACCTCCCTTTCTTCCTATTCTATCTTTTCTAAACATTACATATCCTGTCAGTCCCAATTCAGCATCTGATATATCGGTGGTGGTCCAGGATTCGGTTATACCTATTATATGAGGGTCAATATCTTCTACCATAATGTTTAGTTCATTTCTTTTGTTTACTATACTCCTTGCATTTAAACAAACACATTTATATCCAGCTTCAGAAGAGTTTTCCAGACTGTTATTTGCTGATTTATTTGTGCTGTCTTTGTCTATGCCTCCATTTTCAGGCTTTTCTGTGAGTCCCCAGAAAAGCCTGAAAATGGAGGCATAGACAAAGACAGCACAAATAAAGTGGAGCCCTTCTGGAGAACAGTGGGCAGACAAGTGCAGTTGTACAAGCTGATGCTATAACACGTTGAGAAACAGTACAGTTCCTGAAGGCCCGAGACATGCGCTTCTTCTTCCTTTTAAAGGGCTGGGCTCTTGCGAGCGTAATTAGCGCTTGACGTCAAGTCACAACCAATTCTCTGAAAACAGCAACAGAGGAAGACTCCGATATCCGTGGAAAACGGTAGTACCGACAGAGTTTGAGTTCTGTTTCATGATTCTGCAACTTGAGCACATCCAGCCTGGAGTGGTGATCTATATGAAAACAATGAACACGAGAGATTGCGTTCCTGCTCAACTTGCACGTTGACTGACCAACATGGTTTCATTATTCTTTGTACCTTTGTACACACAACTTATGCCAGATAAACCCGTTCATCTACGTTATATGTCCATACTCGAAGGCAATCAGTCCGATGTGTTAGCCGAGTTTCTCAACGGAAACTTGACAATGAAGAACCTTCTTGCAGCTGAGGCCGCGTCATAAAGAAAACAGTGGCGCCACACGGTGTACCGGTCGTCAACTAAATGCTGTACGAATGTCCCTTTCACAAGATGTAGCGTCGTGGTGCAGTGGATAGAGATACGGACTCTCGCCCAAGAGAACCCGGGTTCGAATCCTGTGTGGCAGTGTCGAACCTTGGGGAAGTTCGTTCACTCTACGTTGGTCCAGTTCACTCAGCTGTATTAATGAGTACCTGGCTGTAGACAGTGGTGGTTATAATCTTCGCGCATTAATTGCAGCGTGGCTGGATGCAACTCAACCCAGAGAAGTCGAGATAGTGTTCCATTGAACAGGTCTGCCAGGGAGTCAAGTGTAAAGCGCTTTCAGCAGTCCTAAGACGGGATACTGTGCTATATAAGAACTTACCTTTTTCTTACAAGCTTACATTTATCCGGGCGTTAAATAATATCCGGTGACCGGGTGACGTTTCTGCGTGTGCGCGCATCTAGGGGAATATATTTAGCACCAGCTACGACTGTTGCGTTTTCATTTATCCGGGCGTTATGTAAGTTTATATGTACATATATAGTTACATATATGTCTATATATATACATAAATTATAAAATGTTTGCTTCCCACAGACATAAACAATTTCTGTCGTAAAACAGTTTCCTCTCAACGCAAACGTCACTTACTCTTATACTTGGTCACAAATTCGACACAGCAAATTATAATTATGTACTCTAACTATAACGCTCGTATTACAACAAATGAAACACATTTAACTACTGGATATTATTTATCACTACGTGATCTACTGGTGCCAAATATTATGACTTACATATGCACATAAACATCACCCGGATAAAATTGTTTTTTTGATCCCTAAAGCCATGAAGATTGTATTTCTCAAGACCCATAAAGGTGATGATAACGTCGTCATATTATAGTTAATGATAATAATAATACGAAGGGTTTCAGGGCAAAATGCAAAAAACATCATCTTGGGTAACATTAGTGGTTAGCACACCCGCCTGACATGCCAGCATTCCGAGTTCAAAACCCGCACCGGGCAGGCATGATATTTGGTGTAAAAACCTGGCTCTCAGCATTGGGGACTGTGTATCCCTCTTGACTCAGAGATCATGTTAGTGTCGGTCCCATGTCAGTTAGGGACATAAAAGAACCACTGAGGACGATAAGCACTCTGGCATTGACGACCCTCAGTGCCAGCATAGAAAGGCATAGAGTAGTTGAATGAGACCTCATAAGATAACATTGTAACCACAATAATACAGACTAGTCGGTTAATAGAACGTTGCCGAGTGCTGGAAACAACAAGAATTAGAACTAGAACATTTTTGACTGGGCAAAATGTCACAATTAAAATGTACCAAAATATATTTCGGCAGTTGCAATTAGTTGGTATGATTGTGTACTGTTAACTTATTCCAATATCATGTGTAAGGTTTCATTTGCACTCTGAGGGCACAGCACAAAAGTTCGTTTTTTACATCAATAAACATGGATCTTTCGCTTTTTGCTCTGAAACCAATCATATATGCACATACAAACAGAAAAATAGTAGAGTGTCCTAGCAATTTTATTGCATTCTGTACATTTACCATAACATTATTTTTGCCCAGGTAGCACAGAAGCTAATTTAGATTCGACATGACAATAACCATTTTGGACTGTTGACACAGATTGTCTCTATTATAGTAGACTAATTACAAGCGAAACAGCACATACAGTAGTAGTAGCGCTACTGCTTGGTAAACAAATAACAGTCCACTAAACTGCCTTATTTTGCATAAGTCCGTGATTTTATATGCAAACTCAAACCGGAGCTCTACTATATGTACATATTACATACAACACACACCCATTACAAGTCTAAACCTGTATGGAAACCCTACAGACATGATATCTAAAGTTGCTACTGGATGCACGCAGCACTGAAAGACATCAAGGCAACAGATTCTTAATGGCATATATACACGATCTTTTTCGCTAATACTGCTTAGTTGTGCGAACATTTGTAAAATGTAAACATAATAAAGTAACATTATAGTTACATATTGTGTAGTGAGCAGTGGTGGTGTGGTAATGAAATAGTTACATATTGTGTAGTGAGCAGTGGTGGTGTGGTAATGAAATAGTTACATATTGTGTAGTGAGCAGTGGTGGTGTGGTAATGAAATAGTTACATATTGTGTAGTGAGCAGTGGTGGTGTGGTAATGAAATAGTTACATATTGTGTAGTGAGCAGTGGTGGTGTGGTAATGAAATAGTTTGGAGTAGTGTGCGATGGTGTGTATTTCAAACATATACATTACAATAAATTATAACATTTCTAAAATCCTACAAAGGAAACTCATAAAAGCAACGCTTGAAGCGGAACTTGGATTTCTTAACATATTCTTAGTGTTAGATCAGTTGAAAATATTACAAAATTCCGTCGTCATTTAAAAACGTATCTTTACAACCTTGCTTATCCACCATAGCTCCCTAGCGCCTTGACCCACCTGTTGACAACTGGAAAACTACTTATGGATTTTGAGATTGACCAATCCTTTTGTTTTGATGCGCCTCTGAGCTTGGTTTCCAAGGATTTAGGTGCAATAGAAGTTATCTTATTATTACTATTACAATGTATGAATTGTATCATGACTATCAGCATACATGCATTAATTACCCTGGTATTCCACACAGCTACCCACAGCCCCCCACACAATGCCTAATGTAGGACATCAACATTGCATCTCGTTAAAACGGTTTTAAAAACCACATATTCTCGTCACAATTTCTAATAATACCTGAGTATTGCACTACAGCCATGACTACTATCAAAAATAGATAAGCGAGCGAAAAATGAACAACTCAGAACACGTCCAAAACATAAAATTCTACGGTCACTAGCACCCTCACGGCTCGTCCTGTCCCGATGATCTTAGTATCATTTGAAAGGATGCGCTTTTTGTTATTCTAGCGTCATCTAGATTTCCTGGTAACCATTCAAAGAACACCGTTTTCGGTGTTCTGTACGGTTCCGAACGATGTTGGCGGCGGGTACTCAGTACAATAATCTTCCGATTGCGGCGCTGTTTTCCGCATTTGCATAGGTTCAGACATGCGCACTTCACCATTTTTTATTTCATGTTATAAGCTCCACCCACTTTTAAACCGCGGCGAAACTGATGTGCTTTGATCGCAGCGAAACCGATATATCTCTACGTCGGCGTGACGTCACAATAACGTACGCCTCCCAAAGGGTAAAAATTTGTTGACTGTGTCGTCACGCCTACTTCGCGTATGTCATTTTAGTAGCTGTTTGAAAGTGGGTGGAGCTTATATCATGAAATCAGATAGTGGTGCCTCAATCGGTAGATTGGTGAACAGTGTCGACGAAACAACATCATTTGCAGTGTCTAAGACACCGGAACGGGTCCGGTTGTAGGTCCGTTTTTAGTTAATTTTAGGAATGATTATCAGGAAACCATTGATATGTTTGAATAGCAGAAAGCTTAAACTTTCAAAGGACATCAATATTGTTAGGATCCGACGAACCTTAATGGTACTAGCGATCGTTAAAAAGGCGTTTTTGGCAGTTGTTCATTTTTCGCTCGCTTATCCATTTTTGCTACTAAACAGGACCATATGCCATATATTCTCTTGCTTCAACTGCATAAAGTATTTTGTAATTACCACAAGAATAAAACATGACACATAATTTGTCTAACTTGTCAGGACACTTACAACCGTACTCTTTTACCATTTACATGTAAGGCTACAATCTCACTTTTGCAGTCACCCTACCATTTGCCTGCATTTACTACGTCACATTTACACTTATCAAAACATTTGTCAGCATCTAACATTTCACATACTTATTCAGCAAAATATACGCATACCACAAAGTAACGATTATAGATCTCACATTTTCAGCTAAACTATCTCGCACTCGCATCCATTATAACATCTACTAGCAAAGGCTCTCTTACATTTACACTGTACCGGAGCCTGCTTTGTTAACATTCTTATAAGGCCGATTTTGCTCTTAAAATTGTCTTCATTCATTAACAGTGATCTTGTACACTGAAAACTGTCAACACCAGGTGTGCCACTGGGAAACTTATGTTGGTGTTTAACGAAAATAGTGTCCTCTGTGACACGGCTGCAGCTTATTGCATTTTGAAAACGCTCCTGACAACAAAGGTGATAAAAGATTTTCGATGAGCTCATTGTTTTAGTGAAATGGTCCCCTGAACAACAACCGGTCCCCTGAACTATAACGTCTCATCAAAACTTATGCGAACAGTACAAATGCTACACAGCACATTTCTATCAACTGCTCTCTTCAAGTTTAAACTGTCTGTTTCTTATTTAATAATATAATTGTCTTAAAACTAAAATAAATATGTTGAAGTTATAATTGGCTGTGGGAATTCAAATTGTACATTGGCAGGTGGGGCTAACCGCAAGTTCCTGGAAGAGATCTTTGATGTTGGGTGCAATGTTTCAGTAAACACCTCCTGCTTACTCCCTGGGTTGAGAGGATGATTCCAAGTAACAGAACAGGCAATGTCAGCTTAAACTATCAATCAGTACCACATGGTTGCATGTCATATTTACCAGAAGTTCTCCTGACGACAGAAGACAAAGTTATAAATTTAGCCAACAGTTTAAAGATCACAATGTAAATAGTGCCTACAATACTGTGTATGAATATGAAGCAGACTGCGATGAGGAACTACTTCTGTAACTCGCATCGATACGTTCACACATTTTACATTGTTGCCATAAATACAATTCTTAAAATAACTAACATTCAGGATGTAGAAAATATATTATTTAAAAAATAACATTTGAATTCTGTTGCTGACCTGCTGCTTTGTAAATCTAACTCCTACAGCACATATTTAATTAATTATACATACTAATCATACATATATATATATATTCTTCAAGAACCGCCTTATCATGAGCTGCAATATATTTGAGACACACTCACAGTTGGATTCAAATGCATTGCATTTGCAATTAAATACAGATTGCGTACTAATTGAGCGGCAACCAAAACAAATGCACTTGTTGCTTGTGGATGAAATGTTTTGTATTTACTAGTGTTTGTCTTTGCTGTTAGGGCAATCCGAGACTTATACAGTGGACGCTCACTACACACTCCCAACATAAGGGTTATCTGCTTGAAAGGAACAGTTTTGAAATTCCGTTCTGGCCCAGTTTTATTTACCCATGGCTATCAGGAAGAGTTTGACCAGGCGCGTTCCTTATAGCAAGCGTCCACTACATCTCTTTTGATTCCTGAATAGCACCCACAGACACATAATCAATATCTCGGTCTGCTTACAAACAAGTATTATTTAACAATGTTAGAGGACATGCTTTTAGACAACCATTATGATTCCCAAAATAAATAAATTATTATAATAATTTAAAAAAAAAAATTTCAGTGGGTGTTTCCCAGTTAGAGCTGTGTGGGGTTGGGGTTTGGCAAGCCAGGGGTGGGGTATTATACATTGCTACCTCTGCAACTTGCCTGTAATCGGGTCAACGCCACTGATCTCTGACTTGAGATCGGGATACTTTGAGCTCCAGTAAGTTGTCTTGCATTGTGAAATATCAACACAAGCCAACAGCGGTGCATCGCCGTAATAGCAAGAATCGACAATATTCCACGTTTTACTGGCTAAACTATCTATCCATGCCAGTAGCGATGTGCCCGTCTTAACTTCGTTCAGACGAGATGTCCTCACGGCTAGCTTTGTGTTGATCAAACGAAGCTGTTTGAGCGTGTGACTAAAGTCGTCGTCGGTGTACGAATGAGCTGGTCCCTGGTGTGCGGTCAGGGCTTCCGTGTCCGTGATTGGTTGACCAGCGATGTGTGATAATGGGGTGACGAGAAAGTCTGTTTCCGCGACAATGTCTGAGGAATGCAGTAGTTTCACGTTCCACAGGCCAGGCCGGAGAGGCTTGTTCAACCTCGGGTTATGTTGGTCGATGTGTTCGCTTTCAATGATCGTTATGTTGTACGCTGCAGCGACTTCATGGGCAGGGTCAATATAGACGACTGTGACCACGCCCTTTGTCCCGGCGCCCCAAGAGTGGCGCAAGACCACGTCGCTATGCGGGCCGATGAGACTGCCAAAGTTGCGGAAGATTTCTTCTTTCGGGTCAAATTTGGTCCCCACCTAGATGGAAAGAGAAATAATAGTGGATAATCCGGTCGCGGGTTTTGTTATTTACAGGATTTATAGGAAATAAATTTTAATAACACAAGTTTAAGGGTAGCCACTACTCAAAAACGGCCATAGGACATATCTCTGTTAGTACTGAACATATCTTAGCCAAATTTGGAGTACTAATTAGTTAAATGAATAGTACATGATATGTGGAATGTGGGCTCATTTGTTTGTGCAGTGCCGTGACAATCAACATTTCTAGTGAGATAGAGGGGCATGCATTCTTGAACATTATTCTGAGCTAACAACTGTACGTGTGATCATGCAGTTGTCAAGAATCATCAACTAGAATACTCCTTTGTGCAATAAGGTGGTTTTGGGCAAGGAAGTTTGACTCTATGACGATTTCACAATATGTCAACAGAACATTCAGTAAATGAAATGTTTGATGAAATATTGTCAAGCAAAAATCAGGTATCTCAATACCGTTTTTGTTTTCATGTTGTTTAATTATAAATCCTTTATAGTTTATATAGTTATCTGGTTACTGGTACACACAAACATGGTTCTTGTTGCTGTTGTCATAGATGCGACAACAGCAGTGAGGCCAAAATTAAGACTGGCTTTAAAAACGAGTTCTTGTTGACAGTTACATTAAAATGGAAAATAAAAAAAATGGATACATAAATGAGCAGTAAAACGACATGAATAAATAATTAAAATAATAGATAATAAATATTATAATATAAAAAGTGAATTGGAGGTGTGAGTCATATAAAAGTAGATATTAAATGCAAGTTTGAAAAAGTGAGTTTTAAGATGTACTTTAATTGTTTAAGTTAAATGAATCAACGACACATGAGTACAGCAACAAAGTCAAGTCCAACTTTGACAGTAAACTGACCTCAATATGTTTGAGTCGTCTGATTAATCCAACTGGCTTAACGATGCGGTAGGAACTGCGTGGCTGTATAAAAACTTCGATGGCGTGTAACTTCTTTTCTCCAGGACTCGTCACCTCAAAGTTGATCAGTAAACCCTGGAAGGAGTCGAGGTGGTTGTAGACGTGGACTTGGAGGACTTTTCCCACCACTAGGTGGCAGGTTGAGCTGGAATGCGCGAGGGTGTTGACGGTGAGGCGAACGAAGGCATTATAGAGGGTGAAGTAAGCGTCGTCGCATGTCGCCTCTGTGTCCTTGTGGTGGAACTCATTCTGCCAGTATGAGTTCATTCCGGCAATATCTGCAACAAAAACAGGGTTCTTTTATTGATACTGAATCGCAATAAAAACAACAAAACTGACCTATCCATCACACAACTTGTTACCTAGCAACAAGGTCCCTAAATCCGTCAAAACTGGATGCCAAACACGAGGAGTGTTCTCACATTCCATTGCATATTTTTGTGAAATTCTGTCCTCAAATTATTACAAAATCGTTAGACAGTTGTTCAAGCAAAAATCGCATATGGGAAAGGTTGATTTAGCTGATGACATGCAACACCATCCTTGCAAGCCAAGGGTGGTAGTTGACTACACTACCCCCGGCAGATATCATCCTCACAGGCCAGGGGTGGTAGTTGACTACACTACAATTCACACCAGTTCTTGTAGTCATATACTTCTGAAATGGACTGAGAAACTGCACTCATTTTATACGTCATCATCAGATGGAGAAAACAAACCATCAAGTCTCCACATAAGGCAGACAATCTCCTACTTGTTGGTCATCTTTTTAAACATGTTCTCAAACCCCACTTTGGTGTATTTGTTTTGACAATTTCCCCCATATATGTTCTTTTCCCCAGCAGCCAGATGTAGAAATATATCACAGATCCTACCTACATCGGACAATGTTCAACAGACATGTTGAAATGTTAAGTATTCAGATAAAATAGAAACAGACATGGGATATACATACATTTATCACTGTCGCCAGATATGTACTTCTCCACTTCATTAATCACCTCCTGATTTATAACGGCTTCAAACTTGCGAGCAAAGAAGAGTGGCTTTGTTCGTGTCAACTGTAAAGACAGGAAGTATTCATGAACGATGTTTGGAGTTGTCTCTAAAGTCAGAACAGTGCATGAATATTGTCTGTAACAACACCATTTGCATGAACACCGACAGTACAAAAGGCTGCATGAACATTAATTGAAGTTATTCATGATATGAATGTGAGCTACCTGGAATACCAGAACTATACATGAATTTTATGGGTAACCATTGGAACAGTATAGTGCACACCATTGCCACAGTATAGTGCACACCATTGCCACAGTATAGTGCACACCATTGCCACAGTATAGTGCACACCATTGCCACAATATAGTGCACACCATTGCCACAGTATAGTGCACACCATAGGCACAGTATAGTGCACACCACTGCCACAGTATAGTGCACACCATTGCCACAGTATAGTGCACACCATTGCCACAGTATAGTGCACACCATTGCCACAGTATAGTGCACATCATTGCCACAGTATAGTGCACGGACATTGGCTAGGGAATTTAATTATTCTTAGGTGTCCGACATAGTCAGTAAAGTAAACATAGTATTTTTTGGCGAAATGAGTGATGCGAGACGGGCAAAAATTCAAATCGAGGACCTTTAAAATAAGACGGGAAAACAATGAGGAAGCAATTTAACAAGGTATTTAACTGGTTGCCATCCAAGGCTACGAGCTCCAGATGGCACGAGGAATAGAAAGCCTTGAGACCAAAATTTGTCTACCTACAGATAACCCACCCATATCAGATATCAGTCACTTCTATTTTGCTTTCACTACTTAAATGAGGGACATACAACTGTGAATTTTTTTTTTAATGCTTTGAACAGAACCAAGGATTGAATACAATGCTATATAAAACTTAACTATTACTATTTTATTATTATTATTGCTATACAGCTGGCTGTGACGACACTTGCCATGATCTTCTTCATGTCGTGTGGCATGAAGTCGTTAGGGGAGCAGCCACACCAGTCGACGATGTGTTTATACTGGCACTTACACCCCTGGTGGCGTCGCCAGTTCGTCAGGTGGAGGTTGTTGTTTACAATCGTCGTGCAGTAGACGCTGTTGTGTAGCACCGTGTGGAAGA